>CM032447.1:251422968-251919510 GCA_019049505.1 Pachyrhynchus sulphureomaculatus
CCGGAATTTTAATGTATTACATTCCACCAATCGCGAAAACCTCTAATGTAACATACATTTGTACATATATTCATATATACATATACATATATATATAATATATATATATATATATATATAATATATATATATATATTATATATATATATAATATATATATATAAAATGCAACGTCTCTCTGTCTGTCTGTCCGTTAGTGCGCTTATCACTGGAGAACCACTAATCCCATTTACGTACTTTTTTTTTAAAAACATACACGTTCTCTGGCCAAGTTATAGGCTATATTTTATTACGATAGGTAGCATAAGGAATGAGCAGTGACGTAAAATAGTGAATGAAGTCGGAAAAAAAAAGTTTGCCGCTAGCGCGTTCCTTTGCAATACACAGCCTAAACCACTAAATATGGAACAATATTATGTAGCAGAGAATATCTATAATCTATAATATATATAAAATGCAATGTCTCTCTGTCTGTCTGTCTGTCCATTAGTGCGTTTATCACGCGAGAACCACTTATCCGATTTACCTGTCTTTTTTTAAATTCATACATATATTCTTTGGCCAGGTAATAATAATAATCTATATCTATAATATATGTAACATGCAACGTCTCTCTGTCTCTCTGTCTGTCCGTTAGTGTGCTTATCCCTCGAGAACCACTTATTCGATTTACAATGATTTTTTAAATTCATACGTATGTTCTCTGACCAGGTTATAGATATATATTTTATTACATCTATAATATATATAAAATGCAACATCTCTATGTCTGTCTGTCTGTCCGTACGTTAGTGCTTTTATCACGGGAGAACCACTTATCCGATTTAAATGCTTTTTTTTTAAAACATACATATGTTCTCTGGCATAAGCAGTGACGATAATTGTGAATCAAATCGGAAAAAAGTTTGTCGCTAGCGCGTTCTCTTGCAATACACTGCCTAAACCATTAAATATGGAACAATATCATGTAGCAAAGAATATCTGTAATATTTATAAAATGCAACGTCTCTCTGTCTGTCTGTTATTCGATTTACGTGTTTTTTTTTTTAAATTCATACATATGTTCTCTGGTCAGGTTATATAATAATAATAATAATCTATATAATATATAAAAAACGCAACGTCTCTCTGTCTGTCTGTCCGTTAGTGTGCTTATCATTCGAGAACCAGTCATCCGATTTACGTGATTTTTTTTTTAATTCTTAATTTAATATGTCAAAAAAAATCTATACTATATATAAAATGTAACGTCTCTCTGTCTGTCTGTCTATCCATTACTGCGCTTAGCACTCAAGAACCACTTATCCGATTTACAAAACAAAATGCTAATATGTAGAAAAAAAATATGGAAGTTTAGCAGTAAGCTTTGCAGAAAGACTGAATAGATGGGGGGAATACTTTAAAGAAACACTAAATGGAGATGAAAATGAGTTGAATGAGAAATAGGAAGCAAAATTAACTGAAGGGCAGGAGGGGATAAACAAACCCTGCAAAGAAGAAATAAGGGAAATACTCAGAACCCAAAAAAAATAAGGCCCCAGGTGGAAATTGTATAACAGCAGAAATGATAAAAGCTGGAGGAGTAGATCTGGAAAATGAAATATGCCGGTTGGTGCAAGAAATATGGGAAATAGAAAAGATACCAGTGAGCTGAGAGAGTCGCTCATTTGTCCAATATACAAAAAAGGAGAAAAAAACTATATATGCTAATTATAGACCAATAGCTTTACTGGATGTCATGTACAAGATAGTAGTGATGACTATCAAAAACAGACTAGCAGAGAAAGCCGAGTCTATTCTGGGAGAGTACCAGTGTAGAATGAGGAAAAATAGTTCGATTACAGACCAGATATTTTCGATTAAGCAAAATAATACCTTAGAAAATCAAAATTTGGCACTAACGCTTAATCTTTATGGATTTCAGAGAAGCATGTGTAAATAGAGAAGGACTCTACAAGATAATGGAAGAACTAAAAATTCCAAGTAAATTGATTCGCATGGTGAGAATGACCCTGAATGACACAGAAAATAGAGTGTTGGTTGAGGGCAAAGTATCAGACAAGTTTAAGGTGAAGAGAGGATTAAGACAGGGGGAACCAGTGTTGACATGTATATTTAATTTTGGTACTAGAGAAGACAATCAGGAAGTCAGAAATAAAAACAAATAGAAACGATATACCAACAAACCTGCCAATGCTTGGCCTATGGGGATGATGTTGCAGTGATTGCAAGAGCAAACGAGAACCTCAAAAAAGCCATAAGTAGGATAGAAGAAAGGGGATGAGAGGACTAAAGATAAATGAGGAAAAAATAAAATACATGGAAATTACAAAGAAGAAGGATAATAAAAACAAGAAAAGTTTAGATATAATAAACAACTTAGGGAAAAGATAAATATTTGAAAAAGTAGAAAAATTTAATTATCTAGGAGTAACAATAACAGAGGGTGGATAAGAAAGGACCGAGATACAAGAAATAATAGCGAAAGGACAGAGATGTTTGGGGGCAATGAATCCAATATTGAAATCAAAGAATGTATCAAGAAAAGCAAAACAAAGGATATATACGACAGTTGTCAGACCCACAGTGACATGGATGAGAAACGTGGAAACTGAATGCAAGAGAAAAGAAGACATTGGAGGTGTGGGAAGGGTAAGCTTTGAGAAGAATCTACGGAGGAAGGAAAGAAGAGGGACTGTGGAGAAGAACAATAAACTACGAATTAAAATGCCTATATATGAAACCCCTTATAAGCCAAATCATATTAAGCCAGTGATTAAGATGCTTGGGACACGTGGCAAGGATGAAGGAAGAAAGACAGGCAAAGCAAGCCCTAATAAGAGGAGTGGTTGGAAGAAGAGGCAAGGGTAGACCTCAATCTACATGGATTCAGGCAGTAAAGCAAGATCTGGAGTTGATAGAAGTTCCGCTCTGGGAAAAGCTAACAGGAGACAAAAACAAGTGGAGACAAGTATACAACCAAGCCATGGGCCTTTAAGGCCCCTCGAGCTAGATAATAATATAAACATAACGAATAAGCAGTAACGATAAAGGCGAATCAAGTCCACGCGAGCCGAGCCGCGGGCACGGCTAGTGTTGTATAAAATTGATAATGTCAGAAGTAATCATTAGACCTTATTTATTTTGTTTTTGTTTAAAATAGTACAAAAATAATTATCTAGAATAAGATAATTTTTTCAAAACATATTGTAAGATTGTTTTTAGGCAAACTTAAACTATTTTTAAAAAATGCAAAAAGACAAAATATAAGACCACCAAAAATTTCATAGTTTCCATGTTTTAAACGAGACTCAGTAAATTTACATGTGTAGGTAGGTTAGAATGTGTATTTTTTTTCAAACAATCATCTGCAACAATATCAGAGTTTTTTTTAATTAGATGCAGAATCTGTGTCTCATTTCTGCATAAGAAAACATACCTGCATTTTTTGATATTCTCTAAAATATATATATATATATATATATATATATATATATATATATATATATATATATATATATATATATATATAATAAATTTAAATCAAGTAGCTGATTTAAAGATAAAATAAAACAAATGAAGAGTAGTTAGTGTTGACTTTTTTAAAAAGTAATTTAAATGTGTAATCAACATCCATTTAAAGCAAAATAAGTGTGAAGAATGCATTTAAATGAACTATTTATGAAAATTTGAAAAGCAAAAACTATAAACTAGATCGAGAGGAAAGTAATTAAGAAACAAGTGTGCAAAAAAGTAACCTAATCCTAACATTGCTGCTGGAATGTCAAGGGAGGGACCATCACAACAAAAGTCAATGAGCTATGACCCAGGTTACTTCTCGTAAAGTAACGTCTTAAAACTAGTTTTAAAAGTAAATGAATGGTTGTTCTATTAGCTAGAAGAGTCCAACACCCCAGCTACCCTAATGGGGTGAACGGGGGTAGTTTTTTTAACGGCCAAACAGACGCAATCGCCAAGTCACTCTAACCGCCATTACGCCACTGTTTTTCCACTAGTTTAAAGCAGGAAATCTTAAAAGCACTTACTTTTTCCGAAGAATGGATTTTCCCTAGACCATCAGCCCAGATCAGCATGCGTGAAACGTCGATTTTTCTGTCAATTTAACTAAAAATTTTACATATTCTCCAACTCCAAACAAAATGGTTTCCGAAAGACGTATCGTCGCGAAAGGCACGGCAAGCATGAGCAAATCCGCGTTAAAAACCATCGAGAAATCGATCGATTACGAAAATTCCTTCGAAATCATGTTTTTAAAATGCCGGTAAACAGCCCCTTACGATTTAAATCCTTTTAAGGCCCCCCCGAGCGCTGAAAAAACTGGGCAAATTTTGATATCGAATCGACCTAGCGTGTACACTTTTGACGGCTGTTACAAAACATCTGCCATCTGTCCCCGGCATTGGCGCGAATGGTTGCGCAAGCGCAATTTGCTCCTCTTCCAGATGATCCATTAGATACCGTTGTTTTTGTGAGTAACAATTGTACGGAAAATTGTACATTTTCAGTATTACGTTCGAATAAGAAAAAACTTACATATTATCTTTGAGACTTATCATATTTATAAACTAAGAGCTCACAGAATAAAATTTGTTAAATCTATAATATATATAAAATGCAACGTCTCTCTGTCTGTCTGTCTGTCTGTCCGTTAGTGCGCCTATCACTGGAGAACCACTTATCCGATTTACGTACTTTTTTTTTTTAAACATACATATGTTCTCTGGCCAGGTTATAGGCTATATTTTATTAGGATAGGTATCATAAGGAATGAGCAGTGACGTAAAATAGTGAATGATGTCGGAAATAAGTTTGCCGCTAGCGCGTGCCTTTGCAATACACAGCTTAAGAATATATCTTTGGCCAGGTTATATAATAATAATAATAATAATAATCTTTTGCAATAACTTTTGCAAACAAAACTCAACTCTAAGAATCTCACTAAAGCCATCAACACGTTCGCTATACCTATACTCACATATTCATTTGGTCTCATCAAATGGTCACAAACAGACATAGAAAATATTCACATCCTTATACGATCTCAATTCACCAAATACAGGAAATTACACCCCAATGCATGCAAAGAAAAACTTACCATCGAGAGGAAGGCAGGAGGAAGAGGAATTATAGACATCAGATCATTACACACAAAACAAATACAAACACTTAGGAAATTCTTTCACAGCAAGCAAACCAGCCTCCACACAGCGACAGTGAAAGCAGACAAAAACTACACACCTCTCGACTTAGCCCGGGCAGACCACTCAGCAGACACACACAGTCACACCCAATTACAACAGGAAAAGATGAAAACGTGGTCAGAGAAAACACTCCACGGAAAACACAGATACCACATAGAACAAGACCACGTAAATAAAAAACAATCATACACCTGGTTACGGGATGGGCAGCTATTCCCTGAGACTGAAGGCTTCTTACTTGCCATCCAGGATAAAGTCATATTAACCAGAAACTACCAAAAGCATATCATCAAAGACCCGACTACTGCAGAGGACAGATGTAGGAAATGCCACCAGCAGAAAGAAACGATCGAACACATAACGAGCGGATGTAAAATATTGGCCGGAACGGAGTCCACAGCCAGGCATGATTCAGCTGCCAAAGTGGTTCACCAAGCAGTAGCCACAACATACAGACTCATAGAAAACACAGATCCCTACTACAAATACACGCCAACATCCATACTTGAAAATGAAGATTACAAGCTCTACTGGGATATCGGTATCCATACAGATAAAACAGTCTCCGCCAATAGACCCGATATTACTTTTCAGTGCAAAAAAGGAAAAGTCACCTATCTGATTGACATAGCTGTCCCCAACGACACAAACATCCAAGCGAAAATACACAGAAAAAATTTCCAAATACACAGACCTTGCAACGGAAATAAAAAGGCTATGGAGACAGGAAAAAGTCATCATTGTCCCCCTCATTATATCAGCCACAGGCCTTACACCAATAACATTCACACCACATTTAGTGCAATTGGGACTCAACACGGACATACACAGAAACATTCAGAAGTCAGTGATTTTGAAAACATGTAACATTGTCAGGTCATTCCTTAGTACGGAATGGTAATAGCGTTTGTGCTGACTTGGTTTTGGCCCGTCAGCCAAACATGGAACCACATTGATCAAATGTGAGAAATGAGAAAGAAGAACTTTTTGTAATAAATAATAATAATAATAATCTATATCTATAATATATATAAAATGCAACGTTTGTCTGTCTGTCTGTCTGTCCGTTAATGCGCTTATCCCTCGAGAACCACTTATCCGATTTACGTGATTTTTAAAATTCATACATATGTTCTCTGACCAGGTTATAGGTATATATTTTATTACATCTATAATATATATAAAATGCAACGTATCTCTCTCTGTCTGTCTGTCCGTTAGTGCGCTTATCACTGGAGAACCACTTATCCGATTTTCGTGCTTTTTTTTTTAAAAACATACATATGTTCTCCGGCCAGGTTATAGGCTATATTTTATTACGATAGGTAGCATAAGGAATGAGCAGTGACAATAATAGTAAATGAAGTCGGACAAAGTTTGCCGCTAGCGCGTTCTCTTTCAATACACAGTCCAAACTATTAAATATGGAACAATATTATGTAGCAGAGAATAGCTATAATATATATAAAATGCAATGTCTCTATGTCCGTCTGTCTGTCCGTTAGTGCGCTTATCACTCGAGAACCACTTATCCGATTTACATATTTTTATAAATTTATACATACGTTCTCTATAATTCGATATAAGCCTAGATAATGGGAGATAAGGTGAGATAATGGGAGATAAGGAGAAATAATGGGAGATAAGTCGAGATAAGCCTCGATAATGGGAGATAAGGTGAGATAATGGGAGATAAGTATAAATAATGGGAGATAAGGAGAAATAATGGGGGATGAGAAGAGATAAGCCTAGATAATGGAAATTATGTAGAGATATTGGGAGATAAGGAGAAATATTGGGAGATAAGGGGAAATAATGGGAGATGTTTTATGACGTTGGGTAACATAAGGAATAAGCAGTGGCGATAGTAGTGAATCAAGTCCACGCGAGCGGAGCCGCGGGCCCGGCTAGTAATAAATATTATGAAAAATTTGGTAAAACAATAACTCATCCATATTTGGCCTCTCCGGTAATGAACAATGCCATAAACAAAAGAATGTTTCAGAATAGAAAATAATCACTAGCAAATTGAGGAGATTGAGATGAGATAGTCCAAACCAAAAGTTTCGAATGTTGTCATTTAGAAATGCTTTGCATTAAATAATTAAAAATTTTTATAAGATTAACGATGGTTATTATTATGATAATAAATTCATTATTGAAAGATTTTTAAGTCTTATATATTGTTGATTTAATTTTCTTAAATAATTTAACCTGAATGGATTAACTTTTGGATGTTTTGTACAAACTTATAGGAAAAAAATATGGAAAATAAAAATTAATTATATTTCATAATTTTTTAAAAATGATTAAAGCAAATAATATGAAAAAAATAAAAGAATAAAACAAAATTTAATAGTTAAAATAGGTAAATGATAATTAAAAATCTTAACATTCCGGTGTCTCGAAGCGGCAACGCTGTAACGTAATTTACGGTTGGTTCTACTGATATGTTTATAAAGGGTGTCCCAAAATTCACGCAAAATTTGAATTTGTCGCCATTTGTATTGTAAAGTGTTGCCAACAAAACAAAAAACAGCGTGACAGCTGACAGTTCAGGGTTATTAAAAATAGAGCGCTACACGAAAGAACAACGTGTTTTCATTGCTGAGCAATATTTTAAAAATAATGAAGGTTTGGCTGCTACAGTTCGGAATTTTCGTACAAAATATGATCGGAATAGTGATTTAACCTCATCAACTGTGAAGAGATTAACTGAAAAATTCAGGGAGACTGTATCAATTAGTGATCTTAAACGCTCTGGCCGTCCTTCAACAAGTCGTTCGACACAAAACATTGAAGCAGTTCGTGAGAGTATTGCTGAGACTCCAGGAACATCAATTCGGCGCCGTGGTCAAAAATTGGACATTTCGAGAGTAGTATAACTGACGGGGTTCTATGACTGCGGATAACGTGTATCCATCCGCAGTTGACCAATCTCCGAGGAATGACCTTGAAAGAGCCGAAGAATGACCTTGAGGAGCTGAAGAAGTTGTCGACAATACCAGAGGCTGTTGAAGACGGTGTGAGCGTGGCTAAAGAGCCGAAGAGTTCTTTTAGTATCGCGAAGAAATGGTCGACAATGACGTCACTCCAGTGGCTGTTGACCAGTGCCCTTTTGGCATCTCTGTACAGCGTATTCTCACGAAAGATTTGCGTCTTCATGCTTACAAAGTTCAATTGACTCAAGAACTGAAGCCTACTGACCACACACAACGAAGAGAGTTCGTTGAATGAATTATGGAACAAAAACAAGTAGATACTGATTTTTCGAAGAAAATCATCTTCAGCTATGAGGCTCATTTTCATCTTGATGGCTTCGTTATTCGACAAAATTGTCGCATTTGGGGTTCAGACAATCCACACGTGACTGTTGCGAAACAAACGTACCCACAACGTATCACTATTTGGTGCGGATTTTGGGCTGGAGGCATCATCGGACCATTCTTCTTCAAAATGCGGTTGGCCAGGCAATAACAGTTAACGGTGATCGTTATCGCGATATGATAATCCAGTTTTTAGTACCTAAATTGCAAGATATGGATGTGGACGACATGTGGTTTCAAAAAAAAACGGTGCCACATGCCATACAGACAGAGAAACAATCCAATTACTGCATGAATCATTTTCTGGTCGTGTAATATCCCGTTTTGGTGATCAGAATTGGCCGCCGAGATCATGCGATTTAACGCCGTTGGACTTTTTCCTTTGGGGTTTATGCCACCCATGACTTGAAGGAGGAAATTAAGCGCTGTATCAACGAAATTCAGTCACATTTATGCAAAACGGTCATGGAAAATTTCGATAAAAGAGTGCGTATGTGCCAGCAAAACCGTGGAGGCCATTTACCCGATATGTTATTCCATACATAACCCCTGTATACTTTATGAATCAATAAAAAAATTACAATTTTTAATTAAAAACCTGTGTTTTCTATCAAAATTACTTCTTGCGTCAATTTTGGGACACACTTTATATAGATATGTTTAATTTTGTGGTAATCAGCTGTTGTAAACAAGTAAAAAAAAAAAAAAAGGATAATAATAAAAAATCAACAAATATTGATAAAAATGGTAAAAATTTTGTTATGTGGAAGCGAAAAACGCGTTACTCAGGCTGTATACAATCAAAGATTAACTCAACAAAGTGTTGATAAACGGAACAGAAAATCAAGTAAGTCTCCTAACCTCTGTGACATTGGTCGTCAAATTGTTGACATGCGATCACTTGGAGTAAACTTAAAATGTTCTTCATGTAATGAAACACTTTTATTACGTTATATTACTAATGAAAAACGCTGTGGTCTAGCGTCACTACTAACCATAAAGTGTGATAAATGTCTAACGTATAACACAGTACACATACATACACCGAAGGACAATAAGGAACCTTATAATGTTAACACTGAAGTTGCACTAGGTAATTATAAGTTAAACAAGTAAATTAATTTGTAAAGTTAATGATAAATAATTAATAAGTTACTGTATTTAAAATAATAATAATAATATCTGTAATTATATAAATGTTTTTATGTATTTTAGGAGTTTTACATGCAGGGATGGGATATACTCATCTGAATAAATTGCTAGCTTCTGTAAATGTACCACCAATAGATTCAAAACTATTTAAAAATATTTAAATTTCCCGCCATTACTATTAAATGCAACGTTGCCGCTATTTCAAAGATAAAAGGTAAATCATTCACAAGTACCTCCAATAATTGTTATTTTTCATAAAGTTAAAGTTTCCTAATTAAATCTGAAAATTTTTTAAAATGATCGCAAATTTTCAATGTCTAACATAGTTAAATTTCCTGTTGATGGCATTTTTTTCCCATTTGTTATAACAAAAAACCGGTCAAGTGCAAGTTAAACTTGCTTTTAAAATAAAAAATTTTGTTACAGAGGTATAAAATGATCAGTGACTTCACAAAACACACCCCAAATGAGTTTTCAACAAAGTTTGTTTCCAATCTTTACTGAAATCTGATGAACTTGAATTTTCTTTTTTTTAAATACCAGATAAATTATTAAACGTAATGCACTCGTGATAATTTTCGTTCAATTTACACACCGTGGAGAATATTCCAGAATTTCTTCAAAATTTTTTGATAAGTAAGGCGGGGGGACAGCGATTTTTCGCGATTTTTAAAAAATAATACAAAGAAAAGTGCGCGCAAGTATTACATTATATATATATTTTTTTTTACTCGTGTTTTCACAAGCTTTCATTTGACACCACACTCGAATACCTAGTAAAAAAATTTTTTTTACTTCCGATTTCGCCCCCCAAAACTAACTAACTTTCAAAACTACATAGCTCTGATGAGGCCATCAATTCCTATATTATTACCAAATTTCAGCTTTCTATGACAAATAATTTCGGAGAAAATCAGGTGTGACAGACGGACAGACAGACAGACAAAAACAGACAGACGGACAGACAGACACCGAAGTGATCTTATAAGTGTTCTGTACGGAACACTAATAAAAACTAAATTAACCAAAAGTGGAATGCAGGCAGCCTTACAGTATCTGGAAAATTAAAAAAAAAAAAAACTCTTTAATTCAACATACAAAAAATTTAAAGTAGAATATTAAGAACCAAACTGACGATGATGGAGGTGGAGTTTGCAGAAATACGAGTAGCTCAAATTCAGAAACAATGTAAGTTACTGGAATTAAACCAGCTCGTCTCCTTGATTAGATTATTAATTTTAAACCGAATGAAATTTCGAAAACGTAATGACGTTTTCTAAATATTACATTACATATAAAACATTGTCCATTAATTTTCGTTGAAAACTTATATTGTCTGATTTACTAAAAAAGTCTAACATTAAAATTTGTCTAATTTGATAATTAAAGATTTAAGCTGATAAGATCACGAGCAAGTCAACAAAAGCTATGAGGCTGTGTTGTAAAACATCAGACAATCTGTTCTTTATTTTTGATTAAATTGATATAAATTGATGAAATATAGGCATTGAATATCTAATTAAATATTTTCTACCTATACCAATCTCGATTCTATATCAAATTTCCGCCGGACAGAAGATTTTAATTTCAATGCCAACTACTAGATTGGATATAACTTTTGGACCCTGGTCGGGAATGGTGGAAATGTATTTTTTATTGTAAGTATAGAGGGTGTATATGATAAAAATAACCCCGAAAATAGATTCAACGACCCCAAAGACCCCCGATGAGGTGTGAAATGGAGGTTGGAGGGGGAGAAATTACTATATTCATCCGAATTAGAGTTTCGCGTTCAAAACCGGTTCCTCGCGGGTTTTTAGGGTCGCGGAATCTATTTTCGGAGTCATTTTGATCATATGCGCCCTTTTGAGGGCTGAAAATGGGGATTGGAAAATAGATCCAGCGACCCCCGAGGAACCAGTTTTGAACGCGAAACTCTAATTCAGCAGAATATCATAATTTCTCCCCCTCCAACTCCCATTTTCACTACTCAAAAGGGTGCATATGATCAAAATAACCCTGAAAATAGATTCAGCGACCTCAGAAACCTCCGACGAACCAGTTTTGAAAGCGAAACTCTAATTCAGGGGAATATCGTAATTTCTTCCCTTCCAACCCCCATTTTCACCCCTTAAAAGGGTGCATATGATCAAAATGACCCCGAAAATAGGTTCAGCGACCCCAAGAACCCCCGATGAATCAATTTTGAACTCGTAAACTTGAATTCATATGAACTTCAAAATTTCACCTCTCGGTCCCGTGTTGCTTTTTGCAATTTAAAAAAAATTTATTATTTTTGCAAATTGGCTTAATTACGTTTGTCCAGAATTCACTTACGAGTATTTAAAAAAAAAAGTTTGGTTTTGGAAATAATTGAGGGCTCTAGACAATTTTCAACGAAAAATCAGATTCCTGGCCCATAGCAAACCACCATCGGTGGTTTCGGTTGCTCCGTTTTTCGTGCGCAAATCAGTATTGCAAAAATTGTAAATTACTCATTTTTTAAATAATAATTATTTTTAATTGTTTATTAATAAACGAAATTAATTTTAAATTAAAAGTAATTATTAATTAGTTTAAACATTTAATTAACAATTAAAAATAATTAATAATTTAAAAAAAATAATAATTAAAATTATTTGTTATTACTAGTTAACTTAAGGTTTTTATTTAAACTTAAAACTAGTTTATATTTAAGTAAACATTTAATTAACGATTATAAATCATGTTAATTATAAAAAAATTGTTGATAATGAAATTTTGGGAACCAACTTCGTTTTGTAATTATTTGATTTAATATTAATATTACCAAAAAATTGCAAATTACCTTTTTTATGGAAAGTCTTGTGCTCTAGAACTTTGTTTTTATACATATTTTCAGAATTCGGATCCGTTTAAGAGATATTTTAAGAAAACGCTTTGAGATTTTTCCAGCATTTTTCCGATATTTTTCGGACATTTTTTTTCCTCTTCTACTTTAAAAATACTACCCAGTACAACAATAATTTTCAACTTCGAAATTATTTTCATGTTCAATGTTATTTACATATCTATAAAACCTACTATGATACAACGTGGTCGCCGTCCAACTGTGATATTTTAAAGTGATTTTGAGCAATATCTTTTTAGATAATGATTATTACCAATTACCAATAATTTTTTAATTTTGCTAAGTATGAACAGACTAGGTAGGCAAGTTCTAATAAACAACTAAACGAATTTTAACCAAGTGAATGACAAACAATACTGAAGTTACATTGGCAGGAAAGGAAAAGAAACTAACTTTATTAATAGGAGAGCGAATACAATAATGAATATATATATATATATATATATATATATATATATATATATATATATATATATATATATATATATATATATATATATACATATATATAGATATATATATATATATATATATATATATATATATATATATATATATATATATATATATATATATATATATATATAATATATATAAAATGCAACGTCTCTCTGTCTGTCTGTCCGTTAGTGCGCTTATCACTGGAGAACCACTTATCCGATTTACGTACTTTTTTTTTAAAACATGCATATGTTCTCTGGCCAGGTTATAGACTATATTTTATTACGATAGGTAGCATAAGGAATGAGCAGTGACGATAATAGTGAATGAAGTCGTGAAAAAGTTTGCGGCTAGCGCATTCCCTTGCAATACACAGCCTAAACCATTAAATATAGAACAATAATATGTAGCAGAGAATATCTATAATCTATAATATATATAAACTGCAATGTCTTTCTGTCCATTAGTGCGTTTATCACGAGAGAACCACTTATCCAATCTACGTGTCTTTTTTTAAATTCAAACATATATTCTTTGGCCAATTATATAATAATAATAATCTACATCTATAATATATATAAAATGCAGCGTCTCTCTGCCTGTCTGTCCGTTAAAACGCTTATCACTGGAGAACCACTTATCCGATTTACATACTTTTTTTTAAAACATACATATGTTCTCTGGCCAGGTTATCTATCTATAATATATAAAATGCAACGTCTCTCTGTCTGTCTGTCTGTCCGTTACGGCGTTACGTACTTTTTTTTTTAAAACATACATATGTTCTCTGGCCAGGTTATAGGATATATTTTATTATGTAACATAAAGAATAAGCTGTGACGATAATAGTGAATCAAGTCGGAAAAAAGGATGCCGTTAGCGCGTTTTCTTGCAATATACTGCCTAAACCATTAAATATGGAACAATATCATGTTGCAAAGAATATAATATATATAAAATGTAACGTCTCTCTGTCTGTCTGTCTGTTAGTGCGCTTATCACTTGAGAACCACTTATTCGATTTACGTGTTTTTATAAATTTATACATATGATATGTTCTATATAATTCGATATAAGCCTAGATAATGGGAGATAAGGTGAGATAATGAGAGATAAGCAGAAATAAGTCTAAGTAATGGGAGTTATGGTGAGATAATGGGAGATAAGGAGAAATAATGGGAGATAAGGAAAAATATTGCGTGATAAGTCGAGATAAGCCTAGATAATGGGAGGTAAGGCGAAATAATGGGAGATAAGGAGAAATAATGGGAGATGAGCAGAGATAAGCCTACCTAATTGAAATTATGTAAAGATAATGGGAGATAAGGAGAAATAATAGGAGATAAGGAGAAATAATGGAAGATCAGCAGAGATAAGCTTAGATAATGGAAATTATGTAGCGATAATGGGAGATAAGGAGAAATAATGGGAGATAAGGGGAAATAATGGCAGATATTTTATTACGTTAGGTAACATAAGGAATAAGCAGTGACGATAGTAAGTGAATCAAGCCCACGCGAGCGGAGCCGCGGGCATGGCTAATATATATATATATATATATATATATATATATATATATATATATATATATATATATATATATATATATTAGAGGTTTTCAAGGAATGTGGAATGTAATACATTAAAATTCCGCCTTTCAATCCGTTCGTCTAACAATGAATTTACACGATGTTTCGCCAAAATCTCATCTTGCTGCTGCTGCAGCTCGAAGCTAACAGTTAGCTTCGAGCGGCAGCAGCAGCAAGATCACAGTCCCGAGTAGCAGCAACAGCAAGAGCACTTGAAAATGCCAAATGAGATATTGGCGACACGTTGCCATTACATTAAGAATACCCAATACTCTAACAAAACTGTACGATTAGTGTATTCTCCCTGTACTTACACGGAGTCTCACAAACAGACATGCTCAAAGTCAGCCCGAACACTGCGAGCGCACGAACGAAGAATGTTACGTTAAATTAACGCAAATTGATTATTAAACGAACGGATTGAAACCCGGAGTTTTAATGTACTCTAAAGAAGTGACATGAATATTTTTTCGCGCCACCACTGGTGAACCATACAACTCCACAATATTGTGCTGTACTTTATTTAAAACCGACAAAGGATTTCTTATCGGCGTCTGACGCCAATAACAAAGGATTTGTTTTCGACGTCGGCTTCTTTGTTGGTAGCTTTTAATTACTCTCTCTCTCTGCTTGGTGGTGGCCAAGTGACCACCTCCTCTACCAAAACGTCAAATTCACGTTTAGTTTGTTTATTTACAGCGAACGTTTACAAATCTTGCAATATATCCTGGTTAAACTGAGATTAATTTTCAATGTTATTGTAGGTTTTCTTAAAGATATCCGTAGACTAATATAGTGGTGTTAATTAAGAAATTAATAGTTCATGTAGGTTTAGTTATAAGTACGTCAAGCACAACCTAGGATATTTTATATGGAGATCAACTGCACATAAAAATTATAATTAAATACGTTTTTAAATCTACTTTGTTTTTATATTTTAGCACTAAAAAATCTTACATTTCTTTCAAGGAAATCGTTTACCATTTCGGTATTAATTTTCGAAAAGTTAAGAGAAAAACCTATTTGAAATTCTGTTTTGATTTTGCCCAAGAAGCAATGATCCAGTAGTTCTTGCGTATTACCAAGATAAAAAATTTCCTTAAGTGTGCGGTATAGTATCTATTACTATTTTCATTTTTTAGATTAAATGTAGCTAAAAATTGAAAATCTGAAATTGTTGAAGAAAATTGTATTTTTGGCCATACAGCTTTCAGGTGCGGGGTAAGTTTGGCGGAAAAATCCAGTTTTACCCATTTTTTTAAATTTTGATAACGCCCTGTATATACATGAAATGTTAGAGTAGAGATATCACATATATCAATTAATGTACGTGCCGTTTCTCACGTTTCTCTCAAATTCACGAAAATTACCACTATAGCACAACTAAAATGACCTTTAGAAAAAATATCGCAAACATTTTCCATTTTTAAGCTCATGTAACTTGGCACATAATTAATTCCTTAATAAATTAACGCAAAAGCACCAGTCCAACTCTCCTTAACGGCAATCAGCAAAAGGTAATGAATAAACTTAATTCGCAGTTTGTTAACCCTGGTGATTATCTAGTAAATAAAAGCAGAACCAAATAACAGCCTTATTGGAAAATAGAGCAGATTTAATATCTTAAACCTCGTAACAGTGCCAGAATTAATAAATAATACGTAGGCTGGAAAATTTTTGGTCTTAAAGCACATTTTTTTTTTTACAAATTCGATTTTATTCATCAATATAGTCTCCTTCAATGATGACTGATGATACAATCAGTCCAACGCTTTTCTTACATTTTTTATACCTTTCTTGTAGAAGAATTTATCTTTGTCTTCCAAATAGGCCTCAGTTTCGGCGATAAACTTTTTCATTGGGGCCAAATCTCTTTCCCGCGAGCATTTTTTGAGGTCTGCGAATAGATAATAGTCGCTCGGGGCCAAATCTGGAGAATACGGTGGATAAGGAAGCAACTCGCACTTCAATTCATGCAATTTTGCCATCGTAACTTGCGACACGGTGCATTGTGACGAAAGAGCACTTTTTTCTTGTTCATTTGGGGCCGTTTCTTTGCGATTCCTGCCTTCAAACACACCAATAACTTTATATAATATTCGCTATCGAAGGTTTTTCCCTTCTCAGTATAATCGATAAAAATTATTCCATGCGCAACCTAAAATACGAAGGCCAAAACCTTCCCAGTCGACTGTTTTTTGTTCGCTTCGGCGGCTTTGACCGGCTGCTGTCCATTCAGCTGACTGCCGATTTGATTCCGGTGTGTAGTGGTGGATCCATGTTTCATCCACTGTCACATATCGCATGAAAAAAATCCTTTTTATTGCGCTTAAACAGGTCTAAACAGCACTCAGAATCATCAACACGTTGTTGTTTTTGGTCCACTGTGAGCAGACGCGGTACCCATTTCGAACAGAGCTTTCCCATGTTCAAATGTTCATGCAAAATATGACGAACACGTTCTTTTGATATCTTTAGGGTGTGAGCTATCTCACGCAATTTCACTTTACGGTCATCCAAAACAATTTTGTTGATTTTTTTTATGTTTTCCGGTGTAACCACCTCATTTGGGCGACGACAGCGTTCAGTATCATTTGTATCTGTACGATCGCGTTTAAATTCAGCATACCAGTAAATGATTTTCCCGGGGCAGAGTCCCCGTATCACTTATCAAGCCATTACTTTGATTGAACGGTATTTTTTCCCATCAAAAACCAGTGTTTAATCAACACACGAAATTCGATTTTTTCCATTGTTTTGAAAATATCAGAAATAGTGTCACTAAAACCACTATAACTTGTAAACTAATGGCCGAAATGTCATAAAATTTTAACATGTATCGTTTAAAGGTTGGTACTTTCTAAAAATCATATGGATTTTTTTGAAAAGGGCGACATCTATGTGTCAGACCAAAAACTTTTCAGCCTACGTGTTATACTAACAAATTTTAAGAACAAAAAAACTTCAGGAGAAGATGAAATCCTTCTGTTTTTCTTGTAGCGATGCATTTATAGTATCATAAAGCCACGACCCGAGAGTTTAAATTGTTCACTTCTAGAAGGTAATTGTAACGTGGAAAAAGCCCTTTTGGCAGTCGCTGACAGATACTTTGCTTGTCGAGTGATGGGAGTGGGAGAATTGGATTAGGAATATCTATTATATATATATATATATATATATATATATATATATATATATATATATATATATATATATATATATATAAAATGCAACATCTCTCTCTCTCTGTCTGTCTGTCTGTCTGTCCGTTCTGTCCGTTAGTGCGCTTATCACTCGAGAACCACCTCTCCGATTTACGTGCTTTTTTTTTAAACATACATATGTTCTTTGGCCAGGTTATAGGATATATTTTATTACGTTAGGTAACATAAGGAATAAGCAGTGACGATAATACTAAATCAAGTCGGAAAAAAAGTTTGCCGCTACCGCGTTCTCTTACAATACACTACCTACGTCTTTCCAGGTTATATAATAATAATAAACTATAATATATATAAAAACGCAAAACGTTTCTCTGTCTGTCTATCTGTCCGTTAGTGCACTTATCACTTGAGAACCACTTATCCGATTTGTGTTTTTTTTAGATTTATATATATATATATATATATATATATATATATATATATATATATATATACATTTATATATATATTATATATATATATATATATATATATATCTATAATATATATAAAATGCAACGTCTCTCTGTCTGTCTGTCCGTTAGTGCGCTTATCACTGGAGAACCACTTATCCGATTTACGTACTTTTTTTTTAAAACATACATATGTTCTCTGGCCAGGTTATAGGCTATATTTTATTACGATAGGTAGCATAAGAAATGAGCAGTGACGATAACAGTGAATGAAGTCGGAAAAAAATTTGCCGCTGGCGCGGAACAATATTATGTAGCAGAGAATATCTATAATCTATAATATATATAAAATGCAATGTCTCTCTGTCTGTCTGTCTGTCCATTAGTGCGTTCATCACCCGAGAATCATCCGATTTACGTGTATTTTTTTAAATTCATACATATATTCTTTGGCCAGGTTATATAATAATAATAATAATCTATATCCATATTATACAAAATTCAACGTCTCTCTGTCTGTCTGTCTGTCCGTTAGTGCGCTTATCCCTCGAGAACCACTTATCCGATTTACGTGATTTTTTAAATTCATACATATATATGTTCTCTGACCAGGTTATAGATATATATTTTTTTTACATCTATAATACATATAAAATGCAACGTCTCTCTGTCTGTTTGTCCGTTTGTTTGCTTATCACTGGAGAACCACTTATCCGATTTACGTGCTTTTTTTTTAAACACGCTAAACCATTAAATATGGAACAATATGATGTAGCAAAGAATATCTATAATATATATAAAATGCAACGTTTCTCTGTCTGTCTGTCCGTTAGTGCGCTTATCACTGGAGAACCACTTATCCGATTTACGTGCTTTTTTTTAAATATACATATGTTCTCTGGTCAGGTTATAAGATATATTTTATTATGTTAGGTGACATAAGGAATAAGCAGTGACGATAATAGTGAATCAAGTCGGAGAAAAGTTTGCCGCTAGCGCGTTCTCTTGCAATACACTGCCTAAAGCCTTAAATATGGAACAATATCATGTAGCAAAGAATATAATATATATAAAAATGCAACGTCTCTCTATCTGTCTGTCTGTCCGTTATTGCGCTTATCATTCGAGAACCACTTATCCGATTTACGTGTTTTTATAAATTTATACATATGTTTTATATAATTCGATATAAGCCTAGATAATGGGAAATAAGGTGAGATAATGGGAGAAGTATAAATAATGGGAGATAAGAAGAAATAATGGGAGATAAGCAGAGATAAGTCTAGATAATGGGAGTTATGGTGAGATAATGGGAGATAAGGAGAAATAATGGGAGATAACGAGAAATATTGCGATATAAGTCGAGATAAGCCTAGGTCGAGATAAGCCTAGGCCGAGATAAGCCTAGATAATGGGAGATAAGGTGAGATAATGGAAGATAAGGGGAAATAATGGGAGATAAGGAGAAATATTGGGAGATGAGCAGAGATAAGCTTAGATAATGGAAATTATGTAGAGATAATGGGAGATAAAGGGGAAATAGTGGCAGATATTTTATTACGTTAGGTAATATAAGGAATAAGCAGTGACGATAGTAGTGAATCAAGTCCACGCGAGCGGAGCCGCGGGCACTGCTAGTATATATATATATATATATATATATATATATATATATATATATATATATATATATATATATTCTCTGGCCAGGTTATAGGATTTATTTATGGTAGGTAATATAAGAAATAAACAGTGACGATAATAGTGAATCAAAAATCGAAAAAAGTTTGCCGCTAGCGCACTCTCTTGCAATACGCTACCTTAACCGTTAAATATGGAACAATATCATGAAAAAAAGAATACAATATATATATATATAAAATGCAATGTATCTCTGTCTGTTTGTGTGTCCGTTAGTGCGCTTATTACTCAAGAACCACTTATCTGATTTACGTGTTTTTTTTTCATTCATACATATATTTTCTGGCCAGGTTATATAATAATAATAATAATAATAATAATCTATGTAATATATATAAAACGCAACGTCACTTATCGAATTTATGTGCTTTTTTTTTAAAACATATATATGTTCTCTGACCAGGTTATAGGATATATTTTATTACGTCAGGTAACATAAGAAATAATAAGAATTTACAGCGACTCAAGAACAACGTGAATCTCTTTTTCCGCACACAAGCCCCTCCTGGAGCGCTTTGGGGACTTCCCTCCAGCACGTGTGCTAGACCCATAAAAAAAAAAAAGCAGTGCCGATAATAGTGAATCAAGTCAACGCGAGCGGAGACGCGGGCACAGGTAGTTTTACTATTAATTTGTGGGCTAACCGGGGTGAAATTCTACCGATGAATTACTAGTCTACTATAAATTGACTCAATTATTACTCCTATGTTTTTTCAAATTGAAAAATTATATATAATAATACATTATACATACCAGAATCGGTGAAAAACCGTACAATTCCGGCACACTTTCAGTACAATTAGCACACCTATGATTTTTTTTAGGGTATTTTACCTGGCCGGACAGCTGAGTGCCCGGATCATTACTTAAATCCCGGTTTCCCCGGACCTTTAAAATTTGCTAATTTATGAGACGAGACTGACGAAACTCTCGAATCGATTTAAAACATATTCTAATGTTCGTAATGGGCTTACTTTTAATAGTCGATGTCGATATTCTCGGATGTAAACAAATATGGAACTTGCAAGGAGTGGGGTGAAGTAAGAAAACATGTAAAGCTGTGGCTGACAGTAGATCGTAACGAGCTGATCCACGGTTGTCACATTTACTTACTATGTTTCTTTAAACATATATTGTTATGTAAACGAAGTTTTATACTTCCTCTCACGAAAGGAACAATCGACGACTAACTGAAAACAGGGTATTTTTAATGTTCCGTACGGAACACTTATAAGATCACTTCGGTGTCTGTCCGTCTGTCACACCCGATTTTCTCCGAAACTATATGTCATAGAAAGTTGAAATTTGTTACTAACTACTGGCCTCATCAGATCCATGTAGTTTTGAAAGTTAAATTTTGACTTAAGGGGTTAGTTTTGGGGGGTGAAATCGGAAGTGAAAAAAAATTTTTTTACTAGGTAATCGAGTGTGGTGTCAAATAAAAGCTTGTGAAAACGCGAGTAATAAAATATATATATATATAATGTAATACTTGCGCGCACTTTTCTTTGTATTATTTTTAAAAAGTCGCGAAAAATCGCTGTCCACCCGCCATATCTCGAAAATTCTGGAATATTCTCCACGGGGCACAGTGTGAAATTTCTTGAGTTTACCGGAACTTAATTATTTAAACCAGTAAAACAGTTCTATTTGTAGGTTTTTTAAAATTTTTGATGAAAATTAATGGGTTTTATTTAAAGTTTTTCAGTTTATTTGTTTTTTTTTTTTATTATAGAACAATTAAAAAAAACATACATTTTGTAACAACATTTTGAACATCTATTCATAACGAGACTCATTGCAATCGTCTGAAGACTCGCAATCATTACATGGGTCTGCAAATCTTTCTAACAACTCTAAAACTTCTGGCATAACTTCACTATGCTTGGTTTTGGGTGCTTTACGAAGACTAGCGATGTACGGATCCGATGAAATAAGCAGTCGATTAAATAAATCCGTATTTGTGTCAATTCGGAATGTTTTTCTAGTAAAAAGTTCGCGATATTTTCTGCAGTCTTTGTTTCTTGCCTCCTGAGCTTCTTCAGAAAATTGTCCGATCGGAAGAATGCAAGACCCTATAAGATCCTTTCCATGACAAAGGACTTTATGCACACTTACGGGCATTGAGTACCAGAGATATTCTTTCAAATACAATTCCAAAGTTTCTCTTGCATATTCGCCGAACTTTTCTGAATCAATTTTAAGACCACAATTTAGGCACTCTAACAGCACATGAAAACGCTTGATCAAATCTAAATTAACGCCAGTTATTTCGGAAGACTTTTCGGCATTTCTAAAGAATTTCCTCGCGGTATTACCATCGTTTGTGTTTCCGGTCTGCTGTTTTGGCATATCTATAAGCAAGCCAAGCTCCTCTTTGAATTTTTGTTGAATGTATTTTTTCTTCTCTGCAACTTTTTTTTTATTTTTCTCTCACGAGCTTGCCATGCCTTAATATCCAGTTTGTACGATATATGTAAAATACATTTCAAAAACCTTATCCATGCATGGAGGGGTGATAGTCCAAGGGATAAAAAGGATTCATTTATATTTTTTTGAGGTATATCGCAGATGTTGTTCATTTCACTAGGTTTAGCCCCACATAAGTAGCATGTTTGTGATGCACAGGATGATACAGCATTGCATACTTTACCGTCAATCACACAAAAAGATCATATTTGCTGTAACCTGAAATTGCTTGCCATCTACAAATATGGTGGTTGAAGTAAGTTGAGATATTTGTTCTTTCACTTTGTTTACTTCTGAGGTAATTACACTGACTATTTCTTTGGCAAAAACGAACTTAATGGGGCGACAGTACCGTGTGGAAGAAGAAGCAGGGTTTTTCCAAATTACTGACTAATTATCACCATTATCATTTACGGAGTACATTTGGATTGGTACCACTGATACACTAAACATACTATCATCAGAGCTATGTTTGTCCATATACTTTTGTCGATAATTAACTTGTTCCGCCCCATCACAACCCCACTTTACGATAATATTTAGTGCTTTAACGTTTGATAAAATTCTAAGAATCCCTTCTAGCCCTGTACAAAGTCTTGCTACGGTATGATTTATAAGCGACTGAACTGATACTTCAGCTGAAACTTCAGTTATTATTATGTCCTTTGGATAGTACAACCTCTTTGCCTCTTTTACAACATAATAAGGTGGATATAAAGTGCAACGGTGATTTTTTGCTTGATCTTGAATAATGTTATACTGATTTGACGATAAGTTTGCATCAATAAGTAGCGCCAGAGCCTGGTCTGGAGTTAATTTTCGTGGGCTATTTGAAGAAGACATGCGAGCCTTCTTGATTTTGCTACCCCTTTCTGGAGAACCAGATGCCAGTTCCTTGACAATCGCTGCAGAGTTTCGTTTTCCAGATTGGTATAGCTTTGTTGCAGTTGCTTTGGCTAACTCGTCTTGACTACCGGACTTCAAAAGATGATTCACTTTTCTGTTTTGCACTTTAGGATGACAATCCCTAAATTCTTTTTTAGGTCTGCCTGCATTGCTCCTCGATCCACTAGGCAATGCATCCCTTACAGCATTTAAAATTTTACATTATTTTCAAGCCAGCTAGCATTTTTATTCAGATATGATGCTAAATTTCGACTGGATTCCCTCCACCTTTTTTGTATTTTACAAACCAGCGCACGAAGAGTTGCCTTTAAACTGCAAAGAGCGTCAGATGTTAGCATTGGTGAGCCTATTTTTTCCAAAACAAAATCAATGATGGCGTGCGATGTCGGTTCTTCCTTCCACTTTTAGAATATGCAGTTATATGAAATTTGCAAAGTCATTCTGGAAAATGTTTAATTTAAAAGAAGATCGCAAAATGTCGCAGAAGATCTTTTGTGTTTCCAACAGAGGAATTGACAGTCAATCATCGGTCCTGATGAAGCTAACATGGTTAGCAAAACGCGCGTCGAGTGCAAAAATAAAGTGTTTGGTGTAGTGGCGATATATACTGAGTAGTATTAGTTTACAAGTTACAGTAGTTTTAGTGGCGCTACTTTTGATATTTTCAAAATAATGGAAAAAATCGAATTTCGTGTTTTGATTAACACTGTTTTTTGATGGGAAAAATTATCTGTCAAGTAAAGCAATGGCTTGATAAGTATTACCAAGACTCTTGCCCTAGAAAATCACTCATTATTTACGGGTATGCTGAATTTAAACGCGGTCGCACCGATACAAAGAATGCTGAACGCTCTGGACGCCCAAATGAGGTGGTTACACCGGAAAACGTAAAAAAAATCCACAAAATTACTTTGGATAACCATAAGGTGAAATTGCATGAGATAGCTAATACCCTAAAGCTATCACAAGAACGTGTTGGTCATATTTTACATGGACCTTTCGGCATGAGAAAGCTCTATACGAAATGGGTACCGCGTTTGCTCACAGTGGACCAAAAACAACAACGTATTGATGATTCTGAGTGCTGTTTAGACCTGTTTAAGCGAAATAAAGAGGATTTTTTTCATGCAATATGTGACAACGGATGAAACATGAATCTACCACTACACACCGGAATCAAACCGGCATCGGCAGTCAGCTGAGTGGACAGCAGCCGGTGAAAGCCGCTCGAAGCCACCAAAGACACAACAGTCGCCTGGAAAGGTTTTGGTCTCTGTATTTTGGGATGCGTGTGGAATAATTTTCATCGACTGTGCTGAGAAAGGAAAAAACTAGCAATAGCGAATATTATATAAAGTGTGGAAGTTCGAATTGCTTCTTCACCCTCTTCAGACCTCAAAAAATTGCTCGCGGGAAAGGGATTTGTATCCAGTAAAGAAGTTATCGCCGAAACTGTGGTCTATTTTGAAGGCAAAGACAAATCCTTCTCCAAGAAAGATATAGAATTGTTAGAAAGCGTTAGACTGATTGTATCGCTCTTGAAGGAGACTATGTTGATGAATAAAGTCGAATTTTGCAAAAAAAATATGTTTTAAGTAGCCAGACCAAAAACTTTTCAGCTTACGTGTTATTTGTGATCTTCGCGATTGTGGTGAATCTGATGTAAAATCAGATTAATAAATACCTGTATAAACTACAGTAAATGATAATAGGATTATTGCAAATCCCAATCAAATAAATTTAACTTATACATATAGTTAATATTCAATAATTATTATTGGTAACAAAATAGTTACAGTGCTACTTTCTTCGTACGAAGTATAATTTATAATATCTATATTAATTAAAAAAAAAAAAAAGTAAAGTGATTTATCCAGTACTGTCCTTGCAAATACGTAGAAATATATTACGATATATACGTAATCACTCTTCTAACCCCCTACCTCACCCCTTTCACACCATAAATATTTTAATAAAAAAAATCATTTTGTAATAAATATCCAATATCCTAATCAAGGACCAGAAAAAATTCTCATAATATTATTAAAACGATACAAGATTGTCCCATCGCCTTCAGACCTTTCCCCTATTAAAACTGAAAGTAATAAAGAGAAACCGGATTATATGCATTTGCATATTTTCATATGCATTTGCATATTTAGATCATTCTCACCCATTATTGCATATTTTACCCAAAATCTAGTAATGATGCATATTTTCCCTATATTTACAATATTTCTCGGTATTACTAGGCAATTGAATTGCTCAGGGTATTGTTAATGTCTCCGTCTGGAACCGATCTTATCGCCGGGACATTACCTGCAATAATCTAAACATCGATTAGGTTATAGTGCCAAGGGAATACCCAAAATTACGACGGTATTTTATTCCTTTGTTTCTTGGTAGGGATATTAAGTCATGAGTAGTTAGTTTCTAAGAATATTTGTTTGAGCGTGGATCAAATAAACAATTTTCTCGAAGACGAATTTTTATTTTAAAACAAGATATCAGTTTTAACATGATTGTTGACGCTCTTGCACCTGAGCAAGGACTATTTGCCGCAGGACAATTAAGACACTACAATTCAGCGCTAAGACAATTAACATCCTGCGTTCAGTTCAAGATGCGACCCATTGAGCGCAGGATTATCCTATAAAATTGGATGATTCAGCTCCGAGATAATTGAACAGAATATTTCAGTGTTGCTATAAATAAATGAATAATAAATAATCATCGAAATAATTGAACATGTTTAGGTATTAGCCCTTTTTAAGCCCATATTAAGTTTTTTTTATTTTTTAGGACTAAAGCCAAAAAGGGAAGATTCTTTTTCGGCTTGGACAAAATGTGTGTATTTTTTTTATAAACGTTTCAGATATAGTAAAGATCAAGGAGTTTCTAATAGAACGTGGCATAGATGTTTGAAAAGCGGATATAAAGGCCAGGAGCATAGATTAGGGGAAAAAAATAACTGAACATAGTCGTGCTCCCCCAACGCTGATACAACGTAGACGTAGCTAAACAAAAAATGAACAACTGTGTTCTGTAGGTGAAGAGAAAAATAGAATTTTAATAATTGGTAACCTACAAATCGTCCCGTTTTGATCGAATCTAAATGCTGCTCCGTTAATAAAACGTGCGATTTTTTTATCAACCGCTTGCCATCATGCATTTATTAATAGAAAGGCTAACTCCAGCGATATGTATATATTCTGTACAAAATTAACTCAATAATGTAAAAAAAAAACAAGGCAAACATTTGCAAAGATCCATCTCAATTTCGAGAGAGCATTGGAAAATACACAACGAAAATACAACAAACAAAAATAATCAATACTAATATGAGCGAATAGATTTTTTCAATATTAGACAATATTGAAAATCAAGTTCTGATAAGTGAATTTCATGAAATATGTCAGAGAAAATAAATTTTTATTTTTAGATATACGAGGGTCATCTTTTAAGTTTTTACAAAGGACAACTAGATGGCGCTATTGAGATTTGACATTACCATTGTTATAAAATTTGACATTTATTATTGTTAAAACAATAGCATCTCAGAAATTGGCCGAGCAGTTTGTTTACAGTGAGTGTTTAAAAAAAAACGAAAGTTCCCGTAAAGGTTTTCTTTGGATGATTTTTTACGATTTTAGTAAAGACCTAACTCAACAACAATGTCTCGAATTTGGTAATGAATCATCATCAGAAAAGACTGTTTACAATTGGTTTGCAGAATTTTTGTCACGGTCGTACTTCCGTCAGCGATGAATTTCGTGAAGGTCAACCAAAATCGGTTGTCGTTTCAAAAAACATCGATGGTGTGCGCAACATGATTGAAGAGGATCGGCACGTGACTTACCGCGAGGTAGGGGCATTCTTAGGCATATTGAAGACTGCAGTACATTCGATTTTGCATGAACATTTAGCTGTGAAAAAGATCTGTTCCCGATGGATTCTGCATAATTTAACCGAAACTCAAAAACAGGCTCGTGTCAATTGGTGTAAGGCAATGCTCAAAAAATTCGACCGAAAACATGCAAAATCCGTATATAACAACGTAACAGGAAACCAAATATACGAGTCGGAAACTTATAACAGCAGCAAGTAGCAGTGATTCCACTTCTATAGGCAAACCAAAAAATCACTTTAGCATGGATTTATGTGAAACATTGCTTATAAGTAATATTCCTCTCCACAAACTTACAAATCCTACATTCAAAGATTTTCTGCGAAAATATTGCTTGAATCAAAAAATACCAAACGAATCAACACTGCGTAAAAATTACATACCAACAATTTACGAACATGTTCTGGAAGAAATACGTAATGAACTTAAGAATGACATTATTTGGATTTCAGCTGATGAAACTACCGACAGTTGTGGTGGCGAATTTAATTGCGGGTGCATTAAGATTAGAGCCTTCTTCTTCCTATTTGATGGCCTCCAAAGAACTTGACAAGACAAATCATTCTACGATCGCCAGATTTGTGAATCAGGGTATTAAAAAAATATTTCCTGAATCTTCTGCAGATGAAAGAGTGTTTATATTTCTCTCAGATGCTGCTCCCTATATGATCAAGGCAGCCAAAGTCCTCCAAGTATTTTATCCAAATTTAATTCATGTGACGTGCTTTGCTCACGGAATCCATCGACTCGGTGAAGAAGTACGATCCACGTTTGGAAATGTAAATAAACTGATTTCATCAGCAAAGAAAGTGTTTCTTAAGGCATCTGCTCGCAATAACGCCTATAAAGAAAAACTGCCAAATGTGCCTTTACCTCCCGAACCAGTGGTAACTCGATGGGGAACATTTCGAGGCCATCAAAGGTGTAGTAAATAACTTCGATAGTGCAGCGGTATGGCAGTTCGTCAATCCAAGGAAGCATTAACTATTCTGATATTAAAAAAAAACATAGCTTTTGATTAGCACTCACTTTTCCCACATACTTGCGGGTATTAAAAAGCTTGAAACTAGAGGTTTGGCGTTGACCGAATCAATTCAGTTAATGAATAAAATCCGTCAAAAAACTCCACATTGCCAGATGTATTCCCACGCAGAGTTAAAGAAAAGTTTAAAAACATTTTGTGCAATAACCCAGGATTTGAACCTTTGTGTCAAATTGATAGTTTTATTAATGGGACGGGTGAACTTTTGCCAGAAACAATAAGTGCTAACATAGCACCCAAATTCAAATACTGCCCAATTACCTCAGTGGATGTGGAACGGTCTTTTTCTACTTATAAAAATATTTTAAGTGATCGAAGACACAATCTTACTACCCAACATTTGGAACAATACCTTATTGTTTACGTGTACAAGAATACAAATGTTAAATAATTTTAAAAAATGTTAAACAACTGTTAATTAAATTTAAACATCGTCGATAACTTAATTTTATGCTGATTTTGAAATAAAAAACTAAAAATTACTACCTTTATTATTATTTAATATTGCATATTTTGACCCTTTTCATGCATATTTTAAGCATTTTTCATGCATATTTCAAGATTTTTATGTTGCATATAATCCGGTCTCTAGTAATAAAATTACTACCAATAATTTTAAAATATCTACAGTCCAAGAATTATGAAAACCCTACATAAACCAAGTTTGAAATTGGGATTCCATTCGTTCGAGAGTTACCGTTCCAACAATCAGACAGACCGAAATCAGTGGCTATGTTTTTCGTGATTTAAGAATCATAAAACACGAAGAAACTCAAAAATCTCGGAGGGTGATTTTTTCACGAATACAATACATTGCTTTGGCAAGGAAAGTGATCTATACAAAATGTATTAAAATTATTTGTCTGGATTGAAAAA
The DNA here is from genome assembly GCA_019049505.1 of Pachyrhynchus sulphureomaculatus. Lineage (NCBI taxonomy): Eukaryota > Metazoa > Arthropoda > Insecta > Coleoptera > Curculionidae > Pachyrhynchus > Pachyrhynchus sulphureomaculatus. The sequence continues at coordinate 251,452,106 of CM032447.1, forward strand.
TATAATTTTATATTTTTATATTTAACATTATAAATTAATAAATATATTAAAAGGTATATCATCTATATAATAAGCAATAACAGCCAAATTTACTAAAGGCATCTAAAAATTAGACTCGGTCTAATTGGAATGAAAATTGAAAACACTAGTTATCCAATTGACTTGTATTTTTGGAATTGAAATATACTATGTTATAAATTTTACCAAATAAACGTTTTTATAAGAAAATGTCAAATAAAAATCGAGAGTAAGACCTCCCAAATAGGGGAGGAAAGATAACATTTTCTGTAATTTTAACACACTACTAACTGAAAACTCGGATAATCCGGATTTGTTTTTTATTCATTCAAAAAATAAACACCAATACTTTAAACCGATGTATTAACGTTTTTAACATATAAATAGGTACATACATTATAAAACAGTGAAATAGGTATCTATCTCGCTGTCAAAATTTGAACAGGACATTTCTCCATGGCTTCTCAATTTCAAAGCTAATTCATTTAATGGAGTATCATCTTCACTGTCGTTATAGTCCTCAAAATCAATAACTTTTGACCAAGATGTTTGAATAGGGGTAGTACGCACAAATTTCCAAGTTTGACTTACCCAGTAAATGACATTTTTCAGTGTAACCTTTCTCATCCCATTGATAATATCCTCCTTTTCTGTGTATTTTAACAGATATTCAAGATAAAAACGCCTATAATTTTTTTTTATGTTGCCTTGATCCATTGGTTGCATTATGCTGGTTACATTTGGAGGAAAAAATTTTACAACAATTTCGCCTACATGAAGTCCTTCTCCAGGGTGAGAGGGGGCATTATCCATTAACAAAATTGCTTTAATAGGAAGACGATTTCTGTTCAAAAATTTAGGTAAATAAGGTCGCATCCATAGGGCTTTGGATGAGACGTCTTTTAAAGCTCTTGGACGTGCAGACTTGCCAATCACCATCAGTGGGATTTTGTGCTTGCCAGATGCATTGGAACATACCATTATAGTTAATCTTTCCTTACTTCGTTTGCACCTAGGAGCTGATTTTTCCTGTCGAGATGCCAATGTTTTTGACGGAAGCATTTTATAATTCAGACCAGTTTTCGTCACAGTTGTAAATTTGATCACATGTGTATCCACAATCTTCGATTTGCTTTTTAAAGTTCTGCTTAAAAAGTTTTTCACCACATACAGTCAGTTGTCGTACACCGTACCGTTTTTCCAGCGGTCAACCCATCCAGAACTGGCGGTAAACTGATCTATCTCTGGGAATTGCCTACTAATCATTATTGCTTTCTGTTGTAAAATTGGACCTGACAGAGGCACACTTTTTGATCTCTGTTGGTTAAACCACATGAATAAAGCTTCGTTAACATTTTCATAGTCGCCGGTTTTCATTGATTTTCTTCCTGAGGACGAGAAGGCTTGATTTATATACCACTCTTCTATTTTTGTACGGTTTCTTTTCCAATCTCCAACTGTTACCTCACCTACTCCATAATCTCGTGCAACAACTTTAATTGTCTCTCCTGCTTCAATTCTTCTGATGGCTTTTAATTTTTCTTCAATAGGAACGACGATTCTTTTACGCTTGTTTTGCTCCATTATAATACGACAAACAAAAATTCAAACAAAGCAGTTAGTATTAATTACACTTAACTACCAGAACTCCAACCAAATAAATTATGTGAGTATACTCGTACTTCTCCGTAGTAAACGCTATAACGCACTGCATTCACGCAAATTTACATGCTGAAAGAGTCCAAAAACATAAATAGCGAAACTCCTCACACGGGCCAGGGGGATTCCCCGAAGGCCCCGACGATTTTAAATGGAAATATGTACATACATATTTTAGAAGCTCGGTTATTACGCAGCATAGACGCGCGTACCTCGGATAATCAGGTTCTTAGATTGGCTCGGTTAATGCGGAGCTCGGATAATCGCGACTCGGTTAATCGGGGTTCTACTGTATTTCATTTTTATTGGCTTAATCATAATTTAGAACAAATTGTCTAGTGTAGAACTACACTGTATCCTAACTTTACTGGACGTGCTATGCTATTGTCAATTTAAACTCTTAACTGACAAACTAGAACAATTTTAAAGTTAGACCTCTTTAGTGAATCAGACATTGTATGGTTTTTTAGTAAGAATTTATGACATCAGATACCCACCTACCACCAGAGGTATCTCAAAGCATTATCAAAACATATTCAAGATGGTAAAGCATATGGATCCATTAAGCTCCCTCCCTCTCGATCCTAGCACCTAGCTGCTCCACGATTTTGAATATAGATTTTATAACTAAATGTAGAGTAGATAGTAATTATTCATGCAATATATTCTTTAATATATAGATATATTTATCTCACAGTAAAGCAATGGATATATTAATTACTAGAGACCGGATTACATGCAACATAAAAATCTTGAAATATGCATGCAAATATACATGGAAAATGCTTAAAATATGCATGAAAAGGGTCAAAATATGCAATATTAAATAATAATAAAAGTAGTAATTTTTAGTTTTTTTATTTCAAAATCAGCAATTAACAAGTTATCAACGATGTTTAAATTTAATTAGCAATTATTTAACATTTTTTAAAATTATTTAACATTTGTATTCTTGTACACGTAAACAATAAGGTATTGTTCCAAATGTTGGGTAGTAAGATTGTGTCTTCGATCACTTAAAATATTTTTATAAGTGGAAAAAGACCGTTCCACATCCACTGAGGTAACTGGGCAATATTTGAATTTGGGTGCTATGTTAGCACTTATTGTTTTTGGCAAAAGTTCACCCAGTGGATCGTACTTCTTCAGCGAGTCGATGGACTCCGTGAGCAAAGCACGTCACATGAATGAAATTTGGATAAAATACTTGGAGGACTTTGGCTGCCTTAATCATATAGGGAGCAGCATCTGCGAGAAATATAAACACTCTTTCATATGCAGAAGATTCAGGAAATATTTTTTTAATACCCTCATTCACAAATCTGGGGATCGTAGAATGATTTGTCTTGTCAAGTTCTTTGCAGGCCACCAAATAGGAAGAAGAAGGCTCTAATCTTAATGCACCCACAATTAAATTCGCAATGTAGCGACCACAACTGTCGGTAGTTTCATCAGCTGAAATCCAAATAATGTCATCCTTAAATTCATTACGTATTTCTTCCAGAACATGTTGGTAAATTGTTGGTATGTAATTTTTACGCAGGGTTGATTCGTCTGGTATTTTTTGATTCAAGCAATATTTTCGCAGAAAATCTTTGAATGTAGGATTTGTAAGTTTGTGGAAAGGAATATTACTTGCTTCACATAAATCCATGCTAAAGTGGTTTTTTTGTTTACCTATAGAAGTGGAATCACTGCTACTTGCTGCTGTTATAAGTTGCCGTGGGCCTTTTTTTGCAATCCTGCGATATGAAGACTTGTCTTGACATGCTGGTCAGTTTGAAACTTTTTTGTGCACGAAACATTTTTCTCGCAAACTCGACAATATAAAACATTTCCGTCGTATGTAAATGTTCCAGGATAGTCAGCTACCCACGAAGAGACACTTTTTTTTGCGGATGGCATGGTACACGTTACACTTTAACACAACACGTTAAAAATTGCAAAAAGACTACACTGATGCAAGCGCGTCAACAATAATGTTAAAACTGATATCTTGTTTAAAAATAAAAATCCGTCTTCGAGAAAAAATTGTTTATTTGATCCACGCTCTAACAAATATTCTTAGAAACTAACTACTTATCACTTAATATCCCGACCAAGAAACAAAGGAATAAAATACCGTCGTAATTTTGGGTATTCCCTTGGCACTATAACCTAATCGATGTTTAGACTATTGCAGGTAATGTTCCGGCGATAAGATCAGTTCCAGACGGCGACATTAACAATACCCTGAGCAATTCAATTGCCTAGTAATACCGAGAAATATTGTAAATATAGGGAAAATATGCATCATTACTAGATTTTGGGTAAAATATGCAATAATCGGTGAGAATGGTCTAAATATGCAAATGCATATGAAAATATGCAAATGCATATAATCCGGTCTCTATTAATTACCATTAAAAATATCTTTAATTTAGAAAATATTATTTACAAAACGCACAATTATCAATAAAAATAAGCTTTTTCTGTTAGTATTACACTTTTTGCCGATCACTGTAAGTTACATATATACGTATGATATTTCCCTTGCAACTTAGGAGCCATAAAAGTTTGATTGAAGTCACATCCCTGTATAATATACTTCTACAGAGTATAGAGGATTCTATAGAATCCCAAATTATTTAAAAATAGCCGTATTAAATGTTTGATAATCTTCCGCAGACCGCTGGCCCTTCTTTTGTAGGGTAAAATTATTAGGGGTTGGAATTCTTCAGTACGAAGTTATAGGTACCTGTTATTTTTCTAAGAAGTCTAGCCATTAATTCAGTTAAGAATTTATTTGACATGAGAACTAGCCTGTTAATCTTTCATAATTTTAAGAGCCTATGCTTTATTTTTTCTTTCCTAAAAAAAGATATTCATCCAATGGTTTCTTTGCAAGTACAGTTGTAAAGTCGAAATATTGTTTTCAATATCACTCTTTAATTACATCTTCTTACATATTATTGCTGTGATGATTCGCAGTATTAAAAAAATGACATTTTCAAATTTCAAGAGGTATGACATGATTTATTCAGTCACCAACCAAATCCCTCGCCTAGTTAATCCCTTAAAAAAATAATTTTATTTATGGTTTGTTCATTATCCAAACAAAAACCACGAAAAATTCTCATAACACCACCGAAATTACACAAAATCTATTGACCTTGTAACGAACATGAAACGTGAAAAAATTCCAAAAACTCGGAGGATTATTTTTTCATGAATCGTACTTCTTATTACCAACGGAGGTAAAAGAGCGGACAAGCTTATGGGTGAAACTGACTGTAATACTGTGTACCAAAATCGGTATCTCATTTAGCTCGAAATTTATCACTATAAGAGACTGACGGAAATTGGAAAATATATGTTTCATGTCCTAAGTCTATTTATTTGGAGTTGATAGCACACAACATGGTCATAAACCATAAGCGTCCGAAATTTCTCTACCCATTGTTTGCATTTTTAGTTTTAATCACCTTTATTTTCTATCTCTATACAACAGTGCGACCTTTTTCTAAAAACTACTTTACTACGTGCCTTCTAAATTTTAAAGCTATATAACTTAGTTTACTTTAATAAGTAAAGGATGAAATTAAAAATCTTATTTGTATGATAAAGACCCAAACGAGTACAATTAACAATTAAGAACTAGAAACCTAATGTTACTCTACCCGTTTTTGTAGGATATTTTCTCAAAAAAGTACTTGCTGACACTAAAGCTAAGAAGATGGCACCCTTAGTCCGCCAGAAAGAAAAATGTTTATCTACTCAGCGCATGAAATGAATATAGCGGCAACTTTACTGTCCTTAGAAGCCTTAAAGTTGGATCATATTCCAAAATACGGATCTAATATTCTTCTTGAAGTGCACAATATCAATGGAGTACATGGAATTAAGGTAAATATAATTAAGGGCGTAAATTCTTAACAGAAATATACTGCTTGTTTCAAAACGGCACTATAAGCTTCGTTCATTTTCGGAGATTGTTTACTCTAGATTTTCACAGCTGAAATCTTTTTGTAGCAACAAAAACTCAGGGGGTATTACGGAGAGAAAAAAATAACGCATTCACAATTTATTTTTTAATTGAACTAATATTATTTTATTTATCTTCCAGCTTTTCTACCAAAATTACGAGCAACGCGATCCTGTACCTCTGAAAATACAAGGATGCGACTACTTTTGTCCCTATGACGACTTTTACAGCCTAGTTGAAGAAATCTTACCAACTAGTGACGACGAATGTTTTGGAACCTCCTAATAAAGCTACCTTCCAGCGACCTTCTAGGGCAAACAAGACTTCCTTTAATGTAGGCCAAGTTGGAATGTATATTTTATGATCTGATAAAGCAATGTGATAACATAATAGGTACAATAAAATTAATTAGGATTTTAGCAGTTATTGGAATATAATTAACCAAAATAATGGGTGTTTTTTATAGAGGTATAGAACTTTGAAATGGAATAAAACAAAGATGAATTTTTTAAATTGACCTGAAATTTACTTTATTCGAAAGATAATCTTCTGGCATTATAATTTAAATATGACTTCTGGCATATGACCGCCACGGCTGGCTCGGACGTAGTCTATTCTGGAGGTCCAATTTTCGATGACTTTTTCCAACATTTGTGGCCGTATATCGGCAATAGCGCGGCGAATGTTGTCCTCCAAGTGGTCAATCGTTTCGGGCTTATCGGCGTAGACTAGCGACTTCACATATCCCCACAGAAAATAGTCTAGCGGCGTTAAATCGCACGATCTTGGAGGCCAATTCACGGGTCCGAAACGTGAAACTATGGGGTTACCAAACGTTTCCTTCAATAAATCAATTGTGGCACGAGCTGTGTGACATCTTGCGCCGTCTTGTTGAAACCACAGCTCCTGCACATCATGGTTGTTCAATTGATGAACGAAAAAGTCAGTAATCATGGCTCTATAGCGGTCACCATTGACTGTAACGTTCTGACCAGCATCGTTTTTAAAGAAATACGGACCGATGATTCCACCAGCCCATAAAGCACACCAAACAGTCAGTTTTTCTGGATGTAACGGTGTCTCAACATACACTTGAGGATTATCATCACTCCAAATACGGCAGTTTTGTTTATTGACGTATCCATTCATCAAAAGTGAGCTTCATCGCTAAACAAAATTCGTTTATGAAAATCGGGATCAACGGCAATCTTGTTTTGGGCCCATTCACCGAATCTACGCCTTGCTAGGTGATCGTGTGGCTTCAATTGTTGCACGAGTTGGATTTTGTAAGCAAGCAAACCAAGATCTTTCCGCAAAATCTTCCATAAAGTGGATGGACACATATCCAATTCCTGTGCACGATGGCGGATAGACTGATTCGGGTCTTCCTCTACGCTAGGCTCTACAGCAGCAATGACTTCTTCTGTACGCACTGTACGACGTCTCTGTGGATGCGTATTATCATTTAGAGTAAACGTGATGCGAAAACGTTCCATAGTTAATCGAATTAATTGCTCTGATGGACGATTATGTTGACCGTAAAATGGACGTAGTGCGCGATACGTATTTCGAACAGAACCATGATTTTCAAAATAAATTTGCACAATTTGGAAGCGTTGTTCAGGCGTCAGTCTATTCATGTTGAAATGCCAAACCAAACTAAACATAAATCACTTGACAGCTGACAAAATGGCCGCCAGTTAAAAAAGTGTTGCCAACTTAAAGTTTTATACCTCTATAAAAAACACCCTTTACTTATCGGTAGGTGGGTGCCTAAGTATAAAATAAAAATATTCTGTGTAAGTATAAAAATAAAGCAAAAACCTATAATACGCTTCGTTCAAATCAGAACAGCGATGGCTTCAACTTTCAGTTTTGCCACTGCCAAACTAAAGATTACCATGAGGAGATGACGGCCGGTGTTTTTGAGGAGTACTTCCAACAAATGATTGAATGTATACCAGCAGAATAAGTTATAGTATTAGACAATGCCCCATACCATTCTCGATTATTAGAACCACTCCCGACAAATTCATGGAAGAAAGCAGAGATTCTTTAATGGATAAGAGACAAAAACCTCAAGCGGGAGTAGGCGCATCATACATCATTGGTAACAACATCAAAACCTTTAAACTTCCTCCCCACACGTCCATTTTTGCCGCCGAGTTGTTAGTTCAACTCAAACTTGGGCAGAAAGTTCATCATTGTGTCTGATTTTCAAAGTGCTTTGCTCTCCATCTTCACCCGCAAGCAGAACTATTCCTTCATTAGACAAATAATGGACTTATTGTACATAGCAGATATCAGAAATGTCCAAATTGTTTTTCTATGGATTCCAGGCCATGCTGGGATAAGAGGTAACGATTTAGCTGACTCCCATGCAAAACTAGCTGCAACATCTGGCCAATCTACAGTAAGTGAAAACCACCCGAAGGATTACTTCAACCTCCTGAAAGAAACCTACAAAAAAGTCTACAAAACTTCAATGGGACCTGGAGGAAAACCCTAATAAGCTCTGGGAAGTGAAACCCCTCGTATTTCCCCTATTCCACAATTTTGAAATGACTAGAAAGGAAAACACGATCTGGAGAAGACTTGCTGTGGGACATACATATCTCACTCATATCCACTTATTGAAGGGAGACCCCCCCCCAGTGTCACATGTGCAACAATCAGCTCTCCATTAAGCACATATTTGAATCTCCAGACTATCATCAAATCAGAACTAATCATGACATTCCTCACCAACTATGCCAATTACTTTCACCTAATCAAATTAATGTCAACATCAACAAAATCATCTCATTCCTCAAAAAAATTAACATGTATAACATGATTTAATACATTTCTATATGCGGCGCAAAATGACCACTGCAGTCGATGCGCCAGACACCTATAAAATCAATCAATCAAAAACCTCAAACATAAAGATGGTATGTTAAAAGGGGAACTTCCCAAATTGCGAAACAAAATAAGGCCCAGTTCAAGAAATATGCAGTTGATGAGATGGCAAAGGAACGGAATATCACAGTGCTTAGATTACCTCAATATCATTGTGAATTGAATCCTATAGAGCTAATTTGGGCACAAATAAAAGGTTTCGTTGCAAGGGAAAACACCACGTTCAAACTTCAAGACGTAGGGCAATTATTACTCGCAGGAATAGAGAGGATCAAAGAGGATTGGATGCCATTCGACATGTTAGAGAAGAAGAAAATAAAATGTGGAAACTTCACGAATACATCGAAGAAACTGTGGAAATAGAACCCTTAATTATCAATTTAAGAGAAGTTGAGTCTTTAGATTTTAAAGATGATGATTGTTTTTGATTCTAATTAAAGTACTTATATATGAATTGTGAATTTGTATATATATACATAGATCTACAGATTAAAAATTTTTTAGTAATAAATCTTATATTTCTATAACTTTATTTTTAAGATAATTTTATTAAAAAACACTAAAAGCAGGTTACGCTCGAACGGCTATGCTACCGATGAGCCCTCATTTTGTGACTCTATTGTATAGCAAAGGTTTTCTGCTTAAAATAGGGTAAACCCTTAAAAATAATTCAAAACAGGTGGCAAAATCCACTAAAATGCATGAGAAATCTCTTTTTTTTTGGGCGCACTCCAATATGTATTTGCATTTACAATGAGAGAATTCTGCTATCAACTCCAAACAAATATACTTTAGGTAATCTGCATTATTTTTTATATTATAAAGATTTCGGATAGTTGCCGATGGTCGTCTTGACTCTATCTAAACTTTTGATAGGATTTTACGTCTATAAACCCTTGCTAATTCAAAGAACATTTGACAGAATAATGTAAAATTACAGAAAAATGTAACAAAGTTGTTTGCCATTTATTGATACTACCAGATATAAAGATTCCACCTAAACACATTTCTCCTCCTTGCATAGTTTGGTAAGAAACAGCTTAATTAAGCCACTATGACAAGTGACATTTTTTTACATTTTGACACGATGATAAGTCAGTCTCTTACGAAAACGTTTTTGCAAAAATTTCTTTCGGTGAGCTTTCCAATCTTTACCCGAACCGATCTGCCTTGCAGAAAAATAAAGCTATGACCAAAAAATCAATAAAGTGATTTACCATGTATTACCCTTCCAATATGCACTTCTAAAATAAAGAAAATATTTGACTTTCTCAATAAAAAAATAGATTAAAACTCGATATTTCGATTGTGTTGGGGTAGGGCTTCAGAAAAAACGCGACTTTTCTTCTACATACTAGTTCTGTTATCAGTAAAAAATAATAAAAAACAACATAATTTTAAGTTCAAAAACCCTGAATAGGATTTATAAACACGAAGCAACCCGTCTAACATCCTATCCTACCTCTCAAACCCCGTATATTTTAAATTATATTTATATTTAAAATAGTCAACACTGTTTATAGTGAAACTCTATACAGTGAAAAAACTCTTTATACTGCAATTTTTTCAAGACCTAGAATATTTTAATGAAATTTCATGTAAAAAGCCGTGCATATAGTGAATCTGTAAAATAGTAAATAAGATTTTTACCGGAATTTTATGTATAAATTTTTATGCATTTATTGAGATCTTGGCCATTTCGGGTTTCCCATTTTTATCCAACATTAGCACGAATTCCATTTTTATGACGCATTCTTTTGAAAAGGTTCTTAACGCGTTTATAATGCCTAATGGTTGGCAATAAATCAAGTAGATTTCTGTGAGAAACCCGGGGAATAACCCATTTTATAGAAACCCGGGGAAAAACCCATTTTATAGTCGAGGCCTAGTAATTCGCAAATTCAGGTTCAGTATCTTTTTGTTTAAAAATCAAGTAAGATGTCCAAGCGAGTGTGTTTAAGTTTAGCTGAGAAAATTAAAGTTTTGGAGGAAGTTGATAAAGGCTGCAAAAAAATTGATGTTGCTGCAAAATTTGGTGTTTCTCCAAGTTGCGTCTCTCTGATAATAAAAAGTAGCGACAGTATCATCAAGAAACCTAGTGTTCCAAGCAGTCGAAAACGAGTACGGGTGAGTACTTACGAGGATCTAAATGAAGCAGTGTTTTACGATGGTTTCAAGTGGCCCGTATGCATCAAAACGTACCAATATCGAGAAATTTAATAAAGCAAAAGGCTCTACAATTTGCTAAAGAATTTAACTGCGTTAATTTTCAAGCTAGTGAAGGGTGGTTGAGTGCCTGGAAGACTCGCAATTCAATTGTTTTCAAGACGGTGACTGGCGAGAGTGCAAGCGTTAGTCAGGAGGACTGTGACATTTGGACTGGAACTGTTTTAAAAAGTACATTGAAAAAGTACGAGCCAAAAAACGTTTTCAATTGTGATGAAACCGGTTTGTTTTTTAAATGTTTGCCAAATAAAACTTTTGCTTTTAAAAGTGATAAATGTTTTGGTGTTAAAACAAGTAAAGAAAGGGTGACACTTATGGTTGGAGCAAACATGGATGGCTCAGAAACACTGAAATTACTACAAATATGTAAAAGCAAAAATCCCCGTTGTTTAAAAGGAGTTAACCCGCTGCAATTAGATTACGCCAATATAAAAAGGCATGGATGACTTCTGAGATTTTCGAAAGATGGATCAAAGAACTGGACACGAAAATGAAAAGCCAAAAGCGAAAGATTGGGATGTTTATAGACAATTGTCCTGCACATCCAGTTACTGTAAGTAAAAAATTAAGGAATATTGAATTGATCTTTTTTTCACCAAACATGACCTCCAAATTGCAACCTATGGACCAGGGTATTATAAAAAACATAAAACATCATTACCGAAACAGAATTGTTCACAAAATTGTTAATGCGATTGATAACAACCTTCCAGTCCAAAAATTGATTACCCTTAAAGAGTGTATAACCGAAGTCGCTAAAGTATGGAGTGAAAATGTTTCTCAGAAAACTATCAAAAACTGCTTTTCTGAAGCAGGTTTTACTGAAAAAATTGACGAATGGGAAGAAGAAAACGAAATGGATCTCGCTACCTTAAAAAGGCAATGGGGTATTCTACAAAAAACTGCTACCGTCGACGCAGATTTTTTACTTGAAGATTTCTTAGAAATCGACAATGATGTTGGCACGACAGATCTCTCAACTGACCAAGACATAATTGACGATATAAAAAGTATAGAAGATCATGAAGAAGAAACTGAAACCGGGGAATGTCCTGCTAAATTTAGTGAAAATGAAATAAGAAATGCATTTGACATTGTGCGAACTACTCTCAGGGGCCAGGAAAGTGTACCTGATCAAATCTTTATGCATTTCAATAAATGCGAGAATTTTGTTGAGCAACAATTATTTTTCAAAAGTAATGTTCAAAAGAAAATAACTGATTATTTTTCCTAGTACGTATGTACGTAGTATGTACATATGTATTAACAAATTTTGTATTATTTTTTTTATTTCGTATGTAGTACATACATACATAAAGTCCGTACGTTATATCTTTACACGTGCGTCATAGTTTTCAGGCAATATCCCAGACGAATATTATATTTTTTGTCTCTTTTTACCAATACTTACGATTTATTGGTGAAAAGAGACAAATAATATAATAGTCGTCTGTTATATGGCCTGAAAACTATGACGCACGGGTAAAGATATAACGTACGGATTTTATGTATGTATTTACCCTGTACATGGTATGTACTATTTAAACTTTCAAATGTTTAATAAAATCTTTTCTAATAATTCAATTTTGCAATTTTTTTTGTTGCTTGTACCTTATAAAATACAAGTAAATGATTACCAATATAAAATACATACATAGCAATATATACGGATTTTTTCTTTATATAGTGAAAAACTTCCTATAGTTAAATTATATATATATATATATATATATATATATATATATATATATATATATATATATATATATATATATATATTGTATTGTTCGTCTAACAATGAATTTGCATGATGTTTTACCAAAATTAGTAAGAAATTACACAACTCATTAGGGCCCTTAAGCAAAATGAATATAAAGATCACTCCATACAGCGCCTTCCACAGACAAGGAGAGAAGAACGGAACCTCAACCAAAGTAGAGGCCTATTACCGTATGTGAAAGGAGTTGCAGATAGGATTGAAAGAGTCCTAAGAAAACATAACATAGGCATATAACCCCAAGGACAAGAAAAAACTGGAAAACCGTGGAGTTTACAGCATCCGATGTCACTGCCACAAATTGTAAATAGGACAAACAAACAGAAGAATCTCCATCCGGGTGCAAGAACATAAAATAAGTATCAAAAACAAACAAACAACTTCAGCTCTTTTTCAGCACTATCATAATACTGGTTAAATAAATTTTGAGGGATCTAAACAAATAGCCTCGATTTCACATTATAACGCAACACACATAGTCAGAGAATCCTTGGAAATCGAACAGAATGGACAACTAAATAAGCGGGATGATGCACTGAATATCTCCACTACATGGAAGGGTCTACTAGCTAAACCAAGCAATAACCAAAACATCGAGAAGGCAACAGTCAGCATAGCGCCGGAACCCATAATTGCCACTGAAACGAGCACCCAACCGGCAAACACCGATGGTCGGACGAACACTTCCGATCCCCCCCCTTACAATCTGCGTAGACGCTGACCTATAAAAGACGCACTTTGGTTTCTCAGTTAGCTTCGAGCGGCAGCAACAGCAAGATCACAGTATCGAGTAGCAGCGGCAGCAAGAGCAGTTGAAATGCCAAATGAGATTTTGGCGAAACGTCGTGCGAATTCACTGTTAGACGAACGGATTGAAACCCGGAATTTTAATGTATTTATATATATATATATATATATATATATATATATATATATATATATATATATATATATATATATATATATATATATATATCAATAATTATCGACTATTGATAGGTAAAATTAACGTAGTATCAAATAAAAATTGATTAAAGGAGGGATCCAAAAACATGTAGTTTTTTAAAACAAAATCGGTAAGCTATAAACTCTAGAGTAAAGGGTTATGAGGTTTAACAGGCGATATGGAACACTCAGTTTTTCAGTTTATATTTTCATGTTTATGTAATATCGGCAACGTTGGATTGCAACGTATTCTCTAGCGCAATTCTGGAGAAAAGCTCGCCGGTTGTCCTGTCAACCTGTTTTTTTTTTTGGATGCATGGATATTAAATGGAAAAACCTCAATTCTTCTAACAAATATCTCTTTATTTTTCATAATTTTCACTTACCTAAGTTCGAGACTATAATATTGTTCACTTCCAGAGTTAAATCCCAATTTAAGTAGCAAATAAAACGTGAAACTGTGATTTTTCTGACAAGATTAGAACAAAATAAAGTCGTACAGAATTAAAGTTAAACAGTGGCGCCGGTTTTCTGTAAAATATTGCCCGTTTTCTGATATAATAATATAAAATTACTTATACATCGGCTTTATTTTATAATAGCACCGTTAAAATTATTGCACACAATTAGTGTTTTAATAACCAAATGAAACGTAGTTATTCTTATTAGATATATAACCAATTATTAGCTTGATTTGTTATTCTTATAAGATAATGGGATTCTGGGTAAAATTAAATATCTCTGATTCCAATAAGTAGAAGGTTTTTTTAGAATTTTAACCCCATATTTCATTTTTATTGGAAAAAGCTCGAATTTTTCATATTCTGCTACATAACATCATAACTTTAGTTGCCTTAATAATACTTTTGTCAATTTAAACCATTATTTGTCCTAATAAACCCGTTTTAAAGTTAGACCGTTTTAGTGAATCAGACAGTAAATGATTTAATTTGATTTTACGAGGTTTGGCAACGTTTTGTAAAAGGAGAGAGACATGCTATAGAAATATTCATAGAAAATATGTAGTAATGTGATGTAGTATTCTTTTTGGAGACAAAATACGCAATGTCACATTTCCTATTAATAGAAATTCGTTTTTAACTACAGGTAATTTTATACTTCTTTTCTAGAGAGTAACTTATTACATTGAGACTGAGGCCTCGTTTTCTACAATAACTGATCACCCTTGTATAACCGATGGTGGGTAAAATACCTACCTGGATATCTTCAAACGAAAACTATGGTAGCAAGGACAAAAGTCCTTCCTACGGACTAAATAAAAAAGCAGTCGGCAAGTATGTATTTTTACAAAATGAATCGACTTAATAAAATGCGCAAACACTCGATAAAAGTAGCTTACATTATTCAGTAACTCGTAATTAATTTTTCTTTCCTTCGTTCAAAGGTAAGACATTGTTACTTACAGTAGTACCTTACCTGGACTATATACCATAGAGAGAATAGAGGAGGTAACTTCTTGCGAAAAGCGTGGTGGTCATAGAAAGAGAAAGAAATAATATGAGAATCATTCTGTCTCTCTTACTCGGCGCCGGAAGTCAGCGCTCAAGCGCAGAGTAAGAGAGACAGAATTGTCTTTCTCTTTTTAACGCTTCGCTTACAGCATGCTATATACTTTCTCTCCTCTATTCTAATTTCTCTATCATAGACATAGAGGATGGACCGAGTGTTCCGTATCCGGCTGTGAAGTAAATATGGACGCGAAAGTGAGAGAGACAAGGCGAATGAACGGCCAGTAGCTAAGCTACACTATTTCTAAGTGTTCTATTTGAACTAAAATCGGGTGGGGGCATTTCTCGCCTTGAATTCCGTCTCGGGGTACTGCGCTTTGTTTATTACAGGCCTACAGAAAAGAGAGAGGTATTGGCCGCACAGTCGCTTTGTCTCTTTCTAAAGAGAGGTCAATTTTGTGAGAGTAATGCACAGTCCATCCTCTATCTCTATGGTCTCTATACTATATACACAGGTCGGGGGCCATTTTAAACTAGAGCTTCTCTACCAATCTTTTTTTTAATCTGCCATTTGAACCGATATCTAGGAATATTTTTTAGGTGAATATTGTATCGATTGAAGTCTAATCTGAACTGAAATAAGAGTTTCTAGGACTGAATTTCAGTTACTCATAGTGGGTAGTATTGGAAAATTAATTGCTTTACCTTCTTAGATAAATAATTGCGAAAGTTGTGAAGAAATTACTGAACTATCTGTTGGTGACATAGACACAAAAGAGATTAGACAGAGTATGCCATTCATAACATCGTTTCGAGTCATATCAATGATTCATCAGAAATGGCAACGAGTGCGGTAAGGACAAGTAGAAAAAAGAAAACCGATTTCTAACCTGTCTTATGGAAAAAAATATCGTATTCTGCGTCCGTGCAGCGCCGCCAAAAATCTGTGGATAAGTACCGGTATTGTCACTTAATTTAATAGCAGGTTATATGTGGTTATATATGACTTATTAAAGTGCAAATTTAGACAATATTCCGCAATTTCTTATAAACTTAATATTATTTACTTACTTCTAAATTAACTAAAACTACGCACGATGATTTTACTTCATTAGATTAGACTTTCAACAACCACCGTTAATCTTGATTCGTACTTAGATGTAAATAAGCGGAACTTTGGTTGGTGAACTGTGCACTACACGTCAACTCGGCAAAAAATCTTCTTAAGCAGTGTGTTACAATTGTAAGATTTTAGTGTACTTTTATGTTCAAAGAAAAAATAAATTGTTTTATTCTGGGTTTGTCTCTATCCTGTTAATACTAAAATAATCCCATTCTCCGGAAGGCTGGTCGTATTCCCAAGTGGCTGCTTGACCAGACCTACGTAACGATTAAAAAACAGCACACAAAACACAACAATAACGCACACAGCCACTAGAAACAACTTTTTTATATAGATTTTATACATTGAAATACATGTCACATTTGTTAGTCAGTTCATGCATCGGTGTCATTAAGAAAACATCAATCGCAGTATTTAATTATGGCTCCGCTTGTTCACATTAAAACTCGATCCAAGATTAACAGTGAACTCAAGGAAAAGTAACTGGAAACGATGAGTTACGATTTGGTCGAATATAAGTGTTGCCAGACTTCTAAAATTTAAAAGATTCAATGGTTCGCCAGCTTGTTGTGTATAGTTTTAGTTAACAGGTTGACTGCCGATCTATATTTTTGAGTTTGTGGTCGACGCCGGTAAGATTTTTTTTCCAAATATTTTTATTTTATTGTGGTAAATATGAATTAAAATGAGTCTTGGATGTGTTTTTTTTTTATGTGCCATTCAAAATATTAGAAAAAAAAAAATTTCACTCCGATCGGAGTAATCGGCATTGCAAGTGAAAATTTTTACTAGATGCCGAACACTCCGATCGGAGTGTCCAATTAAATAAGTAAAGAAATAATAAATCGAATTCATGAACTCAAAACATTTATTTCTAAATCATTTTTGTACATTTTTATGGTAATCCTCAAAGCAATTAAGGCAAAAACCTGGTTGTCCAGGGCACATTTTGCATTCATACACTGTTTGCTTTCTTATTTTATTTTTCCTGCATTCTTTGCATTCCTTTCTGCTTACCCGTTTTGTTTCTTTAGTTCCTTTTTTTTCACTAACAATTTTTTCTTCTTTGCTAATGCTGTGGACATTTATTTGGCCTGGAGGAATTTGCGGCAAATTAGTAATTGGTCGTCTGGCTAGTAAATTTCTTATGACATCCAATCGGAAGTCATATAATCGTACCTGGTCAGACCGCGAATATTTATTGTACAAAAAATAGGCGTTTATCATGCTCATTTGCAGCACATGCATGAATAACTTTTTGTACCACCGAATGGTTTTACGGCTGCAAGGATAATATGCCATCATTTGATCCTGTCTATCTATACCGGACATAAAAGCATTATATCCAATGATTGCGGAAGGTTTTTCAGATTCTTGATTTCTTTTGTTTTTAAAAATGCCCATTTCGCTTCCAAATTCTGTTGAAATGTATTGAACATTGTGTTTATCGCGCCATTTTCCGACATGCACTCCATTGCAAAACATAGATTTATTCTCACCACGTTTTAAGTTTGCACTCATTACCTCTTTCGGATTATCTTTCCTCTCAGCTCTCAGCGTACTAGTGCAGTATGTATTTTGTTGAAGTAATTTCCTAGCTAAATTAACACTATTGTAAAAATTGTCTAGATAAACAGCATATCCCACACCCAATTTTTCCTCCAATAAATGTAAAACAATCTTTTCAGTATGTCCGCTTCCACCATAAACATCTGTCGCACTTTCGTAGACACGAAATTTCAAAATAAGTCCATTAGGCTCTGTCAGCATGTATAACTTCATACCATACTTATGACGCTTATTCTTGATATACTGTTTAAACTGAAGACGACCCCGATAAAGTACCATAGCTTCATCCAAAGACAACTCTCTTCCAGGATAGTAAATTTCTCCCATCTTGTTGTTAAAAAAATCTGCCACAAATCTAATCTTTCCTAGCCGATCTGCCGGATCCATATCTGGAGATGTAAAATGCAAACACCTCAAGATAAGCAAAAATCTATTCCTTGACATATATTTTCTAAAAACAGGTAGATTAAATAGCGGATCAGTTTTCCAATAATCGTTAAGACGGCTCAAGGATATTGTGCGAGTGTGAAGTAACAGGGCCAAAAAAATTTTTAGTTCGTCAAGAGTAAGATCTTTAAAATTAGTAATACGTGATTTTGTACTTGTTTCTGGGCGCAGCAAAACCTCGACTGCGTAAGAGTTCGTTCGTTCTACAATAGTTTGTAAAAAATCATCAATGATCATTTCGAAAAAATCGATAGGTGCACCCTGTCCTGGAATTTCCACCAATAATTCCTGGGTTTTCTGGAACAAAATTTGTTTTTAACGCACCTCTGTCGTTCCATTTTATCTCATCAAGGCTAGGAAGTGTTCGATGTGGCCGAATAGGGTCTATAAAATTCTCTTCTTCGGAGCTTGAATTTACATCACTATCGTCTGTGTCTGGTACGTAATGTTCGTCACTATTACCTCCGCTTTCTTCCAATAGCTGCAATAATTCAGTGTCAGTTAGCTTCTTTTTCTTATCATATACCTTTTTTTTCATCACTACAATGTCTTTTTTTAATACCAGAAGGCCCAGGTTAATTGTCCATATTGTACGGCAGATTACAACCAAACCAAAAGCAAATCCGCGGAACCACTTAAGCACCTGTTAGAACTTGCGTTTTTAAGCAACGCTACCACTAGAAACACGTTTCATATACAACGCCGATGGAATACTGAAACGTTTCGTAAGAACGCATGTCGAACTCCGATCGGAGTAGACGGCGTTGGCGAAGAGACCCGACGCACTCCGATCGGAGTGGTCGGCAGTCAACCTGTTAATAGAGAAGACTAGGTTGAAAAACGGCCTAGTGTTTTCTACTTGTCCTTACCACACTCATTGAAGTTTCTTATGGATTTGATGGGAAACGATACTAGGGACATACCAGGTGTACAAGTATGAAATGCGGATTTTTTTTCTAAAAAAACATGTTAAACTCGAAAGAATGATAAAAAGTGCTTTATTCAAAGTATGCTCCATTGCTTGTTATACATTTTTCCCATCTTTCGGGCAATTTGTGAATACCACGCCAGTAAACATCTTCCCCTTTTGCTGCGAACCATTCATCGAGCCATTTTTTCACATCTTCGTACGAACCAAAGCGCTGCTCAGCAAGTGCGTGACCCATCGATGCAAACAAGTGGTAATCGGAAGGAGCCAAGTCTGGTGAGTAAGCCGCATGGGGTAGAACTTCCCAGCCGAGTGCTTCTAACGTGTCGCGAACTGGTTTTGCCGTATCTGATGGGACATTGTTATGAAGAAAAATGACTTTGTGTTGACTCTTTCGGGATTCTGGCCTTTTTTCAAGCAGCGAACGGTTCAAATCGGTCAATTGTTGTTGGTAACGTTTAGTATTAACCTCTTTCTGCCAAAGCGATTCGGTCTTGCGATCGATATGGATGATGCGCCTGGGTCTACCCATGATTTTTTGTGCTTGGAATACTCAAAATAAATCCACTTTTCATCCCCTGTAACTATACGATGCAAAAACGACTTCCTTTTGTTCCGAGCGAGCAAAATGTCACACGTGTTTTTGCGCTTTTCCATTTGCCTGAACGACTCATGTGGTACCCATCTACCCGCTTCTGAATCCTTCCCATCCCTCGTAGCCGATTGAAAACAGCTTGTTGACTAACGCCCAATTGCTCGGCGAGTTGTTTGTGTGTTTGCGAATCATCTTCGTCCAACAATGCTTGTAATTCCACATCTTCGTATTTTTTTGGCGGTTTTCCATGTTCCTTGTCGGCAACATCGAAGTCACCACTTTTGAAATGCCGAAACCATCGTTCACACGTATCTTGCGACGGAGCATGTCCACCATAAGCTTCTCGAAGTAATCGGTATGATTCAACAGCAGTTTTCTTCTAATGGAAACAAAAAATTAATGCTGTCCGCGAATGCTCTTTGTTCGGTATAAATTTCGACATATTGAACACAACAACACAACACTATGCACACACTTTTCCAATTTATCACTTGTGCGCGTCTGACACTTGTCGATGACACAACAAAATGGCGCAGTGTCAAATCTTCATAGCACACATTGGTGCACCATCTGTTGTCTGAAATCCGCATTTCATACTTGTACACCTGGTACTCTGCATACTTTTTTGTGTCTGGGTGTTTAACCATTTAACACACCAAATGCTATTTACTATATCTACAAATTTATTTTTTGCTAGAATATAACGTACCTAAAGTCTATTAGGTCAGGAAAAAAGACGCAGAAATAATTTTTATTTATTTTATTTATTTATTAATTATATACTACCGTGGTAAAAAATAATAAAAATCGAAATACATTATCATACATATTGATTGATATCCTAATGAATAAACTAGCATGCATCAATATAACTAAATTTACACTCATGGAACAGATACATTTATCGCAATATAATAAATAAAGAGCAATCAGAAAGTTTTTTTTTTTTTTTTAATTTATGTTTTATTGTTTGGTAGGTTTGATATCAACTCACATCATAATTCTTTAAAAAAAAAACCTTCGTTTTAGTACTCAGAAAAATAAATTTCAAAAAAAAAACCTTGCCAAATGAGCGGAATGTTTTCTAATTCGTTAAT
This sequence comes from Pachyrhynchus sulphureomaculatus, assembly GCA_019049505.1. Taxonomy (NCBI): domain Eukaryota; kingdom Metazoa; phylum Arthropoda; class Insecta; order Coleoptera; family Curculionidae; genus Pachyrhynchus; species Pachyrhynchus sulphureomaculatus. The sequence continues at coordinate 251,472,824 of CM032447.1, forward strand.
TGAACTTTTAAAAAATCTATTTCGGATGCAGAAATACGTAATATACAATTTACCTAATTATTTTTAGTTCAGTAGGAAGTACTGACAACACCAGTGTAATAATGCAATACTTATCAAACCAAAAACAATAAAGTAAAATGTACATTATCCCACGGTTGTAAAAATAAAGCTTTTCATGTAAAAATACAGTCTTAACGATTAATCGCGGTTTGTAAACATATATTTTCAAAAAAATTTAAAATGGCAAAATAGAAAAACTATGACAAAAAAAGTGTTTTTTTTTCGCAACGCCTTTTTTTTAAATCGATGCGTCCTGTATTTTTTTGAAAATTATTAATTCAGAGCATTATTGTAGCAAACTAAAATCATCAATTCTAACTATAGCTCAATAAAAGAACCTCCAGACGAGATTCCAAGCTTCAAGACTCCTAAATAATATTTTAAACCTACCAAGACTCAATATTAAAAACTTTCCGATCACGTGGTTATAATATACAGCCGTAGATTCGCAGAGAGCCATATTTGTGTGAAAATAAGTGATCCCCATCCAGCTACCCTAAAATAAGCGGAGCGTCCTCCCCTCTTAACGACCCCCTTTAGAAAGGGGACGCGATAGTCAGGGAAGGTTTTCACCCCCTTAACAAAGGAAACAAAAAGATAGAAGAGTAATCAGATTTTGAATTTCGTTTTCGTGTATTGTAGAAACAAAAAAAATTGAGCAATGTGAATACAACAGTGTGCTTTTTGCGCTGCTGAAAGTAAAATTTTTGCCTTAAATATGAAACTCCTATGTACTATTAATTTTTTTTTTAAAACGGTTCATGTTTTTAGAAAAAATCTTCACAACTTTAACAATTCACTTACGGAGATATTGGTACCATTCAATAAAGTTGCCAAACTGACAAGCGCCAAGCCCTCAACAATGAGACTTTGAACTAAAATTTTTTGCACACTCAACACCCGGTTCACTTGGGTACAACCAGAACTGAAAATAATTCACCTTTCCAATTAAAACAGAAACATAGGGGCAGATGATTTTTTTTTAAATGAAAAGTTTTTATTTTGACCGGGGTTTGAACCCCGGATCTTGGACTATCTAGGCCGTTGTGTGTGTTAACAAACCCCGTGATAATGTTACCAGGCGAAAGGAAGAAATGACATTCACGAATATTAGCTCTTTAAAAACTTATCTCTCATCCGGCCATGTCTCCAACATTTAGCGGCATCAGTTAGGAATCGGAAGCAGATTTAAAACTAATAACTCAGGACGACAAAATTGGACGAAACTCCAGACCCTGAGACCAGAGTATACTTTTCAACCGTTTTTGGTGCGCTTAATCCGAATCCGACCTCAGGATTGCTCCATTACATCAGGCTTTCAAGATATCCTAACCTAAAAATGCAAAAAACACGGTTTTTCGCTATATTCGGGATTACATTACCCTGCGAATTAGTTTTTCACCACAAATCTCGTTGCGGCATATGAAAATACTACTTTTCCCCATCAAAATACGTTTGAAATTTTTCAGATATCTTATTTCTTCTCTAGTTACATTATTTAATTGTTGTTATACATGGTGTCCCATTTTCTTAATGTTTTTGTCAATTTTTAGTTAGTAAAAAAGTTTCATACAAAAGTTGAAGGGTTTTGAAGGAGCAATAAAATGATATAATTGTGATGACCTTGGAAGATCATTTTGTAGATCATTTCAAGGTCAACTTTGATAAAGGCAAATGAACAACCTAACATACCCTCAGGCGTCGAGTGAAAATTGGTATAAAAAATGTTACATTCTCATATCCTAAAAGAATCAAAATTTAACACAACAGAAAGGCAAATGTAACAAACTCTTAACTAAATTGGTATGATTGTAACGAAAACGCCGAACTAATTAATTTGAACGGACGATTTCTCCGAGAAGAAATAAAATATCTGAAAAATTTTAATTACATTCTGAAGGGAAAGAGTACTTTCAGATGCCATAACGACTTTTGTAGAGAAAAATTAATTCGCAGGGTAATATAATCCTGAATACAGCGAGAAACCGTGTTTCTTGCATTTTTAGATTAGGATATCTCGAAAATCTGATGTGAAGGAGCAATTCTGAAGTCGAATTTGGATTCAGTACACTAAAAACCAAGTATAGTACAATCTCAGAGTTTGAAAAATGTTGGCTTTTGTAATTTAGGCCAAACATGAAACATAAAAGAATAGTAAAGTAAATAATAAAATTAAAAGCATTGCCTAGGAAGTCTAAGGGCAAGGTTCGAATTCTGGTCGAGGCAAGAATTTCTCTGTTTTTAAAAAAATCGCTTGTTATGATTACAAACTCTCTTGAAAGAAAAATTATTAATTTAAAAGGCTTAAAAACGAAAAAACAAAATCTGACTTTCTCTTTCACTTCAAGAAAAACTAAAAACTGAAAATAAAAAAAGAGACCGCCTTTAAAAATTTAAAAAATACAATAGTTTACAATTTTTTCTTCATTAAAAATACAGTTACAGTATGGTAATGCTGTTATTCAACGGCTCATTTTACAGATTTATATTTTTACACATGTATTATACAGTAATATTAGGGTGATTTAATTTAAACCAAAAAACATAAAAAGGAAATTTACAATTTACAATAACTTGATTCTTTTTTTTTTAGTATCTTTACATCAGTCTGACATATTTAAATTAACATTATGGTGGCCGATTCTTGCCTATATAGTAGTTTTTGTCTCCCCGCCGCTGTTTTTTGTCTTCGAGATTTTTTTAGTTTATTGATGTTAGGTAGAACATTTTCAAATTATTTTTTGTCGAATGCGGTATTTTCTAATCATTTACTTCATTACATGAGATTTTCTTAAGAGGAATGCAATAGTTTCGAAAAAAGGTATTTGGAGAAACTTAAAGTTTTTTCGTTGAGTTCTTATTAATTTTTAAACGTTAATTTCGCACACATCTACTATGTAAATTATCAGTTTTTTGACTGTCGTTAAGAGTGGTTACTATTAAATTTATTTTAACAGAAATTGCATTAATGTAAACTTATTTTACTCGAGTTGTTAACAAGTATTACTATTACACCAGCAAAAGTGCAAACATCCGTACTTGTGGACGGCTAGCTTAAAACAGGTCATCTTAATTATTATCCGATATTTCGACCGCCATATTCGACCGTAATTGTAATGTAGAAGTATCTGAAGATACTTTGTAATCGTAAACCAACAAGGTCAAACGATCTCAAAAAACCATAATTTCCAATCTAACAAAAACTATGAAAGCTCCGATTCCAGGTTAGTAACGACGGAGGTTATAATTTCTTTAAAATATGTGCCCATTTAATTTAATTAATATAAGTTTTTTCCGAATTGGTCGGTTTTGAAGTTAACCTAATTCGAATACCTTCTACCTTACATAAAAAACTAACAGTACAAAGTATTAAAATATAATCACAATAAAGTAAAAAATTTTACTTAAAAATATAACGTCCTAAGTACAAAAAAGTTATATATAATACAATTATTTTTAATTATACACTATGCAAATACGGCTTTAATTATTAATTACATATTTGAGATACACAAAATAATGATTATAATCATTTTAATCAACGAACTTAACGGATCAAATATATACAAACATAGTTTTTTACTAGCGGAAGGGGAGCTAAAATATTTTATTTTTCTTATGGATCGTATGTCTTGATGTGTGTCTTGTGTATGACTGTTTTCCTAGAAAATGTTAACAGAAATTAATATACTCGGTATTGGGTTCAATATTATAATACACAAATTGTGAAAATTTATAATTTAGAGAAATACAAAAATGCTAGTGCGAGTCCAATAACATTTCTTCGTATAACTAAGACAATTTTAGCGGAAAACTCGATTGTTTTTCGGTTTTTGGGGCTTAGTTATGTAATAACTATACTTGCCTTATTACACTTTCCTTCTTATATTTTTTTTCTCTTTTTCCGTAATTTTTTGGGTCTCAAAACATTTTACGTAGCAATTTTTAACAAGTATTTGTGAAATTTTGAAACAAAATTGTTTACTTTGAATCAACAAAGGTTGGTGAAACTCGTAAGTTGACAATACAATTATTCTGTGCAATTCTTTTTCAATATTTTCAAGAAAAACAGCCTTTATGGAAATATTTTTTAAAACCTGCACCACAATCTTTCGAGTGTGAAATTGGCAATTTTTAAAAAAAAGTTAATAAAAATTCAACGAAACTATATTACATATAATACAGATTGTATATAACTATTACTGCAGGTTTTAAAAATAACTTTGTTAGATAAAAGGTATGAAAAAAAAAATAGAGCTTTTACTTTTGCCTTTACATATGATCATATTTATGTCATACCAAAACTATTTTTTTTATAACAGTGCTGAATGTCAGTCAAAATAATACAAAACGTTCATTTACGTTAAAAAAAAAAAAAAAAACGTAATATACAGTCATAGGTAATGCTTTTTTTTTTACTTTTTTGCACTTTTACCAGTTGATATCTGACTTCTTATATTTAAATAAAACAGATCCCGTAGATCAGTCAGAAGTATAAAAATAATAAAAAGACAGAAGATTTTAAATACATTACCCGAATAAATAAAATGTTATTTTCACGTTTTCTGACATTCATAATAATGTTATAGATATATTAATTAAACATTTAACCTCGTTAATTCTAAAAAGTAGGGTTGTATTATTTATTGTTATCTAAGAAGTAAATATATACACCACTGTACAAAAGTAGAAACAAAAATGACAGGATGAGAATGAATAGAAAAATAATAAATAAATGTTTGGTATATTTTACAAAAAAGTGTACGGTGATCGTAAATGGGGGTGAATTTTCTCATGAATTGGAATGGTTTTTTTTTCTAAGGTGATATTTTGATTTATCAATTGACACGTTGTCATATAAATAGTTGATATAAGTTGTTATGGGGTAAGTGAGGAACTGAAGAAAGGCGAGATATCTGTTACTAGTTTAACAAAAAGTTTAAATTTATTGATACAAACAAGTTATTGAGGTAATTCATTTGTCTAAAATTTGTACAGTTATAAGGGGGTCTCTTATTTTAAGTCCAAAACTTAAATTCTAAAGCATTTAGAAACAAATTAGTCTGTACTAATATTACTGCCTGTATTATTATCTTAATATACAGTACTTAATCTGATCTTTTCATCCCATAATAACCGTTTGCCCTATACTTTTCAATAAGCAGGGTAAAGGGGGGGGGTCTGTTTTCCTACGGATAATGTGGTAATTCAGACCCTTTTTTTTATTAGGCAACATTTTGCTGAATTAAATAGTGCCCTATCAGAGATAATTTTCATAACATTAACCAACATAGAATATTTTCTTCATATAAGTTTTCAAAATGATGCTATTTTACTAAGGAAATATTGTACAGTCCAAAAATTATAACTGGATTTTTTTAAAATCCATTATCAGATATAAAAAATTATAATAAAAATTATTAGTTTAGATTTTTCATTTAAAAAATTAAGATCTTCCACTATACCTCAGTTTTTCAATGATTATGTTACTTGAAGCACAAACCTATGTTTTTTAGTCGCCACTTACCCAACTTCAGCTTATATCGTCGTAGATAAACTAATTTTGGTATGACAGAAATATAACACCGGCTAGATGGTTATAGAAAATTTTCTTCAGTTCAATTCAGTTCCTTACTTTAGACAGGGCAAACGTAAAATTATATTCCGACAGTTCGCCTACGATTTCACGAGGCTGCAACAAGAATCTCTACTCTTTGAGATTACTTACTCTTGAAATATAAAGATCCTTGAAGATACCCCCGTTTTTAACTGACGAAAGTGGTAAAAACCATATACTGGATGTCTCTAAAAGGTGCGGAAAAAATGCTACCTCAAATTTCTGAGGTCAAAATATGACGAACTAACTCAACTTACGTCAGTCCAAAAGTGGATAATTTCGGAGATACAGAGTGCCAAAAGTTCAATTTGGTTTTAGTTTTTCATAAATATTTTTTTTAATAATTCGTGTATTGTCACAATTTTCAGCTAAAGAGGGTTTTTTGAGGTGAAAAATTGAAATCTGGATTCATTTTCATTGTAAAATTTAGAGGGCGCCACCTGCGGTACTCTGCACACATTTAAAACGAAATAACTTTTTTGGGCCACACTGTATTTTACTTTTACATAAAATTTCTTATTCTCCAATGTCTTTTACCTAAAAAAGGTATACCTGGTAAGAGTTGATTTGAGCAGCCGTTTTTGGGATATCTGGATTAAAACAATTCATTTCGTTTATGGCTGGGTCTAAATTATTGTGATAAATGAACACAATTTGAAGCGAAGGCGTTATAATAAATTAACTGTCATGCCAGGTATACCTTTAAAAGCTGGAAAAGAAGAATTTTTCTTCAAAATTTAGACAGAGTTAATTTTCGCTTCAAATTGTGTTCACTTATCACAATAATTTAGACCTAGCCATAAATGAAATGAATTGTTTTAATCCAGATATCTCAAAAACGGCTGCTCAAATCAACTCTTACCAAGTATACCTTTCTTAGGTAAAAGACGTTGGAGAATAAGAAATTTTATGTAAAAGTAAAATACAGTGTGGCTCAAAAAAGTTATTTCGTTTTAAATGTGTGTAAAGTAACGCAGGTGGCGCCCTCTAAATTTTACAATGAAAATGAATGCAGATTACAATTTTTCACCCCAAAAAACCCGCTTTAGCTGAAAATTGTGACAATACATCAATTATTAAAAAAATTATTTACGAAAAACTAAAACCAAATTGAACTTTTGACACTCTGTATCTCCGAAATCATCCACTTTTGGACTGAGGCAAGTCGAGTTAGATCGTCATATTTTGACCTCAGGAATTTGTGGTAGCATTTTTTCCGCACCTTTTAGAGACAACCTGTATATTCGTATTAATTTAAAAAATGCACACATTATATGTACCTGTCAAGACATTCATCAACATAAATTGTATTATTTATTGACACTACTCGTTTCATTCATCATATCAGTGATTCGTCTATTTTATTTTTCAGGCATAAAAAGTAATAAATATATAACGTAGGAAAAGTAAAAACTAAATTTAATTCTACCTTTAGTCAAATGTATAATGTGTTTTCTACCGTGTACGGTGACTTTAATAGAAATAAAAAACTTAAAATCTTAACCGATAGTTTTCGTGTTAGTAAATCAATGGGGATTAAACCCAAATTATAATTACACATACGTAGGTAGTTACGGTACACGACATTTAAATGCAACAACAATTATTAGTGGTGATTAGAGCGCGTATCTCAGAGACTGACGGATCGAAAAATTTTTTTCATTATTATTTAAATATTAGTTTGTGTAGTTTGGAAAAAAGCACAGTGCCTCTCTAATATTCATATAAAGCACGGATTCTCCTCCAGTTTTTTGAGATACCGGATCTACGTTAGTCAGTAATATACCGTAATACATATTTAAATGGAATTCCAATGAGATAAAAAGAAACGAAATTAATAAAAAAAAACTGTACAATTATTACAATAAACACTTTACACAATATTATATAAATTCAATACTTTTTTTGCTTAATATTCGTGCCATCAAATTCTACAGTTACATTTAAAATTCCTCTACGTCAATAGTAACATGGTTAAATTCATCTAAAGGGGGGTTACACCAATTTTTTTAGTTTCGTATTTAAAAAGCACTACTTTTGAATAAACTAAAAATCTTATCCCAAGTTTCTTACAAATAATTATTATTTCCGTACAGCATTCCAACGTAAAATCAGTTTTTTTTTTCAGTATTATGTACAACAGAGACATATACCTTGTTACGTAGTACAGTAAAATTGTTTTATAACTGGAATAGCCCATGTATCTCCCCCCCCCCCCCCCCGAAATGAGAAAGTGCATTTAGAAATAATCGAATGATCCACCTTAAATATAGCTAAATTTCTCCCATACATCATTTAATGTCTTTCTGTTATTTCACAAATTCTTTCGGTTCCTATATATTATTCGAAAAGAGGCCCGGGATGAGATTTTTAATTTAGTTCCCTTGTTAATCCGTCCCTGGCGTGTCCGTGAATTCTCTTAATATTCCAAATAATACTTCACCACTATTTACAAAGAAAAAAAATATAAAATTGTACAAATTATACAGGGTCGATTTGTTTCATTTTTTACAAAGTATAGATTTCCTTAATATTTCCTTTTCTTTAAATTAATATTTACAGCGTCAAGTCTTATGTTACAATTTTTTTAAATTATCATTTTAATTCACAGTCGGAAAGAAAACTTTGTTTTCCTACTTAAAAAATTCTTTACAATCGGCGGTCACGAACAAAAAGGTGGTTATTTTTTTACAATATACCGCATAATAAAATTATATTAATAAAATTCAATGATTTACAGGGGGGGTCTATTTTACAAAAAAATATATCTAAATATATAAAATTTCAGCCTTTTAGTAACAAACAGCGTGGTTTTCTGAGTTCAAGTGAAAAGGCTCCTACTATATATACATATACATGTACATATATATATATATATATATATATATATATATATATATATATATATATATATATATATATATTATATTTTAAACTAACTTTTGATTTATTATAATTTTTTCTCTGTAAATGCTGTAAGTTTCTTGCAAAAATATAGACAAGATTTTTTTTAGTTATATATTCATCAGTTTATGAATTTGATACCATCAAATGAAAACAGTATTTGTAATCGTGTAAATACTAAAACTTTTTTTCATATGCTGTAAGTCACAGTATCTACTGACTTTGCGTCATGACGTTTAGACTGGTATTTATTTATATATATATATATATATATATATATATATATATATATATATATATATATATATATATATATATATATATATATATATATATATATGTGTATATATATATATATATATATATATATATATATATATATATATATATGTAGTAGTGGTTTTTCGGATATCCCGCGTTAGCTTGAAGTCCCTTGATGGACGGTTTCGCTGACGTTTCGATGGAATCTCATCCATCTTTTTCAAAGAGTTGATCACTGGTCGGTGTCTTGATGTTGAATGTCGAGACTGGCTCCGAGTGCGCCGGTTTTATGTGCTCGGGGTGGCTCTATTGGTCGGACGGATCTAGCCAATAGAGGCTCGGCTTTGGCTGCGCGTTGTCGGTCCTGTGGTTCTTTGTAATGTTTGTGTTGGTAAAGTAACATATGGTTGCACCATCAACACAAACATTACAAAGAACCACAGGACCGACAACGCGCAGCCAAAGCCGAGCCTCTATTGGCCAGATCCGTCCGAGCAATAGAGCCACCCCCGAGCACATAAAACCGGCGCACTCGGAGCCAGTCTCGACATTCAACACCAACACACCGACCAGTGATCAACGCTTTAAAAAAGATGGATGAGATTCCATCGCAACGTCAGCGAAACCGTCCATTATGGATTTCAAGCTAACACGCGATACCCGAAAAACCACTACTACATTTCACACCCGTGCGAACATTCGTCAAAACATATATATATATATATATATATATATATATATATATATATATATATATATATAATCCTAAGTTTAACTGCTGGGAAACGCCCTTATAAGGAGAAGAGATGAGCAATCAAAGATCTAAAGGCTCTAGTATCTGCTTTTTATTTTTATTATCGAGCTTTCGCTGCCTAATGGTAGCTTCTTCTGGATTCTAAAAATGCAAACCAGGTACAGAAAATAAACTAAAACGTTCGTTTTTTTAAAATGTGATTAAATGAATTGTACGACTGAATGTGAAATTACAAAAATTTAGCAGTTAGTTCATCTCTGATGAAGACAATGAAATTTGCATTTTTGTTGGCCAGGTAGTATGAATAATTACACAAAACATGATTAAAAGACACTTAGAGATTTACACAATTATTGAAAATAAAACTTTGTCAATAAACATTAGTTAAAAACACTTTTTTAAGACAGAAACACAACTGCAAGAAACCATGATGTTGAAATGGTACTCCATTTTAAAATTTTTGACGTCGAGTTTAGTAACTATTTAGTGATATTTGAGTCCGAACCGGATATTGTTGGTAGTCTATGTCGTCATCAGGTCGACAAAAAACCATAAAAAGCATTAAAGTTAGGGATGTGGTAGATTTTTTAGGTAGATGCTAATTTTAGATAAATTCTTTATTATTAATGATATCTATTTTTTAGTTTTAATTTTATAAAAAAGGGGAGACGTAAATTTGATGAATGTTATTCTTCGACTAGTTATTTATTATTAATTATATTAATTCTTTAATTTTATAATCAAGAGATTCATAGGCTAATTTAAAAATTTGAAAGAGAAATAAATTAGCCTATGAATCTCTTGATTATAAAATTAAAGAATTAATATAATTAATAATAAATAACTAGTCGAAGAGTAACATTCATCAAATTTAAGTCTCCCCTTTTTTATAAAATTAAAACTAAAAAATAGATATCATTAAATAATAAATAATTTATCTAAAATTAGCATCTACCTAAAAAATTTACCACATCCCTAACTTTAATGCTTTTTATGGTTTTTTGTCGACCTGATGACGACATAGACTACCAACAATATCCGGTTCGGACTCAAATATCACTAAATAGTTACTAAACTCGACGTCAAAAATTTTAAAATGGAGTACCATTTCAACATCATGGTTTCTTGCAGTTGTGTTTCTGTCTTAAAAAAGTGTTTTTAACTAATGTTTATTGACAAAGTTTTATTTTCAATAATTGTGTAACTCTCTAAGTGTCTTTTAATCATGTTTTGTGTAATCATTCATACTACCTGGCCAACAAAAATGCAAATTTCATTGTCTTCATCAGAGATGAACTAACTGCTAAATTTTTGTAAGTAATTTCACATTCAGTCGTACAATTCGTTTAATCACATTTTAAAAAAACGAACGTTTTAGTTTATTTTCTGTACCTGGTTTGCATTTTTAGAATCCAGAAGAAGCTACCATTAGGCAGCGAAAGCTCGATAATAAAAATAAAAAGCAGATACTAGAGCCTTTAGATCTTTGATTGCTCATCTCTTCTCCTTATAAGGGCGTTTCCCAGCAGTTAAACTTAGGATTGTTTGTTGCCAGTGCCCTGTTACTGTCTTTCCTCTTTCTATATATATATATATATATATATATATATATATATATATATATATATATATATATATATATATATATAAAGTATGGTAACGTCTCAACTTAGGTTATTTAACATCAATAAACTATATTTAAAGATATTCATAGTAACAAAACAAAAACGTCATATAGATCACTGGCAGTGCAACTTCGCATCAATTTATTAACGTCGTAAATAGATTGTTGGTAGTTATATTCTAGTCTGTAAGCAAACCCTGCGTCAAAATCACTACCAACACTCAACTAAAACGCATTTAAGGAATAAAAAGCTTGGTTTCGCTGCTGGTTCGTCGAATTCTCGAACGCCATCTCATATTTTTGAGATATCTACACGTAACGGCACCTCGTCACTTTTTGTGAAATATCTTAACTTTAATGTAATTGAAACAAAAATTAGCCATGTGACTGACGCCATTTGTAATTTTAAAATTAGCTACGTCTAGTCTTCTTAAAAAAGTTAAGTCTCAAAATTCTATAAATACTTTTGATGTTGTTGATTTGATTTGGAAGGCAAAGATGCATTTCCAACAGCAATTTATTAATGCAAATTCAAAACTTATAGCATAAATTGGCACATAGTTGTTTTGATTTAATCATGAACTTCGATTCCTAATACGCCCTCGTATTACAAATTTACAAACCTTTACATACAACATACTTGTCAGACGCCTTTCCCTTTAGCTCAGAAACCGTACGCCGCACATTTATTTTTTCTATAATAATTATAATAATAAAAATCTTCCTATCCGACTAAAAAACTCGCGCGCGTGAAGTATTTCTCGAAAATTAATAGAACTCTGCTATATGTTACCGACACCACGACTTCGATTCAACTTCTATTTTTTCTTAATATTTTTCAAAATTCAGATCGTGTTTTGCTTAAATATGCCATAATATTTAAAGTAGTTTAGTTTTTTAGTAAAACATAGTTACATTTAGTTCCTTGGTTCAAATCAAGTTAAATTAGAATTTCTCACAACAGAAAATCATCACTCTTTAGGATTAGAATGATGAATCTCTTTAAACGTTCGTCTCTGAACATTTCTAAGGATAAGAAAATTAGGCAGTGTGAATTTAGGATTACGTCCAGATGTTTTACCTACAATTGCATGGTGAATTTTTAACAAATACAGTGTTTTCAAGATCTCTGCTTTGGCGACGTCTAATACCAAGAACCGTGCTGTCTTATTTTGGCCAAAGTCGTGAGATCTTTTATTCCATATCATTAAAGGATTCCCGAAGTGCAAATGTACGTAAAAAGATTTATATTAACATACTTTTTTCTTTAAAATTTTAAAGATTTTAATAATATCGCGTATTTAAAGAAAACAGGATCTCATAAAATGTTTAAAACCAGCTAAAACTACTTGTAAATGCAACCTTACGTGCTTCAAATGGGATAAATACGCGATTAAAATTGTTAAAATGCGGGCAATGCTTATAGTTTAAAATTGAAAAAAAAATTAAGCTTGCGGTGAAGTGCAGCCGGTGGTTTTTTTCAGATTTACGTTGTTATCCTCATTTTTACAATGTTCATGTTTGTTTTAATTTTTGTATAATGTTTAAGTGTGTAATTATGGAAACACCTCGATAATAACTGACCTTTTTAGGACAGGAGGAAAAGTGAGGAAATTTTGCCAATACAAATTATTCAAAAATTAAACTTACCAAAATCAATAACCTTGTTGTTATCGGTCAGGCTCGGTAGTAGTATTTATTACGTAGTCTAAATGTCTAAAAATACTTACCAACCGATACTGTCCTCGCTTTTCCTACTAATACTCGAACTTAAATCTAAAAATCTTATCCGATCACTTCGAAGTGAAATAACACACGAAATATTTTTTAAAGAACCAATACACAGGAATCAAGCTAAGAACACGGTGCGAAAAATTTTGCCTTCATTTCTGTAGAATATTTTTTTTTTCGAAATAAATTTTTTTTTCAAGATGACGATCAAGAATAATATTATTTCCTGAGGTCGTTATCACAATATTTAAAAGGTACCGACACGAAAAGGGTGCATGTAAAATGTTAGAGAAAGAGACAAAGATACGCGTACAGTGTATGTTACTTATATTAGCATTTGTGTCATAAAAAGTGAATATTTAGTCATTTATATCTTAGGCTACGTATATATATGTATATATATATATATATATATATATATATATATATATATATATATATATATATATATATATATATAAATTGAATTTTATACAAGCCATCAGCAGAAATGTATTATAAATGTGAAACCAAGTCAATTAATCAATGTTTTAATGGCAAGAATTCCCGAACTGTCAGCTACGATTGTACGAAACACCTTGTGGGAACGTCTTCTATTCTTAAAAAGCAAAGAGCAGTGTCGTTTTCAACCGTAGATCGTCAAAACAAACAGGTCTTTTTCAAATGCTAAAATAAATTTCGCACTCTGTACGACAGTAATTAAAGAGGGGACACTCAAAAAATTTTGTTGAATCTTCACTGTGTAATAAGTTATTAACATTAAAAAAGTCCACTATATGTACAATTTTACCATAATAATATAATAATTACTATGAACTCGTAGTAGTATGTATGCTCCTTTACTTTAACCATCAAACATTTAAGTTTATAGTAGTTTGTGAGATTCCGAATAACAAAAAAACCTGAACTAAACGATAACGTTCTTAAGACAGCCGTCAAAAAAATTAAATAAGCTTAAAACGTAATTATTACACCGTAGCGGTGAATCCGACGCGAAAATTTTAGAAAAATTACTAAAGAATCACTAACCTCTAAACGCTAAATTATTATTATTATTATTTGTCAGAATACCGCTACCTTAATATGGGTGCTCTGTAGAATTTTTTTTTTAATTATTATTTGCAGAAGAAGACACAAAGTTGCAAAATCAAAACTACCTGTTTTGTGTAGTCATTACAATTTTTTTTAGATCTTTACGATGAACTTACTTAACGAAAACATTAGTTTCCTAAAGTCAATTTCCGTTTATTATTTTTTTCTTTTAAAAGGTTTTATCGAAATTACATTGTTTCTATTTTTTGTTGGTTATATGACTTTTCTTATACTCAAGTTCAAAGAGCACAAACGGCAAATTAAAATACAAAGAATCCCAAGCTAGAGTACGCAAAATGATTAGTGACAAAAAGAACAACCAATGGGAAAAGACATGCTCGAGACTCAACACATAGGAGGAAGGAAAAGCACAGAAAGCTGGAGACTTCTTAGAAATATGAGAACAGAACGGAAAAGAGAAATCTTCTCACCAATAACACCAGAAAAATGGAACCAATACTTTATAAATATGCTAACAAAAGATAGACCAGTACTCAACATGGAAACCCAAATATAGTTATACGAGGATCCCCAATAAGGATAACAACATCAGAGGTTAAAGAAGTATGTAAAACGCTAAAAAATGGTAGAGCCCCAGGACCAGGAAACATCCCAGGAGAGATAGTAAAATACGGAACTGAAAAGCTATTTAGCGCTTTGAGGAACTTATTCCAAAGATGCATTAACACATCAGAAGTACCCGAGGAACGGAAAATATCATACACATCAACAATTCATAAGAAAGGAGACAAAAATAATCGCGATTACTATGGGGGAATAACGGTTACTGGATGTATTAGCAGAATATACGGAAAAATACTTCAAAAATAAAATAGAAACGGAATACGCGGACGTAGAAGCTGAAGAACAGGCAGGCTTTAGAGCACGAAGATCCACAACAGACCATCTTTTCACCCTAACACAAATCCTAGAAAAGAAAACCGCATTTGATCAGGAAGTCCATGTCTTGTTTGTTGATTTAAAAAAGGCCTACGACAGCGTGCTAGAACTAGTAATGTAAGCACCGAAATAATTAAAGCCGTAAAATCCTTATACCAAGACGCGAGAAGTAGAGCGAAAACCAAATATGGTATAACAGGATTCCAGGTCACAAAGGGTCTCAAACAGGGCTGCTGTATATCCCCAACGCTATTTAAAATCTATTTGGAGAGTGCACTGAAGAACTGGAAAAGGAAATGCATCAGTATGGGATTACCACTGGATGACGATACTACATTGTACACGGACGACCAGGTAGTAGTCGCTCAGGACATCGATGATATGGAATACATGACACGAAAAACTTATGAAGGAATATGAAAAATGGGGCCTAGAAGTCAATATTAAAAAGACCGAGTACATGTGCGTCGGAGGACAACAGCAGGACTTGAAACTGGCCACAGGATACACCATGAAACACTGTCCCAGTTATAAGTATTTGGGAACGAGAATATCTAGGGATGGAATACTGGAAGAAGCAATATTCGAGAGGAATATCCAAGGAAGAAAAGCGATTGCAACGCTTAATAGTATATTATGGGACAAAAACATAATCACTGAAAATAAGAAGAGAATTTACAACTCAATAGTGAAAAGTATAACAACTTCCCAACTCCCAGGTGAGGCTATTGAAGGAAAGAACAGAAAAAATACTAAAAGCTACAGAAATGGATTTCTGGAGACGAGCAGTCAGAAAATCCAGAAAAGACCGCATACCAAATAACATGATAAGACGAGCTATAGAAATAAAGTACGATATAGTGGACAAAATCAGAACCCAACAGTTGGTATGTTACGGACATGTACAGAGAATGTCACAAGACCGACTACCCAAAAAGATCTTAAATTGGAGCCCTCATGGAAGAAGAAAGCGAGGAAGACCACGCCAAAGCTGGAGAGCAGAAATCAACAAGGAAGTACTAGAGAGAGATGTGGAGGAGGAGGGATGGAGAAACTGGGAGGAGTGGAAATTAGGCATCGGAAGACGGAAAACGTTATAAAACCGATTGATATATATATATATATATATATATATATATATATATATATATATATATATATATATATATATATATATATATATATGACTTTTCGAAAAGGCTTATACCTAGAATACTCATCAGGTACAAATCAATTTACGCTTGTTAACGGTTAAATATGTGAAGATAATTAAAACATTACTACTTACTAAAAAAAATAGTGCCAATACGAATAAGAAATGACTATTAAACAATATTCCACACTCACTATAACGAAATAGCTAGAGTTCTCGGTTTAAAATCGTGTTAAACTGAAATCGCTTTCCGCCTACGTAAGTACGAGTAACGTATAAATCATCTTCAAGCTAGATTAAAACCTATGTCGCGACTAATCTCAAAGAATGAAAACATTAGGATCCATCGTACAATTTCAGACGAAACGTAGGGAAGCAATTTAACTTCGACATGATTTGAATTTAAAAGACATTATTTTTGCTATATTGCGGTAGCGCTAGTTTCAGGCTTTACCTTGTCTAACGTTTAAAACAAAATTTACAAATAAAAACGATAAAGTTATAAATTTATACACCTCCGTGTCTTCCTCTCTAACTTAAAAAGAAACTACGAGAGCACCCGAAAAACTGGCTATTATGAAACTCTAAAAGCAGTCAAATAAAACTATAATGTACGTTCCTAGCTGAACCCTAAATTCAATAAAAGAAAATTAAAATTAAAATTACTCGGAACTATTAAATAAAAAGAACTAAAATAATGATCAGCGCTGAACTAAGCTGAAAATAAAAAGCCTTCAGCCACAGGACATAACACCTAACTGCTAAGTGTGTATGTGAAAATATATAAGTTACAGATATAATACAAGACAAAACAAAAATTTATATCCTACGACGGAAAAAAATCACCACATTCTGAACTCCAGTCTCATAGTTGAATTCAGTTAAAAATCGGGTTAGAACGGATTGCATTTTTTTTTTCCGATCGCAGCTGTACACGTTAATTTCTACCTAAAAAACGCTAACCTTAAACTTAAAACTGAACCACTATATATAAAAAGTAAAATTCACTCTAGGAAATGAAAAAAGAAAATATTTGTTAACGTAATTAAACGAATTAAAAAGGAAAAAAAATACTGGAAATGCGCTCAAGCTCTGGGCCAGTACAGATGTCAATTAAAAAGATTTAATATAAAGTTTCTTTTCTTGAAATAAAAAGTTACACTGCACTAGTCAACTACTCAACAAAATATAACTAGAAATAAACTACAACAATTGGCCTTGGCGCCAAATTGGACTAATTTTTCGACTTTCACCTACGATTGCCATAAGGTGGGTTCTAGGTGAAAGATATTTCCGAGAAAAGGACAATACACGAGTATCGTCTATAATTTTTTTACTTATTTTGTCATTGCGGTTAAAAACCTGAGATGCTGACTTCTGTATAAGTATATGTAGTTTATTTCTTTCCCCCTCAGTTCTTTATATTTTTTTCCGTTTTAATCATCATACTTCGTCATACATCTGCACCAGCCTAAAATATTAAAACCGCGCCCAAATTACTGAAACCCACAATACAGATTACGTTTAAACGGGGTCCACTTTCTAAAACCCCAATTTCTGACAGAAATATTTAACAGGAGTAATATTATAACTGAACCTCCTAAAATCCCCTCATCTGATGCTCCCTTAAACGATGTAGTACTTATCGTAGTTTACTTTGCTACTATTGAGGGGTTGCTTTCTCGTCCGTTCGAAGGGGCAGCATTTTTACAAGACCCCGTTTGTAGGGGGTCCTATAGGCCCTAATTCACCACCGATGGACCCTATGGATCCGGGAGCTTTCATGAAGTATTTTTCCAACTTGGCAATGATGTGTTTTCCGTAAGTGTATTTGCGTAGAGAATTAAGGTGCGGTCTGATCTTATGCATAAGCACCTTGCGTTGAGTTGGCTCGCTGACATCGATCATCTTTTGTACCACATAGTTAGCATACTGGTCTTTCATCATCACGTGGAGGGCGCTGAAAACAGAAGTAATAAAATTATATATTATTACAAGGTATGTACGTTGCGCTACTAAAAAGGACTGGATAAGTTGATTTGTTAGCCTGCCAACAATTTGTCGAAAATTCATTAAAATTAAAAAGAAATAACCGGTCAAGTGCAAGTTGAACTTGCACAATTAGTGTTCCGTACGTTGATTGCTTTTAAAATAAAAAATTTTGTTACGGTGATATAACATGATCAGTGACTTCACAAAACACACCTCAAATGAGTTTTCAACAAAGTTTGTTTCCAATCTTTACTGAAAATTGATGACCTTGAAATTTTTTTTTTTTTTTTTTATATACCAGATAAATTATTAAAGGTAATGCACTCGCGATAATTTTCGTTCAATCTACACCCCCTGGAGAATATTCCAGAGTTTTTTCAAAATTTTTTGATCAGTACTTTTCGAGATAAGGTGGGGGGACAGCGATTTTTCGCGATTTTTTAAAAATAATACAAAGAAAAGTGTGCGCACGTATTATATTAATATATATTTTTTACTCGTGTTTTCACAAGCTTTCATTCGACACCACACTCGATGACCTACTAAAAAATTTTTTTCACTTCCGATTTCACCCCCCAAAACTAACCCCTTAAGTCAAAATTTGACTTTCAAAACTACACGGCTTTGATGAGGCCATCAATTCCTATATTATTACCAAATTTCAACTTTCTATGACAAATAGTTTCGGAGAAAATCGGGTGTGACAGACAGACAGAGAGACACCGAAGTGATCTTATAAGTGTTCCGTACGGAACACTAAAAAAGTGGGTCTGCCGGCAACTAACAGTCATTTATCCAGTACTACACACGTAGTTCAAAAATAAGTACTGAATTTAACTTTCTTACGATAAAGAATAACTTAAGGGGGTCACTACCGAGAAAAATGAAAAAAAATACGTTTTTCGTTTTTTTTTTTTTTTCCATTTTTATAATCTACAATCATTTCTGCACAAAACAATCCAACCCCCACAATTATACGATGAGTATAAGTGCCTGAAATTTTTATATAAAGTAGTCAAGGTATGAGCCATCAGTCAGTATCGCCAAGATATGAGTCCCGCTCAGCCTTCGCCTAGCTTCGCACTACGCACCTTTCAATATACCACCCCATTCCACCCATTATGAAGTTATTATTATTTTCACTATTATTATTATTATCCCACTTTTTATTAACAATGCTTAGGAATAATTATATAACACTATTTACTATATACAAATAAAAAACTTTATTTTTAGAATAATATTTTGAAAAGTAATAATAAGATTTTATTATTTTGTTATACTTTTTTTTTAACTAAAATGAACCCGCTTCATATGACGGGCTTCTTTTTTTTCTAACTTCTTAAATTTTTCTTCTAAACTTTTTCTTGCTCTTGAAATTTTTTGCCTCTCGCATTTCGATGCTTGTTGTAAGTCTTTCTCGGCTTTCACTATTCTCAGTTCATCTTCCTTCATCAGCCCAGCAATTGTAAATTTTCCAGGGTCAATGAAAAGTTTTTTAACTACTCGGCAGCGGGAAATATTACCTTCATTGAAGCAGCATAGTGCATCATATGCACCTAACTCTAGTGTGCTTTTCTCTACAAAAATATTTTTTGGGCATCTAACCCACAATGCATTATTATAGCTTTCGTTTGTGTTTTGTGTCTTACCGTGAACACATTTGTCTAACAGGGCTGGATTCGCCAGGTCCTTGAAGACAGGTTGCAAAATTTTCATTACTACTTTTGGTAGATGAAAATGCTTTGAGTGCTCATATAATTTTTTTTCTGCCTGGGCCTTGAGGAACTTACACCAGTCCAAGCTGCATAAATTGTGTGCCCGATTCTGGTCGTTTGAGCCGAGATGAAAAAATTCTGCCCATACTGCTTTTTTCATCTCAGCCAAGCTGCCAACGTTTCTTCGTATGGCTAAGCCATAAAACTTTTGAATGTCGTTTATTGCCACATCCGTGAGTCTGCCCTTTCCTCCTATCAGCTTTCCATCTTGCAGTTTTTTGGACGTGTAGGAAGTTTTTAGCTTTCTGAGTCTAGATCCCATCCTTTTTTGTACATGTCCTATACATTCTAACTTCTGAACTAAGAGACTATCTCCGTAAGGGTTTTGTTCTACAACCTTCAAGAAACCCTTTGAGTCTCCATCACCTAAGTAGTGAGAATATCTCACATTGTATTTATCCATTGACCTCAGGAAAATTTGCTCTGCACCAGCTGCTTCCATAGCCCCACTGGTACCACTATGATTGGCTATGCAATTTTCATTATGTGTATTCTGAAATGTTAGTGGACAACGACAGTGTTTGGAGAGTACCACAATATCCACTATTTTGCCTGAGTCAGTACTCGCAGCAGAGACCACGCGATTCAAAGAAGCAATAGTAACAGAAAACAGGAAAAAAATTTGTAACTATGTAAACAAAAACAATCTCTCACGTAAAATATAACCAAACAAAACAAAACTAAAAAAAAAAAATTTGGAAAAAAAACATATTTTGTTGTAAACAATCAGTGTTGCCAAACTTGTTTTTGCAAAAAAAGAAGACAAACACTCTAGAAATAAATTAAAAAAAGTTGATTATAACAAAAAAAGCAGTCAAAACTACAACTATTTAGTTTTTCGGCTCTCCTGAAAAATTGACTTTTTTTGTACATTTGCCCCATTATCTTCAAAACTATAAAAGTTATTGAGCTATTTTTTTTTTAAATATCCATGGCAACACTGTCTACAGTTCGGACTAAGAAAATGTCAAACGAAACAGCTGGTAATTTACCGCGTCAATTCAAACATACAAATAAAATTCATGAACTTTCAAAATTTCTAGAAAATGTAATTTAAATTATTTCTTTAAACCCTTAGTCCCATTAAATTATATAATAATAAATAATAAGTGTGCAAAGTTTCGTTGAAATAGGATGAACGGTTGCTGAGAAAATGGGTTTTACTTTTCAATGTAAATTGACCTCGGTAGTGACCCCCTTAATCCAAACTACTTCTGTTAAAATTAAAAATACAGAAAAATTCACACAATATTCAGATTCCTCGACCCTGAAAAGACCATATAACATGACGTATACGAAATTACGTCTCTAACGTCCGCCCCTACCTCAGTAGTCCCTTACACATTTAATCATAAATAAGTGAAAATAATAAAGAGATAATACAACTTTCAGATTTCTAGAACCTTGAACACCAACATATATATAGTATCGTATAACAAGATATATACGAAGCAGCCTCTCCAACTCCCTTCTCCAATGCGTTCCACTCATTATATGCTTATGAAAAAATGAAAATATCAAAAATATAACACAATTTTGAGATTCTTTCACCCCAAGAACCATGAAGAGGACGTCTATTACTATGTATTAATACGAAACAACCCCATTAAACACCCTCTCCCACATCCTTATATCATGTGACTATATTTATACCTAAAAATTTGTTCGTCTTTCACCCAAAAACAAAGAAAAACTACCATAAGGATATATCTGAACTAACCTGAACTTTTTTAAACTAAAGCGTAGCAAAATTGTTAAATTTAAAATTTAGCTCCTTTTCCTGTTGAAAAAAAAAGGGCGAGTTAAAAAAATACTTCAATTTTAGAGAAAAATTCAAATCTTACTTGTCGTTAAATCCACACACTTCCTCAATTAGCAGAGCTCTTTCGGCTCTCGTCGCATGTGTCACACACTTCTCGACGACGTTGCTGGCAAACTTATGTTGACTCAAAACTAAAACTTTGCCTCTGACGCTGTTAATTAGTTGCGATTTGTCTTCTGGCTTTCCATGTTCTAAAATACACAAAATAAATATAGAATAATAACTAGTTATCAAATAATAATACTTTATATTTAACAAAAAATATCGGTTTGTAGGTAGACACTAAAAAGAGGAGACGAAGTAAGTCATTCATAAAATCGTTTACCGCCAAATCAATGATCCATTAGAAACGTCGATGAACGCGTTAAGGACAAGTAGAAAACGCTGGACAAAATTCCAACCTCAACTTACGGGAAAAATTAACTCGTATCGGCATCCGTGCGACGCCGTTAAAATTCTGAATGATCACACGTGGTTTGGTAGTAAAACCAGCTGTGAATACATACCAGTATGATCACTTATATTTAGCAGCAGGTGAGATGTGCTTATCCATAATTTATTAAAATACAAATTTAATAATATCCCCCCCCCCCCCCTGTTATAAATATAATTGGATTTTTTTCTTCTCTATTATCTATAATTATGCACGATAATTTTACCGTATTGGATTAAAGTTTTAATATTGTGAGAGCCGGTGAACCATTGAGTATATTAAATTTAAGAAGTCTTATAACTAGAGACCGCATTATATGCATTTGCATATTTTCATATGCATTTGCATATTTAGACCATTCTTACCGATTATTGCATATTTTACCCAAAATCTAGTAATGATACATATTTTCCCTATATTTACAATATTTCTCGGTATTACTAGGCAATTGAATTGCTCAGGGTATTGTTAATGTGGCCGTCTGGAACCAATCTTATCGCCGGGACATTACTTGCAATAGTCTAAACATTATAGTGCCAAGGGAATACCCAAAATTACGACGGTATTTTATTCCTTTGATTCTTGGTCGGGATATTAAGTGATAAGTAGTTAGTTTCTAAGAATATTTGTTTGAGCGTGGATCAAATGAACAATTTTCTCGAAGACGAATTTTTATTTTAAAACAAGATATCAGTTTTAACATTATTGTTGACGCGTTTGTCTCAGTGTAGTCTTTTTGCAATTTTTAACGTGTTGTGTTAAAGTTTAACGTGTACCATTCCACCCGCAAAAAAAAAAGTGTCTCTTCGTGGGTAGCTGATTATCCTGGAACATTTACATACGACGGAAATGTTTTATATTGTCGAGTTTGCGAGAAAAATGTTTCGTGCACAAAAAAGTTTCAAATTGACCAGCATGTCAAGACAAGTCTTCATATCGCAGGATTGTAAAAAAAGGCCCACGACAACAACTTATAACAGCAGCAAGTAACAGTGATTCCACTTCTATAGGCAAACAAAAAAACCACTTTAGCATGGATTTATGTGAAGCATTGCTTGCAAGTAATATTCCTCTCCACAAACTTACAAATCCTACATTCAAAGATTATCTGCGAAAATATTGCTTGAATCAAAAAATACCAGGCGAATCAACATTGCGTAAAAATTACATACCAATAATTTACCAACATGTTCTAGAAGAAATACGTAAAGAACTTAAGGATGACATTACTTGGATTTCCGCTGATGAAACTACCGACAGTTGTGGTCGCTATAGTGCGAATTTAATTGTGGGTGCATTAAGATTAGAGCCTTCTTCTTCCTATTTGGTGGCCTGCAAAGAACTTGACAAGACAAATCATTCTATGATCGCCAGATTTGTGAATGAGGGTATTAAAAAAATAATAACCTGAATCTTCTGCAGATGAAAGAGCGTTTATATTTCTCTCAGATGCTGCTCCCTATATGATCAAGGCAGCCAAAGTCCTCCAAGTATTTTATCCAAATTTAATTCATGTGTCGTGCTTTGCTCACGGAGTCCATCGACTCGCTGAAGAAGTACGATCTACGTTTGGAAATTTAAATAAACTGATTTCATCAGCAAAGAAAGTGTTTCTTAAGGCCCCTGCTCGCAATAAAGCCTGTAAAGAAAAACTGCCAAATGTGCCTTTACCTCCCGAACCAGTGATAACTCGATGGGGAACACGGATTGAAACTATGGCAGTTCGTCAATCCAAGGAAGCATTTAACGATTCTAATATCAAAAAAAAATATAGCTTTGATTAGCACTCACTTTTTCCACATACCTGCGGGTATTAAAAAGCTTGAAACTCGAAGTTTGGCGTTGACCGAATCAATTCAGTTAATGAATAAAATCCGTCAAATAAACTCCACAATGCCGGATGTATTCCCGCGTAGAGTTAAAGAAAAGTTTGAAAACATTTTGTGCAATAACCCAGGCTTCGAACCTTTGTGTCAAATTGATAGTTTTATTAATGGGAAGGGTGAACCTTTGCCAGAAACAATAAGTGCTAACATAGCACCCAAATTCAAATACTGCCCAGTTACTTCAGTGGATGTGGAACAGTCTTTTTCCACTTATAAAAATATTTTAAGTGATCGAAGACACAATCTTACTACCCAACATTTGGAACAATACCTTATTGTTTACGTGTATAAGAATACAAATGTTAAATAATTTAAAAAAATGTTAAATAATTGTTGATTAAATTTAAACATCGTCGATAACTTGTTAATTTTATGCTGATTTTGAAATAAAAAACTAAAAATTACTACTTTTATTATTATTTAATATTGCATATTTTGACCCTTTTCATGCATATTTTAAGCATTTTTTTTCGTGCATATCTGCATGCATATTTCAAGATTTTTATGTTGCATATCATCCGGTCTCTACAAATTATACTATTATAAATATAATTGGATTTATTTTCTTTTCTATTGTCTAAAATTATGCACGATAATTTTACCGTATTGGATTAAAGCTTTAATATTGTGAAAGCCGTGAACCATCGAGTATTTTAAATTTAAGAAGTCTTATAACAGTTACATTCAACGAAATCGTTACCCTTCGGTATAGACGCCCTAGTTTGGGTCCACTTTTAATGTTGGATCGCTTCTAAACGTAAACATGCGGAGTCTTGGACCGAATAGAATATTAAAAAAGCTGTTATGAAGTATAATTAATGGGTATGCATGCAAATAGATTTTACATCTAGGCCAACAGGAAGTAAATTTTAAACAGTAAAAATGAGTTAGGGCACCAAATATTTTAATTTTTATTAAAACGGTAAATTCAATTTCAACCTTCTATTTTACAAATAAAAGATGATATAGTCTATAGACAGTAAAAGAGCAGGTTTACATTTCAAGGGGCGTTTACGGAATTTTGTATTAAAACTAAATGTATTTAGTAATTGAACACTCAATTAAAATAAAAGAATGCATGTCGGAATATTTCTTACCTAAAACGTGCTGAATGACATAGTTTCCAAACTGATCCTGAATAAGTTGGTCGGTGTGTTGATGCAGCTCGGCCAAGATCGGAGCGGTCTGTTCCGGCGTACAATGTTCCAAAATACGTTGAATTACCCGACAACCGTAGGGATGCGTAGATAAGTTGTACACTTGACCAGAGAAGGAGGCAATAATAAACTATAATATAAAGAATTTTAGCTTTTACGATGTGTCGAATTTAATATGCGTGAAAATAAATAACCAGGATAATATAAATATTTTATCTATTGTGATGGTTTCTGAACGTAAAAATTTAATGATACTCCATTGATTTCGCTAAGATTATATCAGGTATTTAGTTTTTTCTTTAAGGGCCCTGCACGAAAATCTCTAAAACCCTACAGGAGCGGCATTTGATCTTGAAGCGCTCCATATTGTGTTCGGTGAAACACACAGTCTTGGGTAATTCATTCCAAAGGGATGAGCTTCTCTATATAACGCAGCGGTTAGAAGAGTGACAAGCTGAACTTCATAAGGTTGTGATTTATTAACGCAATATGTATTTCTAGTATGCGTCGCTCTGGACGGAATAAAGCAGGCTACATCCATCAATCATCTCTCATCCAAGTACTTATAGAACAGACTTAAGTCACTAACTGTTGCCGGAAGTTCTAAGAAATCAAAGTTGCTGGTAAGTTTTGAGTTTTCAGGATCTAACAAATCCGCTAAAATATAAGATACAAACTTGTTCGAGAGCATTAGTCATTTTTATTTACGTGCGGAGATTCTTTGGCAAATTTTTATTGCACTATATTTTTATTGAAACAAGATTCATCTATTTTGTACAGTGTGAAACACCACTCGTGTAACTACAGAGAAAACGTCGAAAATCAATCTAATTTAACGTACGGCGAAGTGTCCGTTCTATTTTAAAATCAATTTATTTGCATTGACATTATTTACCTGTAAAGCATTTGGATCTACACATTCGATACATTTCTGAACCACGTGATTTCCGTTCTGATCTTTCACACATTTCAATACGTGTCCGTCCAGTTCACGGACGATCTCTTGCTGCTGCTCGGGAGGAATGGATTCTAAAGCTTTTTGGATCACTCGGCAGCCGTACATCTGAAGTGCTAAGGGAAGGACGTGCCCTCGGACCTATAGAAAAATATGTTTAAAATCATGGTCCAGAATCCAGAATCGTTTATTGTCTTACTAGGGGAGAAATTACAGTCCCTGGCCAAATTATTAGACGCACTGTATTTTTTTTAGTAATTTTATGTTTCTTAAGAGTTTTTATGCAATAATGGTATATTTATTACAATATTATTGATTTTTATTTAAAAGAATTGTTGTAGACTACATATTTGTATTTATTTTTAACATATGGCAACACTGTGTTGACAAAGTGATACATGAACGTAAATAAGTACAAACCTGTATCAGTCGCGATCGGAATCGAGTCAGGTACGGACGTGTTTCTGTGGCTTTATGGATTGTGATTGTTTGTTTAACAGTTTTATACTACTCAGTTATTTTGTATGCAGTGTTGTAAAAAAGTAATTGGACTATTTTCATTATGGGTAGAAAAGGCGATCTTTCACCACGTAAAAAAGCTGAAGTGAAGGCCCTTGTGATTGCGAAAACATTTACAAACCGAGAAATATCACGAAGATTGGAGGTTTCTGAAGCTAGTGTACGACGCATAAATAAGAAAATTGAGTCAGGGAAGGAATTAAGCCCGAAGAGAAAGAAAAGATGCGGTAGAAAACCAATTTTCACTCCACGGTCAGAGAGATGTTTGAAGAAAATTTGTTTAGAAAACAGATTTGCTACCACAAAGGTAATAAAATCACAACTCCAGGATGCTAGCGTAAATGCTTCTGAGCGCACTGTTCGAAGAAAATTGAAAGAATTAGATTTTAAGGCCTGTCGCCCCGCCAGGAAGCCCAAGTTAACAGCTGCAATGAAAGCAAAGCGCCTGAAGTGGGCCAAACAATGGCAAGACAAAGATGTGGACTTCTGGAGATCGGTAAGATACAGCAATTTAATCAATAATTGATACATTATTATCATTTTCAGTTAAATAAAGCAAATAAACATGGAAGTTTATATATTTTTCCTATTTTTGACAGGTCTGCTTCAGTGACGAAAGCACATTCGAAATTTTGCAGAATAAAGCTCAGTATGTGCGTCGTCGTCATGGAGAAAAGTTTCATCCTGATTGTGTCGTCCCGACGGTTAAACATCCCACCAAAGTGATGATTTGGTCAGTCATCAGCGGCAAGGGCACTGGACGTCTGTACGTCGTCAAAGGAATAATGAGGCAAGATCAGTACAAAGAAGTATTACAAAAATCGGTTGATTCCGCAGCTCAGAGAATGGTTTCCAAATGGGGAACCATTCACTTTCATGCAAGATGGAGCTCCCTGCCACACTGCTCAGTCTGTTAAAGCTTTTTTGGCAGAAAAAAATATCCCTCTGTTGGATTGGCCCTGATATGAACCCCATTGAAAATGTGTGGGAGCTGATGAAAAGAGAAGTGGCTAAAGATGTGATTACCAACAAAACTCAGCTCCTAGAAAAGATTATTCATGTGTGGAATCATCATCCTCAAATGCAGGAGACAGTACAATCTTGCATTGATAGCATGACGCGCAGAATTAAAGCTTTGATAGCGGCTAAAGGTGGCTCAACTACATATTGACTTTTACTAACGTTAATTTCACTTTTCTTTAAAACTTAATAAACTTATGCTTTTCTAAATTGATGCTGTTTTATTTATGTCAAATAAATAGGTAATTGATTGGATAATATAAAAATAAAAAACAAATCAATTTAAAATAATAAAACGGTACAATATCACTCGGTAATTAATATTTTACATGAAATCTTGCAGTGCGTCTAATAATTTGGCCAGGGACTGTAAGATAGTTGAACTTAAGATATTTCATGAATTTAAGTTTAATTAATTAAGACTAACTTAAGTTAATTTAGGAATAGGAGATTAAAATCTCGCTCATTTATAAGAGAACTAAACAGAAACAACAATGGATAATACCGTAGTCATTCATCTTTTTCTGTTACTTTTCTGACTATAACCTCTTTAAGGCGAGAATAATTTTACGGGCCAACAAGTTTAGTAAATACCTTAAGGCAATAACGAAGTAATAATAAATAATAAGCTTAGCAATAACAATAGGGCCCCACGATTTTTTATGGAAACTAGCATCTTGTCAGTTTGGTACAAATAACACGTAGGCTGAAAAGATTTTGGTGTAACTACTTAAAACACATTTTTCTTGCAAAATTAGACTTTATTCATCAATACAGTCTCCTTCAAGAGCGATACAATCAGTCGAACGCTTTTCTAAGATTTCTATATCTTTCTTGTAGAAAGATTTGTCTTTGCCTTCAAAATAGGCCTCAGTTTCGGCGATAACTTCTTCATTCGAGCCGAATCTCTTTCCCGCGAGCATTTTTTGGAGGTCTGCAAACAGATAATAGCCGTTGGGGACCAAATCTGGAGAATACGGTGGATAAAGAAGCAATTCGAACTTCAATTCATGCAATTTTGCCATCGTAACCATTGAATTGTGACAAGGTGCATTGTCTTGATGAAAGAGCACTTTTTTCTTGTTCATTTGGGGCCGTTTCTTTGCGATTTCTGTCTTCAAACGCACCAATAGCAGAATAGTCGATGAAAATTATGAAATTACAGAGGCCAAAACCTTCCCAGCCGACTGTTGTGTCTTTGGTCGCTTCGGGCGGCATTCATCGGCTGCTGCTCACTCAGCTGATTGCCGACTTCATTCCGGTGTGTGGTTGTAGAACCATGTTTCATCCATTGTCACATATTGCATGAAAAAATCCTTTTTGCTGCGCTTAAACAGACCCAAACAGCGCTCAGAATCACCAACATGTTGTTTTTGGTCCACTGTGAGCAAACGCGGTACCAATTTCGAACAGAGCTTTTCCATTCCCAAATGTTCATGCAAAATATGACCAACAAATTCTCTTAATACCTTTAGAGTGTCAGCTATCTCAGGCAATTTCACTTTACGGTCATCCAAAACAATTTTTTTGGTGTTTTCCGCTGTAACCACCTCATTTAGGCGTTTAGAGGGGTCAGCATCATTTTGTATCCGTACGGCCGCGTTTAAATTCAGCATACCAGTAAATGATGAGTGATTTTTCAGGGGCAGAGTCTCCGTAACACTTATCAAGCCATTGTTTTGCTTGAACGGTATTTTTACCCATCAAAAAACAGTGTTTAATCAACACACGAAATTCGATTTTCGTAAAGACTAAAAGCACTGTAACTTGTAAACTAATTGTCGAAATGTCATCAAATTCTGACACGTATCGTTTAAAGGTTGGTACTTCCTAAAAATCATATGGATTTTTTGAAAAGGGCGACATCTATGTGTCATACTAAAAACTTTTTAGCCTACATACTATTACAACATAAGTTAATATGACCTTTTTTGCCTATGACGCACATACACACTGTCTTAGTCGCTGTAAGTTGTACTCGGTGGGAGACAGTCCTGGGCAAATCATTTCAAAGCCTTTTTAGCCTACATATTATTACAACATAAGTTAATATGACCTTTTTTTGCCTATGACGCACATACATACTGAGTCGCTGTAAGTTGTACTCGGTGGGAGACAGTCCTGGGCAAATCATTTCAAAGGGATAATATTCGTCATTTAAAAGAGTACTTGAAAAGTGTTGTAGGAGGAGTAATACCCTGCAATTCATACGGATAGCATGCACTGCTCTGAGAGGAATTAAGCAGATTACATCCATCAAACACTTTTCATGAAAATAGTTGCAGAATAGACCCAAATCGCTAACCGTTCTTCGATGTTCCAGGTATCAAGGTGAGTTCTGGCTTTCCAATTAGGCGAACAGTGCTTTTCCAAATAGAATCCAACAAATATAATGTATGCTTGGAAGCAGAGCCCCAAACATCGGAGCAATATTTCATTGTTGGTCGAATTTGAACTTTGTACAGAGTTAACAGTTGTGGAGTGTAAGCTTTCTAGTTTGAAATAGCATTTCCAGCTTTTGAGAAGTTCTCAAGACATATTTGCTCCGAAGTTAACGCTCAGCAACGTGAGTAATGATGCTAGGGGAATGGAGTGTCCCTACATAACTATGTCAGGTTCTGCACCGTTAATTTTGCATGGGTTTTGTAGCGTTAAAGTCTACTTGGATACTGTCACCCCAAGATAGAATTTCTGCTAAGTCTTTGTTAAGTTAAACGATTTCCTGCTGTTTGCGGATATTTATATGAGTATCTACTAAATCTCTTTAAGTCAAAAGATTTAATTTTTCATTTCCGCGCTTCCGCGATTGAGAAGTTTTAGTGTTATAGTAAGAGAGGGAGAGGGAAACCGATTACCAGCAATTTTTGAAAATTAGGCGAACTTTGATTTGTTTAAGTTAAAACCCAATAAGATAAATAATCATTTTAAACCTTTAATGGAACATTCTCACCTTTTGTGCTAATGTTGTCTTCTGATCGCCCGTACCGAACTCGAAGAACTTCTGAATAACATAGTTGCCGAAAACGTCAGTCATAAGGTTGTAGGCAGCGGACAGGATTTCATTGAAAACCATTTGTTTTTCTGCAGTGGTGGCGCGTTCTAGTTTCTGTTGTATAAACCGGGAACCGTGTTGGTCCTGGGAGAATTCTACTATATGATTAGCGAGATCTCTGCAAGAGGAAAATAAATTAACCATTATAATCTGGTATTTAAAATGTACATATATAGGTGCCAGGCAAAGTCTTAAATTTTAAACGTACATTAGAAAAAGAAATGCATTATTAGTAGAGACCAGATTATATGCATTTGCATATTTAGACCATTCTCACCGATTATTGCATATTTTACCCAAAATCTAGTAATGATGATCCCTATATTTACAATATTTCTCGGTATTACTAGGCAACTGAATTGCTCAGGGTATTGTTAATTTCGCCGTCTGGAACCGATCTTATCGCCGGGACATTACCTGCAATAGTCTAAACATCGATTAGGTTATAGTGCCAAGGGAATACCCAAAATTACGACGGTATTTTATTCCTTTGTTTCTTGGTCGGAATATTAAGTGATAAGTAGTTAGTTTTAACAATATTTGTTTGAGCGTGGATCAAATAAACAATTTTCGCGAAGACGAATTTTTATTTTAAAACAAGATATCAGTTTTAACATTATTGTTGACGCGCTTGCTTCAGTGTAGTCTGTTTGCAATTTTTAACGTGTTGTGTTAAAGTTTAACGTGTACCATGACACCCGCAAAAAAAAGTGTCTCTTCGTGGGTAGCTGATTATCCTGGAACATTTACATACGACGGAAATGTTTTATATTGTCGAGTTTGCGAGAAAAATGTTTCGTGCACAAAAAAGTTTCAAATTGATCAGCATGTCAAGACGAGTCTTGATATCGCAGGATTGCAAAAAAAGGCCCACGACAACAACTTATAACAGCAGCAAGTAGCCGTGATACCACTTCTACAGGCAAACAACAAAAAACACTTTAGCATGGATTTATGTGAAGCATTGCTTGCAAGTAATATTCCTCTCCACAAAACTTACAAATCCTATATTCAAAGATTTTCTGTGAAAATATTGCTTGAATCAAAAAATACCAGACAAATCAACACTGCGTAAAAATTACATACCAACAATTTATCAACATGTTCTGGAAGAAATACGTAATGAACTTAAGGATGACATTATTTGGATTTCAGCTGATGAAACTACCGACAGTTGTGGTCGTTATATTGCGAATTTAATTATGGGTGCATTAAGATTAGAGCCTTCTTTTTCCTATTTGGTTGCCTGCTTAAAAAGCTTGAAACTCGAGGTTTGGCGTTGAACGAATCAATTCAGTTAATGAATAAAATCCGTCAAATAAACTCCACATTGCCAGATGTATTCCTGCGTAGAGTTAAAGAAAAGTTTGAAAACATTTTGTGCAATAACCCAGGCTTTGAACCTTTGTGTCAAATTGATAGTTTTATTAATGGGACGGGTGAACTTTTGCCAAAAACAATAAGTGCTAACATAGCACCCAAATTCAGATACTGCCCAGTTACCTCAGTGGATGTGGAACGGTCTTTTTCCACTTATAAAAATATTTTAAGTGATCGAAGACACAATCTTACTACCCAACATTTGGAACAATACCTTATTGTTTACGTGTACAAGAATACAAATGTTAAATAATGTTAAATAATTGTTAATTAAATTTAAACATCGTCGATAACTTGTTAATTTTATGCTGATTTTGAAATAAAAAACTAAAAATTACTACTTTTATTATTATTTAATATTGTATATTTTGACCCTTTTCATGCATATTTTAAGCATTTTTCATGCATATTTGCATGCATATTTCAAGATTTTTATGTTGCATATAATCCGGTCTCTAATTATTAGATAATCCACGTATCTAAATAATACAGTGCACGATGCCTTTGAAAGCGCTGACCTGCGCCGATTCATTTAGATACGTGGGTTGCTCAATAATAAAATTAATTTCGTGTTATATAAAATGAATTTCATAAAATGTATAGTTCGAAATAATAATAATAATTTGGTATAAGTAAATGTACAGGCCACCATGAGACAGAAACCATCAACAATGAAAGACTCGATAACATGCTCGACAAAGAAACATACAAATATCTAGGCTTCCATCAAAGCACCAAACTCAACCTCACTTAGAAAACACAGATTCCTACTACAAATACACTCCAACATCCGTACTTAAAAATAAAGATTACAAGCTCTACTGGGACATCACGACACTTTCATCCAATGCTACACTAAATACAAAAACTCCGTTTGATAGCATCTCTCTGCTGTTTTTGGACATTTTGTGTCATTTCGGTAATTCGTCTCTCGATGGTCCGCGCTGATGCCGGTATATCCCTAATCCAGGCCAATATTGTATCCTTATTGGGCAAGTCGTCGAATAAAATCTCGCCAGTACTCAAAAACCTTTGCTTCATAAATTCTCCGTCAGTGAACGGCCTACCCTTTTGTGCCAACGATTGTCCAATTTTGAAACTGCATTCAGTTACCTGATTTTTTCCTTGGAAAACTTTGCTAAAGAATGTTGACTGTGACTGACTTTGTATTGCCTCCCTTTTATCAGCATTATCTTTAAATGACGATTCATGTTTTATCTGGAAATGTCGTTGAACACTAGACTAGAATGTCCGGAAAACAACGCTTATATAGTACACAAATGGCCCGATCGTTTTGCTGTACAAAACCGTAATCTGTTGTCCATGAAGTTTGGAAGGATCGAACGTCTACCTTCTGTTTCTTCGCGGCCATAACGCAACGTAATTTTAATTTTGGACTTTTCGACGACTATTGACTGGAACGGATGTTACTTCTATACTAAATGATCCAAACGTGTAGCCGCTTGCTATATATAGAAAAATAATGTTTCCAGAAAATTCCAATAATTACGTTTATTAAATTTCTTAGAACAAAAATTATTATCTACAACGCGCCCATTGTAATTAAAGGGCCGCCTAGAAGTTAAATCTAACAAAAAGTTCGGCAAAATAAAATGTCAAGTCAAACAAAAAACCGCCTTATAGCGGCTCTTTTGATCTGAATTGAGGACGTTTATTTGTGCTTTTGCCTAGGCTTATATTTTGAGGCTTGCCGTCTTTAATACTTGCCGAAATTAAAGCTAAACCAATGCATTCAGTAAAATTATAAATTACAAAATATATATTTTGTAGTTTTTGGTAATAATACCTAGTGACCTATATAATATATAGTTTTTGTTTGTATCGTTCAAGTAATACTGTCTTCGATTATTTACTTAATTTCGAAACATGTCACAGATTACAGAATTAATGTGTAAACTTTGAATAGGTACGCGTGCCATTCAAAATTGCTTGGCGTGCCAGAGATGGCACGCGTGCCATAGGTTACCGATCCCTGCTTTAGACTCTGCCTGGGTTTAAGATATAACATTTAATTTATATATTTAATAATATTTTTAAACTTTTACCTTAACTGTAAATTAGGATATCTATTATTTCTGAAGTCTTCCAGCAGTCTTGATCTACCCTGTGGAGTTTTGTCCAGAGTGCTCGGAACACTAGTCAAAGACGAATTAATTTTAGTGAAAAGAGAGTTTGTAGAGCCGAACATGGTGGTAGCGTTCAAACCGGCTGCCACCGAGTTGCGGTATTTGGCTTCTGCCCCTGGGGCTGCAGATAATACCTAAAAAAAAAATCAATTCATAATAGAACGCTCAACGAACTGTTTCTATTCTAAAATAAATAAAAACTATTTATTGTTTTCAAATAAAATATGCAAAGTGTAAATAATTATTATATCTAATAGGTGTTTCGGTTAATAATGTCGATTTTGCTAAGAGATGGCATTACTAATACACTTGTTGGTATAGACTAGTGACATCTATGGCGTTTTGAAATGTAAACATACGTAATCAAAAGCCAGATCGTTATTAACTGTCAGTGTGCGAAAAACATAGTTTTTTTTATAACTTTAAATATGTCATGTTTTATACCAGAAAAAAACATTTTGCGGGGAAGTTTAATAACCTTCGGCTGCTGAAAGTTATCGATTGTTGGTTGAAGCTTATGGTGAACATCCTCCAACTCAAAAAACTTGAGTAGACCCAGGCCAGCCTTCAACATGACAACCAGTGCGCAATATACAGGGAAAGAAAGCTTTGCTGTGTATTTGGTGAGATAGTAGAGGAGCTGTGAATTACGAACTGCTGAAACCTGGTGAAACGATTTCTGGCGATCGATACCGACAATAATTGATATGGTTGAACCTAGCATCGAAGGAAAAACGACTAGAATACGCCCAAAGATACGATAAAGTCATTTTTCAACATGACAATGCTCGGTCCCATGTTGCGAAATGTGTTAAAAACTATTTGGAAAACATCAAATGGGACGTTCTACTTCACCTGCCGTTTTCACCGGACTTAGCCCCTTCAGACTACCACCTATTTCGATCGATGCAGCACGGACTTTCAGAACAATACTTCACATTCTTACGAAGAAGTGAAAATTTGGCTTGATGAATGGTTGGCCTCAAAAGATGAAAAATTCTTTTGGTGCGGAATCCATTCTTTGACAGAAAGATGGGAAAAGTCATAGCTAACGATGGCCAATACTTTGATTATTAAGGTAATTCATTTTGTGATGGAAATAAACGCTTAAATGTTGCGAAAAAATCGACATTATTAACCCAAACACCTATTAATATGAAGGTTGTTTGACGGAAAGTGAGCCTCGGATATTTCCGCTTTTTCTAAGAACCCTACGTGTCTCCGAAAGTCGCGCGGTGGTTGCCAAATAAGCGAACACCGCTTGATCACAGCATCTGTGGGGAATCTTGCCTCATGCTGGAATAATTCCAATGCATTTTACGATCGTATTATAACCTTTAATGAAACTTGGGTTTACCAGTATGATCCCGAACATTATAATGAAAGGTAATTATTATGCTGAGTTAATTGGCAGAGTTTACGAAGCTATAAAAGAAAATTGGTGTGGAAAAGTTAGCAGTGGTGTTTTGTTCTTCCACGACAACGCCCCTGTCCACACCGTCCGTGATTTTCGTGCGAAGCTCGATTGGAAGAAATCAATCATCCAGCCAACGATTCTAACCTAGTATCCAGGAACGTCACATTAACAACGAGGCATGGAAGGAAAAAATAAAATAGTAGTAATAACTATCAAGGTCTCCGCAGTACATCCCCGATTTCACTAAAAAAATAAAGATATCGCCCTACGCAAGGGTGCTGGCCTACACTCCAATTCCCAGTGCTTCGCAGGTGCAGATCAAATGTTAAATCACGTTTTAATTTACAGTGTCTGGCGAGAATCCCAATTAGGGGATTTGGGCACACCCACAACTCCTAAATAGCAACTGAAGTTGTCTGTTGCCTTTCAAGGCCTGGATTCCATGTTATTCCTTTTTAGAGCAATGATCAGCCCATTTACTAACACTACTTGCCGCTGTGCTTAAAACTGTTTCGGATCTTTGAAAAGGAATTGTGGCTCAAAATCTGACGAACACACCCGCTGTCCCATTATCCTGTACCCCTGATGTCTAATGATCTAAACGAGTATAACCTGTTTCCTCCTAGACAACCCATCCAGGGCGTCTCTACACTCTCGAAAGTAGCAACTGTTTCCTATTTTAAAAAGCATATATCATTATGGTGTTAGTTACACAATTTTGCATACATAACACAATCCAGATGTGGCAACCGACACGTGGTGGATGTGAGTTTTACTTACCCTTGAATTTACAAGTCCTCCAAGTTGTAAAGGTGCAGGTGGTGGTGTCAGACTTCCTGCCAATGGACTCGGACTGCTGCCGATGTTGTATGAAGTCGTCCATTTTTGCCGATAGTCCAAGGACGGCGAGAAGGCTGATGTGTTTCGATCAAACGAGTCCCTGCGACCGGTTGTAGTTGTACTTAAGCCAAGACCTGAAAAAAGTCATTGTTTTTATGCAACCTGTATTTACAATGTCATAAACTTCTATAAACCTACAAAATTTGAAACATATTACCACAGATTGATAATAAATAACTATAAAACTGTACAAAGAAATCAGTAAGTTTATCTTTCAGTTTCAAAGTGTTACAACGAGATACGGAAATCAATCAAAAAACTTGTACAATTGTTAACAGGGAGAAAAACGAGTGCTTCATGTATATCTTGGCTTTAATTCTATAAATCAATAATAATCGGCAAAGTGCAAGTCGAACTTGCGCAATTAGTGTAGATATGTTTTTTAACAACTTGCTTGTCTATTCTTTCTTGCTATAGTCCGTTTGTTTGGAGTTGATAGCACACAACATGGGTTATAAACATTAAAATGTCATAAACCATAAGCGTCCGAAATTTCTCTACCAATTATTTCCATTTTTAGTTTTAATCACCTTTATTTTCTATCTCTATACAACAGTGCGACCTTTTTTTAAAAAAATATTTTATTACATGCCTTCTAAACTTTACAATAAGATATATAAATCATCGCATTTCAAAGTGTATTTTAATGAGTAAATGATGAAACTAAAAATCTTATTTGTATGCCTAAACGAGTACAATTAACAATTCTTAAGAACTAGAAATCTTTAGTGTTATAGAGCTTAACGAGAATAGGTACAATCATTTTTTTTTGCCAATTATTGGAATATAATTAACCAAAATACTTATCGGTAGGTAGGTGTGTGTAAGTTTCCAATAAAAATATTCTGTGTAAGTATAAAAATAAAGCAAAAACCTATAATAGCCTTAGTTCAAATCAGAACAGCGATGGCTTCAACCTTTAGTGTTGCGCCGGTCAAACTTCGCGGAGTCTGTAAATCTGCATTTTCCGTGCGAGAAAAAACAATGATACTTAACGTCCACGATGCCCTAGTGAATCAACAGCCAACAAGCCAAGTTCGTGAAATTGTGTAAACCTGTGCCGCCAACATAACGGGAGTTGAATCAGCCACTATTTATAGATTTCTAAAGGAAAGAAAACACGGTCCTTGCAACGAATTTCAGAATCACAAAGGAAAGGAGCCCTTAGAGGTCGATGAAGACTTTAAAAACGCAATAAGAAGAAAAGTACACCATTTTTTTTTATTAAAAAAGGAATACCTACACTATATAAAGTTTTGCAAGAAATCAGAGAAGACCAAAAACAATAGAAAATCTGTTCTTATCGATAAAACCGAAATAATTTGTTGGAGAAGAGAATATCTATGAGCAATCAGAAAATTTCGAGCCGAAGAAAAAAAAATATTTTTTATTTAGATGAGACTTGGGTTAATGAGGGACACGCAGTGAAAAAATTCTGGATTGACGAAAATATTAAGATTGCCAAACAAGCTTTTATGGAAGGTTGATCAACTGGATTACAACCCCCTTCAAAAAAAGGTCGTAGGCTAATTATAGCGCATATTGGTAGTGAACACGGATTTCTCGACAGTGGCTTGTTGGAATTCGAATCAAAGTCAACTAAAAATTACCATCAAGAAATGACGGCCGATGTTTATGAGTACCTCCAACAAATGATTACAACAGCAGCAGAATCAGTTCTAGTATTATACAATGCTCCATACCATTCTTGATTATTAGAACGACTCCCGACAAATTCATGGAAGAAAGCGGATATTCTTCAATGGATAAGAGACAAAAAATCTCTCAACATAAAGATCATATGTTAAAAACGGAACTTCTCAAAATTGCGAAACAAAATAAGGCACAGTTCAAAAAATACGCAGTCGATGAGATGGCAAAGGAACGGGATATCACAGTGCTTAGATTACCTCCATATGATTGCGAATTGAAACCCATAGAGCTAATTTGGGCACAAATGAGAGGTCTCGTTGCAAGAGAAACACAACGTTCAAACTTCAAGACGTAAGGCAATTATTACTCGCAGGGATATAGAGGGTTAAAGAGGATAATTGGAAAAATGCCCTTCGACATGTTATAGAAGAAGAAAATAAAATGTGGAAACTTGACGAATACATCGAAGAAACTGTGGAAATAGAACCCCTAATTATCAAACAGTGGAAGCAGGTTACGGTCGGACGGCTATGCTACCGATGAACCCTCATTTACATTTTATGACTATATTGTATAGCAAGAGGTTTCTGAGCCTTTAAAAATAATTCAGAACAAGTAGCAAAATCCAGTAAAATGCATAGGAAATCTCTTTTTTTTTTTTGGCACATCCCAACAAGTATTTGCATCTAAAATGAGAGAATTCTGCTATCAACGCCAAACAAATACACTTTATAAAATAATTAAACCCATCAAAACTGTACAATTGCAAAAATATTTTCAGTTTTCCTTAATTTTAAATGCTTTACGGAAATAAACAAAAAATAATTCCCGAAATCTTCAACTCGGTACAAACAAACCCACTTATGTAAAATTTATAAGGCTAAACTTACAAAGTAAGTAAATAAATCAAAAATTCCATCAAGAACTAAAAAAATTCGACGATAAAAAATTGCCAAATAGTAAAATCCGCTCGGCATACATGAACTGGAGCAACTTGAATAGCTTTATAGCATTAATATTTCATTTAAGCGTCAATAGAACTGATGTGTTATTGCCTTTATTTCCATATTGCTTCCTAAAAGGCGCCGTGCCCTTTAGATCACGACGAATTTCTCTGGTTCTCCCTGGAGAACCAGAGTTTATATTTTAGTAATATGACGCGCTACAGCAACTTTGGAAATGGCGACCATTTTAACAGTGCTATTAAATCTTTTATAGTTTGGATTCTTTGATGAAATTAATAAACATTTTGTACGTGTTTATATCTTTCTGAATACTTTAAACCAGGGGTGCTCAAACGGTCGATCGCGAGTGCTTTTTGAGTCGATCTCCAGAAAAAAATTCAGATATAGAAGTATTCACAGATTTTGTTTTAGGTAACTAAAACAAAATGTAATGAATAAACTACTAAAATTTATTCGATCCACAATTAGGCCAGAATAACCCCCTCATCACTTTCTTTTATCGTAATAACCCCCTGCTAGCGGCAAAAGGCGGCTTTATCAAAGGAACGCGCGGTACTTATCAAAGAAAAGCCGCGTTTTTGATTCCCGCCGATTTTTCTAGAAACTTCGGGCGGCGTGTTTCACGGGAACATTCGAGACTTCGTTCGCGCCGATATAAATGTTGCGCCTGCAGGAATAGGAGTCAGTCTGAGTTGTGACTTGAAGGCAATACATCGATACAAAGTTTATTAATAAATAGTCCAAAATGAGTACGGCGAAGAAAAGTAAAACTTATCATTTTAATAACGATTGGGAGGAAGAATTTTTTTTTTTTTGTATGGTAAAGGATAAGTACATTTGTCTCATTTGCCGTGCGTCAGTTGCAATACCTAAGCGTGGGAACCTAGAGAGGCATCATAAAACGGTTCATAAAAACTATGAAAAGGATTTTCCGTCACAGAGTGAATTAAGAAAACGAAAAGTACGTCATTTGATAACCTGTTTGAAAAAAGAACAAACCATGTTCACAAGACCAGCCAAACAATCAAAAGCTGCAACGATCGCGTCATTTAAAATATCTCATATATTGGCGAAACACAAGAAACCATTTGATGATGGATTGGTTGTGAAGGAAGCATTTATTGAAGCGGGTGAGACTTTATTTGGAGATTTTAAAAATAAAACAGAGATTATGTCTGCTATTAGAGAACTTCAGTTATCTCGTCCGACTGTCACAAGGCGTGTTGAAGTCATGAATCAGGACATGGCAGATAAACTAAAACATGATATCATGGAATGTACATACTTTTCTTTACAGTTCGACGAATCCACCGA
Source organism: Pachyrhynchus sulphureomaculatus (assembly GCA_019049505.1). Taxonomy (NCBI): domain Eukaryota; kingdom Metazoa; phylum Arthropoda; class Insecta; order Coleoptera; family Curculionidae; genus Pachyrhynchus; species Pachyrhynchus sulphureomaculatus. The sequence goes on from CM032447.1 coordinate 251,513,310, forward strand.
TATGACAGACACTGCCCAGCTGTGTATTTTTATTCGAATGATATTCAATGACATGTCGGCTAAGGAAGAGTTTTTGACAATGATTCCTCTGAAAGGAAAGACCCGTGGCGAAGATTTATATGACGTTTTCGTCAATTTTGTAACAAACTACAAGCTCTCAATATATAAACTAGTGTGCATTACAACCGATGGAGCACCAGCAATGACTGGAAACGAAAACAGTTTTGTAGCATTGTGTCGAGCTAATGATGATTTCCCTTTATTTTTCTCCTTCCATTGCATTATACATCAACAAGTTTTGTGACTCCTAAGAACAACAGAAATGCGAACACTTATATCGATAACAGGACATACCTTATTTGACCGGAAGAGATGTGAAGAAATAAGGGAAATGTGTGAAATACAGGATGTGGTGAGATGGGCAAGGAATAGGAGAAGAGAATGGAGAGACCATGTGGACAGAATGTCAAATGACCGGTTGGCTAAGGTTGCAAAAGAAAAGCGACCAAACACACCTCGACCGCTTGGGAGACCACCAATAAGATGGTATGAGAGCTCTGGTCTTCATCATCGCAATTATTTCTGGGAAACCTTTGAAGTGAACACAGGACATGGTCCTAACGTAGGAAGACGAAAAAGAAGAAGAAGTTTTGTGTTCAAAAGTTCTAAACATGGAGGAGATTATGGGCATTGCAATAAAAATTGTGAATTCTATCCGTGCACGTAGCTTGCAACGACGGCTCTTTAAATTGCAGTTGGAAGATAGTGAGTCAGCTGAACACACTGATTTAGTTCTTCACACGGACGTCAGGTGGTTGAGTCGCGGCAAAAGGTTTCAAGAATTATTGCCCGAAATAACAGCTTTTCTGGACGAAAGAGGTGATGACACTCAGATGCTGACAAACGGAAAATGGCTGACTGATTTGGCATTTTTGACAGACATCACAATGCATTTAAACACCATTAATTTGGAGCTTCAAGGTAAAGGAAAAACTATTATTGAGATGATTAGCGCAATAAACGCATTCAAAAGTAAATTGCAACTTATGATAGATCAAATGAAAAGAAAGGATCTGAAAAATTTTCCGTCTTTGAAAGCAAGGATTCCTTAGTTGAATTATGATATTTATAAGGTAGAATTATCAAATATTTTGGGCCAATTCGAAATACGTTTTTATGATTTCAGTAAATTGGCAAATATCGCATCATTTATGAGTTATCCTTTTTCGTGTAAAAACATTGAGGAATTAGCTACTGAAATAGCAAGTCAGTTTAACATGGACTCATGTTCTGTTGACAATGAGTGCAGATTATATCAGATATACATCTCAAAGCCACAGCATCTGATACAAAATTCTGGTGTTTTATATCTAAAGATAAATATCCGAATCTAAGACAAATCGCCCTTCAACTGATGGCAATGTTTGGGTCAACTTACTTGTGCGAGTCTGCATTTTCTGAAATGAAGATAATTAAGTCAAAATATCGCAATCAACTAACTGACGAACATATGTCATCATGCTTGCGATTAGCACTCGGTAATTACGTACCATCTTATGAAAAGTATGCTGAGGACATGCAGTGCAACGCTTCACCATCCAAAGTCACTCTTTAGTTAAGTTTAGACACTAGAACTCGTTTGTTTTGTAAGAACTAATAAACTCGCAATTTTTCATTGACATTTTAGAGCAGACCTACACTTACCTTGACTAAAAAAATGCATATTGTGCGTAAAACTAATATCTATGCCACGATACACCCTACCTAGACGACAATCTTGCATCACATTTACTTGCAGCCTCTCAGAGTCGATCGATCATAGTCTAACAATATTGAGGTAGATCGCCAGCAGTTCCAAGTTTGAGCACCCCTGCTTTAAACAATTCAACGTGAAATAGATTTTATAGGTTCCACGCTTTCCTTGTTTAACATTCTCAAAACGATGTATTATTCCTTATTTGCTTATTTTTTAAACACTAGTACTACCTACGAAGGTTTTTTTTAAGTTATCTAGTCGTGAAAATGACGTCATAAAAAAAATATTGGATGTCGAATTATTGTCGCTGTTTTAAATACTTTGATGAGTCGTAGTAATTTGAACTAGTGATAAAATGTCTCACTAAAGAAGGAAATAGATCAAAAGCTATTCGTGAAAAATGGTCTCAGGTGTGCGCAATGACGGCCCATCATATTTTCAAGTACAATTTTACTCAATTCAGGATGACTCCAGATCAGGAAAACCTCTTCAGGCAAAAACTGAGGATTTGCATTGTCGCAAAACGATGAACCAAGATCCCAGTGCTTGCTAAAGAAACCGGGGTATCCGAACCTACAGTTTTCAAGATTTTGTACGAAGATTTGGGGATGAAAAAAGAGCAGAAACTGACGGCGAACGAAATTTTTCACTAATAATTGACTATTTTCGAAAACGATAAGTTATTTTTAGCGACAATTCGCAACGAGACTTGGGTGTTCTATCGGGATTCTCTCACGAAGCAGGAGTCGGTACAATAGATTCATAGGGGCTCTTAATCTCCAAATATGGCGAGCACTCAATTGTCTTTTAGAAAGTTGATGAAGACCGTGTTTTGGAACTGTCAAGGAATTTTGAAGAATAAATATATCGAAACGGTTCATAATTAATAAACGAGTTTACTGAAGGACCGAATTCATGGAGAATCAAACAAGACATTACCGAACGCTGCGGATTCACCGAGTTATAACATCCACTCTGTGGCTCTGACATACATTTGAAGAAAGACCTCAAAGGCCAAAAAATTTTCCTCCGATGAGGAGTTGAAAGCTGCTGTAGCGTCATTTTTAAGGAGCACAACAAAAAATAAATGGTTTTTTAAGCTCAAATTCAGGTAGATAACTTAAGAAAAAAACATCCTATAAAAAGAGTAATATTTGCTCTCAGTATAACTACAAAATATTTTAAAACTTTTTTATTACTAAACCTGTAAATGGTTACGTAACACGTAGGTTGAAAAGTTTTTGGTCTAGCTACTTAAAAGACATTTTTTTTTGCAAAATTCGACTTTATTCATCAATATAGTCTTTTTCAAGAGTGATACTATCAATTCAACACTTTTCTAATATTTCTATACCTTTCTTGTAGTAAGATTTATCTTTGCCTTCAAAATAGGTCTCAGTTTCGGCGATAACTTCTTCCTTTGAGCCAAATCTCTTTCCCGCGAGCATTTTTCTGAAGTTTGCGAATAGATAATAGTCGCTGGGGGCCAAATCTGGAGAATACGGTGGATGAAAAAGTAATTCGAACTTCAATTCATGGAATTTGGCCATCGTAACCTTTGACTTTGAGCACTTTTTTCTTGTTCATTTGGGGCCGTTTCTTTGCGATTTCTACCTTCAAACGCACTAATAACTTTATTTGATATTTGCTATTAATGGTTTTTCCCTTCTCAGCATAGTCGATGGAAATTATTCCATGCGTATTCCAAAATACAGAGGCCAAAACCTTCCCAGCGACTGTTGTATTTGGTCGCTTCGGGCGGCCTTCACCGGCTGCTGTCCATTCAACCGACTGTCGATTTGATTCCGGAATGTAGTGGTAGATCCATGTGTCATCCATTGTCACATATCGCACGAAAAAATTCGCGCTTAAACAGGTCCAAACAGCGCTCAGAATCATCAACATGTTGTTGTTTTTGGTCCGCTGTGAGCAAACGCGGTACCCATGATTGTCAATCATCGCTCCTGATGAAGCTAACATGGTTAGCGAAACGCGCGTCGAGTGCAAAAATAAAGTGTTTGGTGTAGTGGTGATATATACTGAGTAGTATCATTGTGCCAAAGATTCCACATTCCCAACTTAGACAAAACAATTTTGTGGATTTTCTTGATGTTTTCCGGTGTGACTACGTCATTTGGGCGTCCAGGGCGTTCAGCATCATTTGTACCTGTACGACCGCATTTAAATTCACCATACCAGTAAATGATGAATGATTTTCCAGGGGTAAAGGCCCCGTAACATTTATCAAGCCATTGCTTTGCTTGAACAGTATTTTTCTCCATCAAAAAACAGTGTTTAATCAACATATGAAATTCGATTTTTTCCATTGTTTTGAAAATATCAAAAGAAGCGTCACTAAAACCACTGTAACTTGTAAACTAATCGTCGAAATGTCATGAAATTTTGACACGTACCGTTTGAACGTTGGTACTTCCTAAAAATCATATGCTTTATTTGAAAAGGGCGACATCTATGTGTTAGACCAAAAACTTCAGCCTACGTGTTACCTATTATAAATTTACGAACTTAATAACACGTAGCAATAGAACTACATAGAAAAAAAAAAGAAAAACAATATGATGAATTCCATAGTTGTCTCCCTATATCGGTTTCGACCACCACATAGGAAGAGAGCCATGGGCATGGATGAGAATGACACATATAATGTGAGCCATGGGCATGGATGAGAATGGCACATATAAGGTATATCTTTTCCAGTCGAAATACAGAACAATTTATTTCCTTCTGCGATCGTATAGATTTATTACCGCAAGATGTGTAATCTCAATCAGTCGTACATGCACAAACAAAATACATTATCGCACTATAGAGAAATGTGTATTTCAAGTTAATTTTTCAGCTATTTAGACAATAATAATTTAAGTATAAGATCCACATTTCGATTTACTTCCTGTTTTGGTCAAGGCTTATATACTTAAATACCTTGTTTAGATGTTACGAACAGTGTTAAAAGTTTAGTAAAATACCTTTCTCGTATAGACACCAGAATCAAACCGAAATGAAACTGTTCAGGTTATGATAGCCATTACAGTTAATTGAAATATCAGAATAGTCAAAAATAAAGACGATTTTGGCTTATTTTCAGTATTATCTACAATCCTTTAACACACAAGTGTGGCTCTAATGATATACAGTATATGCAAACATTTACTTATATACAATATGTTATAAATAATAAATATTATCGAAATAACTGAAAAGCTAGTTTTTTTACATATATACAAATATGGTGAATACATATTAATAAAATGTGAAAGCGTTGTTACCTGAATGAAGCTGTGAGGTGGCTTGCTGTTGCTGCTGCTGCGCGGCGGTTGAGCCGATCGCGCCGAGCTGGGACGAACCACCAAAGGGTGCGGCTGAGGGGGGGAGCGCAGGGAACAGACCCGATCCGGCCACGCCCTGCGCTACTCCTGCAGGCACAGCACAGAGCCAATAGTTAATTTGGTTAGCGGTGAAATGTGAGAATGGTAATGGGTGACAGTATGAAGATGAGAGATTAAGGTGCGCACAAGTTTGGAGAGTAGCTATTAATATTAGGTGATATTTTGTCAAGTTACACACAATTAGTACACACAAGATAAATAAATAAGGACAAGTAAAAATAAAATAAAGACCTCTTATCACGGTGAAATGAAGTTATTTATTTATCCTTCACTTCACAATGTATTTTTATGAACTCATTTTAGAGTACAGGTAAAATAACGATAAAAAAAATTTTAAGTGAAAAATTTTGACACAACCTGATGTTGGTTTTAGATTACACTGCGTGACATGATTTTGGTACCCGAAAAACTGATTGCTATTATAGTTTCCTGTTAGTTATAGTATGTAAGCAGTGGATGTCTTTTATTTCTATCACGTCGTGTTTTTAAGGTACACACCGATAACCTTTTCTTAACCTACCCTCATATTGTTCATATTAATAAATGTAATCGCTAGATAATCTATTGAGAGAATATGTTCATTTCTTGTTAGTTTCTTTGAGATTACCTGATTAAGAGTATAATAATACAGTTTTAAAGATGAATACTGAAAAAAGTAGTCGCCGTCAGTGCAAAACTTCACCAAACAAGTTTTCTTACGTGTGTGGACAGTACATTCTCAATTCTCAAGGAAAAAAAATATCTGAAAAAGTATGTACTGCGTATTTTCTATATTTTGGACGTACTGTACATCAAGATAAACCCTGGATTCCGCAACTGTTTTGTGTATCATGTTATGCTACTCTCCTGTCGTGGTTGAACGGAAACAAAACATCTATGCCATTTGCAGTACTTACTGTGTGGCGTGAACCTAGTAATCATTTTAACGATTGCTACTTCTGGATGACTGATGTACGAGGATTTTCAAAGAAAATTAAGCATAATATCGAGTACCCTTCTGTGAATTCTGTATCAAAACCAATACCATATAGTGAAGACATGACTCCTCCTTTGCCTCCTAAGAAAAGTTAGATATACCAAGCGATGAAAATAACGATGGACAAAACATGGAAGTTGACAACCAAGATCCAGACTTTTTACCCTATTCAAGTGATCTATGCCAACTGCATTTAATTCAACAACGGGAATTAAATGATTTGATACGGGACTTGAATTTGTCTGTTAGACAAGCCGAATTACTTAAATCAAGACTACAGGAATGGCACTTGTTGGCACCAGATACAAAAATATCTGTACAACGAAAACGAAGTAAAGAAATGGCAACTTTTTACTCTAGTTCAGAAAACATATGTTTTTGTAATGACATTGTATCTTTGATGGGTGAGTTAGAAATTCCCTATGATACAAATGAATGGCCTCTTTTTATTGATGGTTCGAAAACAAGTCTGAAGGCAGTTTTATTTCATAATGGTAATAAATATCCGTCAATACCAGTGGCTTATTCAACTGTTTTAAAAGAGACATACGAAAATATGAAATCAATATTGGATTTAATTAAATACAAAAATTTTAAGTGGCAAGTGTGCGCTGACCTCAAAGTAATAGCTATGTTACTTGGTTTGCAAGGTGGATTTACTAAGTACTGCTGCTTTCTTTGCATGTGGGACAGTAGAGCTACTGATAAGCACTATTTGATCAAAGACTGGACAAAACGAACGGAATTTGTGTGTGGGAAGTCAAATGTAAAATACTTGCCTTTAATCAACCCCGAAGACGTCATTTTACCTCCTCTACACATAAAACTAGGCTTAATGAAGAATTATGTGAAAGCGATGGATAAAAATGGCGAAGGATTTTTATATTTAAAATCTATTTTTCCAAGATTAAGTGACGCAAAGTTGAAAGAAGGTATTTTTATTGGTCCACAAATACGCCTATTAATGAAAAACAAACAAATTTGATCAAACACTAAATGACGAAGAACTATGCGCATGGACATCATTAAAAGCCGTGATAAAAGGTTTTTTAGGAAATCATAGAGCCGAGAAGGCAGAACTCTTAGTGAACGATTTGTTAAGAGCATACAAAAAGATGGGTTGCCGAATATCATTAAAAATTCATTTCCCCATTCCCATTTCTTTTTTTTTCCATCAAATCTTGGAGCAGTGAGTGATGAACAAGGGGAACGATTTCATCAGGATGTGAAAAGGCTTGAGGAACGGTTTCAAGGTCGTTGGGACGTAGCTATGTTGGGAGATTACTGCTGGCTTTTAAAACGAGAAGATATTTCCCAACATAAGAGAAAAAGTTAAATATTTTTAACTTTTAATGTACAATATAAACTTTTTACCATATATTTTATATTTAGTTGTGTCCAAATGTATTAATAATAAGTTTTTTTTAGCAGTTTTATTCGAATTATTGGAAAATTTAATGAAGCTACGTGTACACTGTACTTTACTCCTTAATTATTTTACTTAAAATTGTTAACTATCGTACCTAAAAAACAGTACATGATAGACAAAAAGTACTTATGTATTCTTAATAAGTGGTGTGTATGAATAAATAAACAGGAAAAATTTAAGTGGGTACTTAATTTTTTTTTTAAATTTGTAACGCAGTGTCATTATCGTTCCAATATACAGGATGTATTCGAAGTTGATGCTTTTGTTTTAATAAGTTACAGTACTTATTAAGGGTAACACCACTGTAGAACTTTTTTTTTTGTTTAAAACATACTTTGAACATTTAAGAATAAAGAAAAAAAGGTTTTATGTTCACACGATCTTTTTTATGTGAAATTTGGAGCACTTTTTGAGGCGCATCGAAGCGCTCCGAAACGACTCCCCATGGCGTGTGGTATGTTTGCCTGAATAATGTAGGATACAACTTACCTTTCGAGTTCTAACTTCTCTAATTCAGTAATAGATGTCGTTAGAAGTAATTTATATTCAGTTAAAATTTTCTTTGTTCGAAAATACGTTAGTATGTGTGTATCAGAAGATGTCAACCGACGAAAACCGGCAGCACGAGAAGTGCTCAGAGTCTTGGGGTAACTGGAAGAAGTCGCAAGCATCAGATTCCTTAGGCTCCTTCCATCATAAATCACCATTTTCCGATACAGTTTTTCATGCCATAAGACCTGTTTATAAAGAGCTGAGCCGTGACGAGTTACACGTTGCTTGAGAGGATATACATAAAATAGCGATAAAAGTTTTAATAATGCTATTTGGAGTCTAACGCCTAAGACCAATTCAAGTGGAAAAAAAAAGTACTTAATGGAGCAACCGATATTCCTGTATGTACTTTCAATGGCGGTCTAACAAGTATTTAAAAAATAATGACAGTATTAAGGTTAACTATTAACTGCTAGTCCTATAATTTTTGCCTCGAACCCGATGCTACTCGAATTCAGCGCGCTGAGGAGTCACGGATGCGGCAAAAGAGGCGCGCGCTGAACTAAAATCGATAAGAAATGAAAATGAAGAGGAAAATTTAAGCTATGAAGAACAGCTTTATGGAGCTGGGATTGCAGACTAATGGTAAAAAACTCAAAATTTTTATTTTTTGATATAAATAATGTGAAATACGATTTTGCAAAACGGCATGCAACATAACCCGAACAATTTTCATTATATTCACTCCAAATTTTAAACATATCTTTAAAAAAACATTTTAAAGAGAAATACGTACGGGATTTTCAATAAGTTGATTATACCCTTTTTTTATTAAGAAACAACTACCATTTTTTTGGGTCGAAAATCGAACTTTTTCTTCGAATCCTTGCCATTTTCACAGAAATCAATATTTTCAAAATCCTCTACGCATTTCTCTAGGTATTATGATGTAGATAAATAGATAATTTTTTTGGTTTTTCCAGATTCAAATTTGCGGCAGTTATACTGCGTGCCATGGAGCCTCTTCATTTCAAGATATCTTATGAGAACAGCTCTACTGCTGCTATTTTATAATATTTTTAAATAATTTTTTTTCCATACTTAAAAAATGCCTGATGAAAAAAAAAACTTGCAAAACACGCGCTTGATTTTCGCTCGCCACTGTGGTGTTACCCCCTAAAACTAAATTGTTTCGCCAAATACAGCGTATATAAAAGACGAATAATTACTTAAAACTGCGGACTCTGCTGCAACTCTTTCCGGTTTATTTACTCAATAACACTTTTTCTAATCAAGTGGTGATGTTGGTATAAAATTAATGTCGATCGGGCTAACCAAAATTTTCTACAATCTAATGATTATTTAAAAAGGTTATTTAAAAACTTTTATATAAGCTATATTTGACGAGCTGTATTTCTTTGGTCAGTATTGTATATAACCAGGTAAAAATAAACGTCAATATAATGCTTTTTTAATTGAGATATATTTTAATCGAAAATAAAATTTGGAAAAAGTTCACTAAAAATTTTTTTATTTAGCAATTCGTAAGTTTCCTATAACACATGGGCTGAAAAGTCCCGGGCCTAACACATAGATGGCGCTAGTTTTATTGCAGTCACCTTTTTTTCAGTTAATAGTAACCTTCAAAAGACAGCTGTTAAAATTTCATGATATTCTATTCATTAGTTTGTGAGTTATTGTGCTAAGAGTGACGCTACTTTTGTTATTTTCAAAACAAAGGATCAAAAATAATTTCGTGTTTTAATTTTACACTGCTTCTTGATGGGAAAAAAAATACCGTTCAAGCGAAGCAATGGCTTGAAAAGTGTTATGGGGACTCCGCTCCATCAGAAACAACAATAAAACGTTGGTTTGCTGACTTCAAACGTGGTCGTAGAGACACCGATGATGCAGAACGCAGTGGACGTCCAAATGAGGCGGTAACACCAGAAAACATCAAAAAAATCCATAAAATCGTTTTGAATGATCGAAAAGTGAAGTTGCGTGAGTTAGCTGACATCGTAAGGATATCAAAAGAACGTGTTGGCTTTATATTGCATGAGCATTTGACTATGAGAAAGCTCTGTTCAAAGTGGGTGCCGCGTTTGCTCACTGTTGATCAAAAACAAGAACGTGTTGATGATTCTGAGCAGTGTTTGGCCATGTTTAAACGTAACAAACCGGAATTTTTGCGTCGATATGTGACAATGGATGAAACATGGATCCATCACTTCACTCCGGAATCAAAACGATCGTCATCTGAGAGGACAGCAACTGGTGAACCTCGTCCAAAGCGCCCGAAAGCACAACAATCGGCTGGAAAGGTTATGGCCTCGGTATTTTGGGATGTGCGTGGTGTAATATTCATCGACTATCTTGAGAAAGGAAATACCATCAACAGTGAATATTATATAGCGTTATTGGAGCGTTTGAAGGCCGAAATTGCAAAGAAACGACCGCATATGGCAAAGAAAAAATTTTGTTTCATCAAGACAACGCACCGTGTCACAAGTCAATCAAAACAATGGCAAAACTACATGAATTGAACTTCGAATTGCTCCCACATCCACCGTATTCGCCAGATTTGGCTCCCAGCGACTACTGGCTGTTCGCAGACCTGAAAAAAATGCTCGCCGGTAAGAAATTTCGCACGAATGAAGAGGTTATCGCTGAAACTGAGGCCTATTTTGAGGCAAAAAGATAAATCGTTCTACAAAAGTGGTATTGAAATGTTAGAGCGGCGCTGGAATGATTGCGTTGCTCTTGATGGAGATTACGTTGACGAATAAAGCTAATTTTGAACCAAAAAAACCGTGTTTTCTTTGTTAGGCCCGGGACTTTTCAGCCCGTGTGTTATATATTCTAAAAAATTCGCTATAAAAAGAAAGAATAGGAAAATTCCTGCGGGATATTTACATAAAGAACTAGAAAATGCGTCAACGAGACAAAGGAGAAAGGTTAATGTGATTCAAGCTTTGTGACATAATGAAGAATGAACGTGATGTATTAAGTATTATTAGTTAGAATTTGTTTCAGGGTTCATGTAAGGTTTTTTAAATAGCTTGTACTTTATAGACAAACTAGCAGATCTAAATAAAAAAATAATTAAAATACAAATTATCAGGATTTTACCTGAATTCCAAAGGAATCATGTAAAAAATAATAACAGAACAACAGTAGACATCAATACTCTATAATCCAAAATATAGTTTTCTATATTCATATGAATCATTTTTCAGTAATTTTTCAAATGAAATAGTATTACATGGGGTGAAAACATTTTAAACTGAGTTACACTACTTTTGGTTTTTGTAAAACAATGGAACAATCTCGTGGGTTGATTAAACATTGTTTTTTGATAGGCAAAAGAATGGTTTGAGCAGTGTTATGGCACATCTGCTCCGTCGAAAGCAACTACTTGTCGATGGTTCAGTGAATTTAACGATCACCAATATGGTTTTCGTAAACATAGATCAACAGGAGATCTTCTGACTTATGTAACACATGTGTGGAACAACGCAATTGAACACTTTGGAGAATCTCGAGCGGTTGCTCTTGACATATCCAAGACATTCGACCGTGTTTGGCACGATGGACTGTTGGCTAAGTTGCGCTCTTATGGTATGTCTGAAAGGTTCTGTTTGTGGCTCTCATGTTTCCTCAGAGAGCGTTCTTTACGAGTGGCGGTCGACGGATTTCTTTCTAACACCCTCACTATCAACGCTGGTGTGCCCCAGGGCTCCATACTGTCTCCTACTCTCTTTCTCATTTACATTAACGATCTGCTGGAAAAGACCGGGAATCCAATCTATAGCTTTGCAGATGACAGTACGCTTGTCTCTTCATTCACCTTGAACGCTCGGACATCGGCTGCTCAGGCGAATATCCGCAGACAGCAGGAGGTCGTTCAACTTAACAAAGACCTGGAAGAAATTCTATCTTGGGGTGACAGTAACCAAGGGGAATTTAACGCTACAAAAACCCAAGCGGCAGTTTTTTCTAAAAAAGTTAACGTTGCTGAACCCGACATAGTTATGTCGGGGCACTCCATTCCCTTAGCATCGTCGCTCAATTTGTTGGGCGTTAGTTTGGGAGCAAATATGTCTTGGCATGAACATGTTGCAGGCATAGCAAGGAGAGCTTCTCAAAAGTTGGGAATATTATTTAGAACCAGAAAGCTTTACACCCCACAACAACTGTTAATTCTTTACAAAGCCCAAATTCGACCAACTATGGAATACTGCTCCCACGTTTGGGGCTCCGCTTCCAAACATACACTGCATTTGTTGGATTCTGTTCAGAGAAGAGCGGTCCGTCTGATTGGGGACCCGGAATTGACCGGCGGCCTTGATTCGCTGGAACATCGAAGAACGGTTGGCGACTTGAGTCTGTTTTACAAGTATTTTCATGGAAAGTGTTCGAAGGATGTAGCCCGCTTAATTCCTCCCAAAGCGGTGCATGTTAGAAATACACGTCGCGCTGGTGCTTCGCATCCGTATGAGGTTCAGCTTGTTACTCCGCGTACAACGCTTTTCAAGCAATTTTTTATATGGAGAACGTCATCCCTTTGGAATAATTTGCCCAGCGCTGTGTTTCCCACCGAGTACAATTTACAGCGATTCAAGAACAACGTGAATCGCTTTTTCCGCACTCGTGCCGCTCCTGGAGCGCTTTAGGGACTTCCCTGCAGCACGTGTACTAGACCAATAAAAAAAAAAAAAAATGCGATCGTACAAGCACCGATGCTGCACCACATTCCGGGCGTCCAAATGAGGCGGTCATTCCAGAAAACACAAAAAATCCACCATATTGTTGAAAATGAGCGAGATAGACAGTTACATTGTGAAGATATCAACAGAATGTGTGAAGCATATTTTTTATATGAAAAGGCCATGCACACTATCACAATTGATCAAAAACAGCAACGTGTCGAAGATTCAGAACGCTAATTAGCACTGTTTCGGCGTAACCCAAAGAAGTTTTTGTTTCGATTCGTAACAATCCACCACTACACGCCTGAATCCCACAGGCATTCGCAGAGTGGCTGCAAGCGCATGAAAGCCGACCAAAGCGTCCTAAAACACAAACATCAGCTGGAAAGATTTTGGCAAGTATTTTTTGGGATGCGCATGGAATAATACTGATCGACTATCTTGAGAAGGGGCGAACAATCACCGAAGACTATTATCTTATTGGGCTATGAACTGCTTCCTTATCCGCCATATTCACCAGATCTGACCCTCGGCGATTATTACCTATTTCCAAATTTGAAAAGGTGCCTCCAGCGAAAGATATTTGGCTTAAAACGAGGAAGTCGAATGGGAAATTGAAGCTTACTTTACAGAACTGGACAAATCATACTTTATAAAAGGTATGAAAATGTTGAAAGATCGCTGGAATCAGGGTATCGCTCTTTAAGGAAACTATGTTGAAGAATAAAATCGGCCTCGAACCTGATCCGACTAGCGACGTGCAGACAGGCCTCTAGGTCTACGGCCGTTTACTTTTCCTTCTATGACTGCATATCGTTATTCCGCCTAACTATGAGGCCAAAATATCGCAAAATTTTTTCCTGGATGGTGTCAGTTATTCTTTTAGCTACTCCTAGTTCTAAAATCGAAATATTAGCTATGTGCGCAGTCGATGGAATACGCCGTAAAACTACTGCGCAAACGCGATAACACCACATCTCAAACCCCTTGAGTCTTGAGCGATCCCTTTCTTTCAGCGTCCATGTCTCTGCCGCATGTAGTAGAATGGAAAAAAACTAGATAATGCAAAATGTTGTTTTAATTAAATTGCTATCGCGATCAATTTCTGTTAGCATGACGGGCAATCTCTACCTTTTGGTGTATTTCTAGCTCGCAACTTCCAGAATTTATAATTAGAGGGCCCAAATATATAAATGTCTCAACAACTTCATAGTTAAAAACGTTTGTGATATTGTGTTTGTTACTGTTGTCGCTGTCTATGATCATAACCTTGCTTTTAGCCTGACTTATCTGGAGACCCAACAACGCGCTCCTCTGCTGCAATTGTAGCATGATATGCTCAAGGTCTTTGACATTTTCGGCGAAGATAGCAGTGTCATCAGCGCCTTCCATTTAATGAAATGCCCCCATCATAGTTTTTCATAGTTCTCCTCATGATATATTCTCCATAGACGTTCAAAAAAAATAGGGGACAATATGTAACCCTGATGAACTCCAGAATAGGGTTCCGATAGGGCATGATTCACCCGGATTTTCGCCGTACTATGTTTATAGACTTCACTGTTAATGTACGAAAGACGGAATGGAACTGCCATACCATTCAATACTATTCAATACCTCCCGAAGACAAAACCACCTGACCGAGTCAAAAGCACGCTGATAATCAACAAAATAGATGTACAGGGTGATCATTTTCCATAAATCAGGGCAGGGCATCTAAGAACAATCAACCTGTACATTAAAACATGATATTCTTGAGTTTTTTTCAATTAATGGACGTAAATTCTGAATGTGCTCCCGAGTGCCTTTACTCTTTACGAATCCCGTTTATTCTTCGCCTATTTGTGAGGAGAGGTACGGTCTCAAACTCTCGTTTAATATGTACAACGTTACTTTGCTTGTATGACTTATAAGTGCAATAATGCGATAGTTTGTGCACTGAAATGAAGACCCTTTTTTGTGAAGAGGAACAAAGATGGATTCGCACCTCTCTGCCGGTCACCACCCTGTTTCCCAAAATTTTTTGTTATGTAAGGCCCAGGTATTATACCATTTCTAAGTTTATGGATAACACATTGTACTTCTAACTCATTGGTTCAGACAATTAAGGACTTGACCGGATTCGGACAAAATTTTTATTAGGTCTCAAATACTTTTGGCCAAGGCTATATATATATATATATATATATATATATATATATATATATATATATATATATATATATATATATATACATATATAGTTTTCTGTTGCACTTCAACACAAAGGGCTACTTTAAGTACACAGTGATTTTTTTTTAATTTATTTGAAATTTTATTCTAAAGTAACGTGTAATAAAGGCAGAAAATTATGAGTTTTTGTTACATAAGTTACTAAAATATTAATTCTTATAAATAACCAATTTTAAGAAAATTTTAACAAAAATATAAATTATCAACAATCAAGAAACAATTTACGTCATAAACCACAATTAATCTCTCTCCAAACCTGTTCACTGCAACCCACATTGAATTGCTAAATTCAATAAATAAGGTATCTACACATTTTGCGTGCGTGCCCAACATACCATTGAAATTTAATCAATTGACGCAAGTTTAACCAGATCTTTTTTGTCAACCTACAATGTCGGAACAATAGAAATTTTTTTAATAAATATATTGAAACAACATTGAGAAACCTTTCTGTTACATGTTGACGAAAAATGAATGGTAGTTTTATTTTTAAAGAAGTTCACTTCTGCAGGCTTACTATTTTTGATAAATCCTCTTAATAAAAATGTGTACATAAGTTGGTTTTATATTGCTGATTCATTTTAAAACCACTGAAAAATTTCAAAGTAATTTAAAAGTCCTATGATTTATAGGTGTGCATTTAAAAAAAAACCAGGTTGTTAAAAAATGTAAAATAGTTTCATTGTAACTTTAACTAACTCTCATTACCGTTGAAATGGGTCATTAATGCCTGATGATGTGTTGACATCACTACGAAATCGGTAGCAATGTACTACAGTTAAATACGAAATTTGGGAAATTGCATACAAGATTGTATTGTATTGTTTCTTCCCATTTCCACATCCCATTAACTTTCGAAAATATTTTATATACACACTGTTACCGTTTTTTTACACCACTTGATTTTTACGTTATATTCTTCCTATGTGTAAAGTGCTTTTAAAATGCCCTGCAGATCGAATTATCCGATGTAATTTATTCAAATATAAACAATTTTGTTTGGCTAAATAGAAAATTTTTTACGCTGAGTGGAAAATTTAAAAATTTGCCAATTATAAATTCACTGTAAGCACCATTAAATTCTATTTTAAGTAGTTTTTTCCGTAAACCATTAAATCCGACTTGGCCGGAGTAATTTATAACGAAGTATTGTCCTTTAAATTGCATGAATACTTAATTTCATAAATATGGAGTTGGTAGTGATTATTATTGTTACGAATTTCCTAGGTACATGCGGACTAGCTAACTCTAAAAATCCATATTTTACGTAACAACTTTTTCTACAATAAATATTTAACTTCGTTCCTCCAGCCAGTTTTTTAGCCTTAAGGCTAGAGTAAGGCCCTATCAAATAGTCCAACTTAACGAAGTCACAACTAAAGAACAAAAAATCCTTAAGCATACATACGGAGGTCGTTCTAAAAGTTCTCGGCCTAACACAGATATATCGCAAAGATGATTACGATATTTGTTAACTGTTAACTACTAGATGGTGCGCTGATGAGTTTCAGACATGTGTGTTTAGTTGTCTTTTTGTAGCATTTGTGCAAACAAACAAGTTTTAACATTTTTTAAAAAATTGATAAAATTATATCATTATCTTTTTAATAGAAACAAATATCTAGTAGCACTCCTAACATGCACCGCTCTGGGAGGAATTAAACGGGCCACATCCTTCGAACACTTTCCATGAAAATACTTAGGCTCAAGTCGCCAACCGTTCTTCGATGTTCCAGTGAATGAAGGCCGCCGGTCAGTTCCGGGTCTCCAATCAGACGAACAGCTCTTCTCTGAACAGAATGCAACAAATGCAGTGTATGTTTGGGAGCGGAGCCCCAAACATGGGAGCAGTATTCCATAGTTGGTCGAATTTGAGCTTTGTAAAGAATTAACAGTTGTTGTGGAGTGTAAAGCTTTCTGATTCGAAATAATATTCCCAACTTTTGAGAAGCTCTCCTTGCTATGCCTGCAACATGTTCATGCCAGGACATATTTACTCCCAAATTAACGCCCAACAAATTGAGTGATGATGTTAGAGGAATGGAGTGTCCCGACATAACTATGCAGGGTTCAGCAAGGTTAACTTTTTTTAGAAAAAACTGCCGGCTGGGTTTTTGTAGCGTTAAATTCCACTTGGTTGCTGTCACCCCAAGATAAAATTTCTTCCAGGTCTTTGTCACGTTGAATGACTTCCTGCTGTCTGCGGATATTCGTCTGAGTAGCCGATGTCCGAGCGTTCAAAGTGAATGAAGAGATAAGCGTACTATCATCTGCAAGGCTGTAGATTGGATTCTCGGTCTTTTCCAGCAGATCGTTAATGTAAATGAGGAAAAGAGTAGGAGACAGTATGGACCCTTGAGGTACACCGGCGTTGATAGTGAAGGTGTTAGAAAGAATGGAACACGGAAAAGTAAATATATAAATGCAGAAAATAAAGTAAGAATATACAAGACCTCTGTGAGACCAATTTTATCGTACGCAGCGGAAACCCGTGCAGAAACCAGTAAAACCAAAAGTATCATGAAAACGACCAAAATGAAAATACTACGTGCAATAAAAGGGATAACACTAAGAGATCAAATACGCAGCAACGACATAAGAAATGAACTTCATGATGGGTTAGAACCAGAAGATGACAATGGAGGGATCACGTGGACAGGAAGACCCCAGATACGATTGCTAAATGGGCAAAAAAAACCACACACCAAACAACAGAAGATAACCTGACAGGCCTCCTAAAAGATGGAAGGAAAGCTGGACGTCGAGATTTGAAGAAACGCCATAAAAGTACAGGCGAAATCAATCAAGAACTGGACGAAGTCCTAAAAGAAGAAGAAGAAGAAAAAGAAGGATAAAATTATAGTGCCAGCTGTTATAAAATACTTCATTTTAAAAGGTTTAACTCCTCCGGATATTCAAAAAGAGTTACAGATCATATTAAATGATTCTTCCCCTTCGTTTTCGACGATTAAAAAGTGGGCTGCTGAATTCAAACGCGGTCTATCTAACATTCATTCAAGATGATAAACGCTTAGGACGTCCGAAAACGACCGACAAGATTGTGACAAATTCACAATATTGTACTAAATGATCACCGATTGAAGGTACACGAGCTTGCTGACATTGTAAACATATGGACAGGCAATGTTCACCACATTTTACATGATGTCATGGGTATGAGAAAGCTTTCGGCTCGATGGGTACCGCGTTTGTTAACAGTCGACCAAAAACGCATTCGAATGAATATTTCCTAGTGTTTAGATTTGTTTAAACATAATTTTAGTGCATTTCTTTGATGTTTCATAACAGTAGATGAAACATGGATTCATCATCACACGCCAGAGGCGAAGGAGCAGTCGCACCAGTAGGTGGAAGCAGATAAAAATGAGCCCAAGAAAGCAAAAACCGTTTCATCTACAGGAAAAATCATGGCTACGGTTTTTTCGTCATTCTCATGGTGATATGTGCTCATAAACTAACTGGAGAAAGGTAGAACCATGACCTGGGAGTATTATGCTTCACTACTGCACCAACTGAAAGGTGCTATTCAGGCAAAACGTCGACATCTCGCAAAAAAAAAAAAAAGCGTTTTTTCATCGCGATAAAGCACGTAACACTCGTCTCGGATTGTTGCTGCAAAAATGCATATCAGTTGCTTCGAAGTGCTTCCACATCTACCGTATTCACCGGATTTAGCTCCTAGCGATTACTTCTTAGTTTTAAAACCTGAAAAAATGGCTTATTTTGCAAGGTTGGATAAATCCTGTTATAACGAAACTATTAAAAAATTGGAAAGCAGGATTAAATATATTCATTTGCAAAGTGACTATGTAGAAAAATCTTACGTTTTCTTTTGTTAGGCCGAGAAGTTTTGGACGGTTCCTCGTATTTCTTATATGAGCGGAAAGCTTAGAAGACGAAAAAAAAGACAAATGAAAACGTTCGTATTGCGGTGTTACAGAAGAACGTTATGTGGATTAGATAAGATCATAAATAAGAAAGTGCTGAATTGAGTCAAGAAAAAAAAAATTGTTTCGAAAACATCCTGAAGGTATCATTTTGAGATTGAGTTTCCAAAACTAAGACATGAATGTCCTATATAGGATTGTTTAGAGCTTAGAGAACAAATCCAAAATGGCATAGAATGTTTCTATTTAAAATAAAATACTTAGCAGACGTCAAATATTCTTGAGACATTTTGTATGATGAAAATATGGGTTAAGTATTTCTTTCAGTACTTCCCTTGCAAATATGTCGTTCTAGAGTAAGTACAAAGTTTGACTTTCTCACTCTGAAGAAATTAATCAGCATTGCACGTGGGTTTTAGATGTTACCTGTACTTTAATCACAAAAAAGTTGAGCAGAGGAAGGACCTTTGAAATATTTATAAGTAAAACTTAATATTTCCTTCGACATCCTGGCACAATACTCAGTATATATATATATATATATATATATATATATATATATATATATATATATATATATATATATATATATATATATATAAAAACATAATGTAAGGATTTCTCTTCTCCCAGAACCCTAAAAACAACGCATAACACGATATATACGAAGCAAACCCTTAATAGTGTCTTGCATGTTTCACCATAAATAAGTAAAAATAACGAAAAAATAACATTTTTAGGTTCCTCACCCCCAAGAACCCTAAAAAGGACGTAAATCATGATATAAACGAAGCAACCCTTTTAACACACTCCCCACTCCTTAAATGTGGGACTATAAATAATTATATTTAATTTTTTTTATTATCTTATAAGTGCGTGAGATAACTGACACCCTAAAGATATCAAAAGAACATTTTGAGTCATATTTTGCTTGAACATTTGGGCATGAGAAAGCTCTGTTCGAAATGGGTACCGCGTTTGCACACAGTGGACCTAAACATCAACTTGTTGATGATTCTGAGCGCTGTTTGGACCTATTTAAGCGCAATAAAAAGGATTTTTTCATACGATATGTGACAATGGATAAAATATGGATCCACCACTACCCACCGGAATCAAATCGGCAATCAGCCGAGTGGACAGCAGCCGGTGAAAACCGCCCGAAGTCCGCTGGGAAGGTTTTGGCCTCTGTATTTTGAAATGCGCATAGAATAATTTTCATCGATTTTGTTGAGAAGGGAAAAAACATCAATAGCAAATTATATATAAAGTTACTGGCGCGTTTGAAGGCACAAATCGCAAAGAAACGGCCCCAAATGAATAAGAAAAAATTGCTCTTTCATCAAGACAAAGCACGGTGTCACAAGTCAATGGTTACGATGGCAAAATTGCATAAATTGAGGTTCAAATTACTTCCTCATCCAGCGACTATTATCGATTCGCAAGCCTCAAAAAAATGCTCGCGGGAAAGAGATTTGGCTCCAAAGAAGCTATCGCCGAAACCGAGACCTATTTTGAAGGCAAAGACAAATCCTTTACAAGAATAATAGACATAATAATACGGTAAATAGATAAAAAATTTTGACTCCCGCTTCTTTGATCCTTCTTCCCCTACAGCAAGATTATTTAAAAATTATAGGTTCTATTCCTAGGTCAGATGTTATACGTGCAATTAATTTGAAATCGATATCTTATTTTGTTTACGAGTTATTGGGTCAACAGATAGAAAGACAGACCGTCGGAACGTGAGAACTATATTTTTCGTGACCTAGAGACCTTAAAACATCAAAAAAAAGCATAATCCTGGAATGGTGTTTTTTTTAGCAAATATAATATTTAATATCTCCCTTTGGTAAGGGAACAAAAAAGGTAATAAAATAAAAATTTAGTTATAGATTTCTGATATTCTTCTGGATTTCTCCTGTGTCAATTGAATAACTGATGCTGATATTTTGTTCATCATCCTGACACCTTCTTGACAGAACAGCGCTTGTTCCGAGAAGTGACTTCTTCGAAATGTAACACAAAATTAGTGAAGAAGTCACTTCTTAAAACAAGCTCTGAAAAAGTCGACAGGATCATCGACGACACTTCAGCATTACTTATTCAACCGACACAGGAGAAATCCAGAAGAATTAGACCCATACGCTTTGTAACTTGTAGAGGTTTTCTATAAAAAAAAATCTAGTTGATACCAGTTAACTGTATTTAGATTTTTCTTACATTTATAGTTGTTTTTGCGATAAATCTTATTCAGTATATCCTGTACATACAAATGTACGTATATTTTCTTATTTCCACGATTTTAAATTCCATATATTCGAAACGGCTTTTAACTGCTAATTCGAACTCTGAAGCCGTTGTACTGCCCAACTTTAACCTTAGCAATAATAACTATTATTTAGCCGGTCTTGAGCAAACTTTGTGAAATATTACGGCAACCATTGTTCGGAAAATTTACCGTAACTGGTTAAGTTTGTAGATTGGTTTAAAATTAGAATAGAGTTTACGATTTAGTAGTAAAGTAAAATATTTACTGCGAAACTATTTGCCGAGAAAATATTAAATACATTAAAGGTTCTAAAATATTTTTTTCTTAGCAATTCTAAAGTATTATAGTACAAACACTTAAGCCAAAAAAGAAGGTCAACCTCAGAATGACAGATAATAAGCTGTACACTTGTATAAACCTTTATTTTGGCATTCTAAAAGTTGTCCCAAAAGTCTCGTGTCCGCGTCTTAAGATATTCAAGGTCAAACGCCACAAAGATCGTTTTTTTTCGCAAATATCTCGCTTCCTATGGTTTCAATGATATTTACATCTATTATTAAAATTGTAGAGCATAAAATTCTGAACAAAATTTGTTCTAAATATTTTTTTATAAGCTTAACCGTTTTTGAGATAGAGCGCGGAGAGCGCACAGTGCTCAGCCACACATAGCATAATGCTAAGACAACCGTGAGCCCCGGTAAATAATACGTCGTATAAAGTTAATTAATCACTAAAAAATCCATAATTATGAATAATTTGCATTATTTATTAATTAATACATTATATATTTAATAATATTTTTCATTTATCAAATATATTCGTTTAATAATACTTACCTACTTCATGTAATTAAAAAATTGTTAAGTGAAATACTTTAAGTATATTTTAATTATATTCTAATATATCTCAATTATATTTTAAGTAGAAAAAGAATTAAATACTTTTTCTTTAAAATGTGTAAACTCTTAAATACTTATATTACTATTAAGATTATACCTGGGAATATGGACCCCTATAATACGACCTTTTCTATTTATAGTCAGTTGGGACAGATGTTCCATTGTATAGTTAAGACTGATTTCTTTTTCAAGGGACCACTTTCTACTAACCGAGTTTATTCGTTAGTTTGAAATTGTATCTTGGCAACGACGGACGTACAATTTTAAGAGTTATGGCTGATTTGTGTTTTATATGTGATAAATCACTTTCAGAAGGTGATTCTGTTAATGTAGTGCGCGGCTTACAAACTTTAAAAACTGCAAGTATTGAAAGAAATGACGGTAACATAAACTATTTAAATACCTTAACCTCTGTGAATGTGCATGTCGAGTGTCAAAAAGTGTACATCAGTAAAAATTCTATTGCAGTATCGAAACGACGCCTAGAAGAAGGTGAACCTTCACCATCATCGTAAAAAAAGAAATCAAGTGTTTGATTTCAAAAAACTATGCTTATTTTGTGGCTAAGCAGCTGATGAAACAGCAAAGACGAAAAAAAAAAGAGAAGACAATGTCATCAGAAAAGCAGAAGAACGTAGCGATTCCTTAGGAGAATTAGTAAAAGATCGTATACTTTATGAGTATGACTTGATCGCTGCTGAAGCAAAGTACCATACCATTTGCTATACTAATTTCTTAAGTCGAGTACCATCTACTGATAAGAAGCCTCGCAAAGATAATCAAGTCACACAAGCAAAGAAAGAGATTTTTTGTTATATAGAAAATCATGAAGATTCACAATTTACATTGAGAGAGCTTAAAGATGTCCTTACGGAGTATGTACCAGATGACAAGACTATCATTACAAGACTTCAACAAAAATATTTAACTGACATAATAATTACGAGAAAGGTAGGATCACTCACTATCATATCTTTTCGTGATACACAAGCTTAATATATTATCAAAAGCTTGGTACGACAATGAAAAAGAGGATCCCGAAGAAGAACTGTTAGATTGTAGAAGCTTCAGCAGCTATTGTTAGGGAAGATAGAAAATAGAACAGAATGGGGTTGGGTGCTGCAAAATGAACTCCTGGAACCGATAACGACAATATTACCACCAGCTCCAGATGCACTACTGAACACAATATTTTGCAACTGCAAGAATGGTTGTGGTTCACGCTGCGGATGCAGGAAATCGGGGTTGAAGTGTTCTTTAGCTTGTGGCCAGTATAATGAGCAAGCTTGCATCGATGCTTCATCGTATCAAAGCGATCTCGATGAAGAAAGGGAATTTGACCCCGAAATCCTTGACGATTTAGAGACAAATATCCTTGACAACGAAGATGATGATAATGAATTGGAAATTTTCGAGCGACCGGAAGACAATGATGATGGAGAAGAAAATTGAGACTCATGTCCTTCTAATTATTAAAGTTTACGTAAATCCTCTCCACATTTGAACTTCAATTGTAGTAAATGTATGATACATAATTGCTAAATAAAGATATAATTAAAATGTATTTACTCTATTTCTTTTCTACTTAAAATCTAATTTAGATATATTAGAATATAATTAATATATACATAAAGTAGTCTACTTAACAATTTTTTAATTACACGAAGTAGGTAAGTATTATTAAACGAATATATTTGATAAATGAAAAATATTATTAAATATAGGGTATTAACTTATAAATAATGCAAATTATTCATAATTATGGATTTTTTAGTGATTGATTAACTTTATACGACGTATTATTTACCGGGACTCACAGTTGACCTTGCATTATGCTACGTATGGCTGAGCGCTGCGCGCTCTCCGCGTTCTATCTCAAAAACGGTTTAAACGTATAAACAAATGTTTAAAACAAAATTTGTAGAGAATTTTATGCTCTACAATTTTCACAATAGATGCAAATATCATTGAAATCATAGGAAGCGATCTATTTGCGAAAAACCGATTTTTGTGACCTTTGAAATTGAATATCTTAAGACGCGGACACCAGATTTTATCAGACTTTTGAAGCAACTTTTAGAATACCAAAATAAAGGTTTATACAAGTTTACAGCTTATTATCTCTCATTTCGTGGTGAAACCCCTAATGTGACTGGACAATTACACAAATACATATCTCTGGATAAAAGAACAGGTTTATTCTTCGTCCATGGTTTTTCTCAAAATTAAGAAGATATATGTTATTTCGTTGAATATTTGAATTTACATAAAACTAAGAAATATGAAGTAGTACAATGACATGGTTTTACGGTTTCCAATCACGAAAATTTTTATACAAAAAAAAACCAATTTAATTTCGTACGGTAAACAATGGTTATTGCCCAGCTTCAAGACGCGGTATACTAAAAACCATTTTACTCGAAAGAAATTTTTTATACAAAAATAAACAAATTTAATTTCGTACGGTAAAAATGGTTATTGCCAGCTTCACAAGACTATATTTTCAGTCGGTTAACTAAGAACGTGTCCTGTTCATTAAAAAATCTACTTATTTAAGTTTTTTACATATTCAACAGTAAAAGATTGTCTTAAAAATGCTAATGATTCAGTAGTTCGTCCAGTCCCCATCAGCGTTTGGCATCTTCGGGGTATACGTTCGACGAGACACTTGGGACACTTTCAAGTTGTGACAGCTGCTTTACGGTGCACAGCTTTTTACTACGAAACTTCTGTTTGATGTGTGACTAACGTGACCATACGTCCCGTTCTTACGGGTCAGTCGCGTTTTTACACAATGTGTTTTGGCCTCAAGGACGTTGTCGGGGGTCAGGTGGACGCAGAAATGTCCTGACAAAACTCGACACTCGAAAAAGCCCGCAGGAGGGTCAGAAACAAATGCAGTATGGGCAGGCAGGATACCGCGCACCAGGCAGTGTGCGGTAAGGCCGAGGACCTCAGATAATTTAATGCAACCAATCACAGCTCACATTGATTGTTGCTGTTTTGAACGTAAAAAAGTACCTACTACTGTCTATTTTGTTTTGCGTTCATTTGCATAATTATCTACGCCCAGACTATTTGTTGACTGTACTACATAGGTACTCAATCCTCATCTATGTAAGACTATGCACGAAAGTTTCGATACCTTACAAACCTAAAATCAGTTGTCATGTTTTGAAGAAAAAGAAAAATGGTCACATTATGTATGACCGCATGTTCTCGATTGGGTGGTTTGCATGAGGAGACGGGGATGGCTAATCTAGTGTGACAATACCGGATTCCTCTTTTCACTGGCTACACGTTTTCCTCCGATGTTTAGGATAGTTATCCTCTTGAAGGATCCATTCCGCATTTTTATCGACAAACCACCGTTTGGCAGTTGGTACTAAAACTTTCTTGTAAATTTAGGGTATTTTTCAGCGTTCAAATTGTAGGTAAAAATGAAGAGTCTCCCAAAACCTTTTTCCGAAAAACATCCCCAAACATGGATCTTCACAGGGTGTTTCACGGTGCGCTGAACTAATCGGTTGGTGGAAATTGACCAGGCTCGTTGGGTGAAAACATAACCCAAAATGAAGCTTAAAATTGCTCCAGTCTCGATTTATGTTTTCCTCTACTAAAGTGAGTCGTTTCTCCTTGTGTTTTTTCACTCAGCAATGGTTTCTTGATTGTACTACGCCACTTCAAATCGTTAGCCAGAAATAAGTGCCAATTGATTTATACGACATATACTGCTTTACTTTTGCGCTCCTTGACTCAAAGTTAATTGAGGATTTCAGGAAAACATATTAGTAATCATTTTTTCACTATTGCCCGACACTTTTCCTCTCCAACCACGTTCTGGTAGACTGTCAACATTTTTTAACTGAGCATGATTTCACTTATTTGCTGATGAATGCCTTCGACTTGCCCATATACTTAGCAGCTGCTGAAGACGTCATTTTCGGATCTTTACGTAGGAACATAACCTCGAAACGCGAAGTGTATGCAGCACTCATGTTTGATAATGTACTATCTATCTAATAAGCCTTCCATCCAGTGTCCGACATAGGCTTATCCTTTCTTTTTCCAATCCTCTCGATTCTGCGTCTTTCTGATCCATCCTAAACCAACCCTTCTTTTCAGGTCATCTTCCCATTTGTTGTCTGTTTCTTGATGGCTCATTTTGTGATCTGCCCATCTCCATCTTGAACCTGCTACCTATTCTCTTATGTCTATCACTTCGATCGATTAGAAATGAATCTCTTTCCACAAAACCTTGCAGAGGTGCCAACAATAACCTCAAAAGAAAAGGAATTTCTTTTACCGACTACAAGTTACAGGCGACACGTTATTTACGTATTTGCTATAGAATATCCATTGTTACATTTCTAAACAATAGATGGCCAATAAATATGAAACAAAATATATTGGGCAAGACAAAAAAAAATATTTTTTGATTTTTTTTTTCTAATATGAACAATGTTTAATTATAAATTGTCCATAGCAGAGCGTACTAATCAATATAATAAATTCGCAACATAAATTATTAACTCAATACGAATCTGTATGAGGCTACACATTCGAGAACCTTGAAGGTTTGCAAGTATCGTTTTCTCGCAACGACAGCTCGCAAGTAACCAGTTATATTTTTTCTTATTTTTTGGCAATGTACCACAAATTGTAATTGGTCACTCCGAGTACACGTCCTGTCACGGACATGATCTGTGATTTTTATCTTTATAAGGTCAGAACCAGTACTTCTTGCAGTACATCATGTGTGGCACGACACAAAGCGCGTGGAGATCTTCAGTCATCTTATTTACAGATATCTATTTATCAAACCACATATAACACAAAATTTACAGTTTTATACACCATAAACAAATATACAAAAATATATTATATATAGTATCTACGGAAAATAACGGTAACTTACCTCCTAGCGTCGTACCATTCACTGACGTACTAACTCCAGCGGCAGCTGCGCCGTATAGACTCTGGGCGCTAGCTGCAGCACCGTATAAGCTCGCTGCAGCTGCGCCTTGTGCAGTACGCCCAGGTGCTGCCCCTGGGGGAACCAACACGGGAGCAGCCGGGCTGACCAAACGCATGGGCGCGTGCCCGTTACGCATGGCAGCGGCAGCTGCAGCCGCAGCACCTTGGGCGACCAGTATCGGTGCCGCACCTTGTTCATAGTAGGCAGCAGCAGGGACGATGTAACCGCCTGCTGGCACTCCCGGCTGTAATTAAAGATGACGAACGTTAAGTATTTACAGGAGAAAATGTACAGTTTAATATATAACATGTTGATTAATAAAATTCATATTTTTTATACAACATTAACAGTGGAGCAACGCAATGTGTTCTTTTAAATAAATAGAAATAATTTCAAATAGAAATAGTGTTAAAATAAGTGTTTTTCGCAAATATGAAAATTACACGAGCCGAGAGCTGTATTGCACAAGATTCTTGTGCAAAATACACTTTTCTTGAGAAGAATAAGTTTAGCAAACAATACGATATTATTTTATCGAAGTAGTGTGAAATATACATTCAAATAAACCGGAAGAAACTTCTTCATTCTTCTTCTTTTTCTTTAAGTGCCGTCTCCGCTGCGAAATTTGGTAATCATCATAGCGATTTTTATCTTGGAGACGGCAGATCTAAATAACTCGCGGCTGCTACAGCCGAACCACTCTCGAAGGTTCTTCAGCCACGAGTTCCGTCTCCTTCCTATGGATCCTCTTCCTACGATCTTTTCCTGCATGATAGCCTGGAACAACCGATACTTTTCCCCTCTCGAGATGTGATCCATATATAACAGTTTTCCTGTCTTAATCGTTAGAATTACTTCCCTTTCTTTTTACATAAGTCTCATCACTTCTACGTTGGTCACTTTCTCCACGCATGAAATCTTTAGCATTCTTCGGTATATCCATAGCTCAAATGCCTCCAGTCTCCTCACATCAATCGCCTTCATCGTCCAGGCTTCCACATTACATAACAACTCATCATTCGTATTTTTAATTCAAGGTTTAGATCTCGGCAACACAAAAGCTTCTTCATTCTTATAACTGTACTTCTGGCCTGTTCAATTCTGATTTTTATTTCTTTGATTTTCATTGATGGTTGTAGGTCTTCATGTGTTTCAGCTAAGAGAACTGTATCAGCGTACCTCAGATTATTTATTGCCGTGCCGTTTATTTTAATGCCTATGTCTTGATCATTCAGTGCTTTATTGATTATGTCCTCCGAGTACATGTTAAAGAGGATTGGCGAGAGTATACACCCTTGGCGAACACTCTTTGCATTTCTATTTCTTTAGATGTTATGTCTTTCACTCGTATTGCTGCTCTTTGGCCATAGTAGAGATTAGAAATTATTCTTATGTCTCTAATGTCTATTTTTTTCTTTATTAATGTTTCTATGAGTTGGTCATGTCTAACTTTATCAAAGGCCTTATTATAGTCTATAAAGCACGTGTGTAGGTCCTGATTCATGTCTAGGCACCTTTCCGACAGGACATTGAGTGCAAACAATGCTTCTCTTGTTCCAAAGCCTTTACGGAATCCAAATTGAGTATTACTGATGTCTGCATCTAGTTCTCTGTGTTCAGTGCATATATCACTTTATCCCTAATTATGTCTGGACCCAACTCTCCTTCTATATTTTCAAGATTTGTTTGTCGTCTCTCATCTTCAAAGAGTTGTGCAATGTACTTCTTCCATATTACCAGTTTTTGCTCTATTTCTATGACTATTTTCCCGTTGTTATCGTATAATATATTTAGTTGTTTATGTTTACTGGTGCCGGCAAGTTCTTTGACTTTTTTGTGTATGTTGAAACTGTCGTGCTTTGCTTGCAACTCCTCAATTTCTTCACATTTCTTCGTAGTATTCGTTGTGTTTCTTTATATTGTTGCTCATTTTTTCCTTTAAAGCTTCTTCTCTTATTCATCTTCTTCGTTATAACTGCATTATTAAACTAGCGCGGAAAATAAATTTTTTACAACTTGCTATGAGATCAGTACATAAAGTATGAATAGTAATCCTAACGTCACATTATCAAGGCAACGAGCAATTCTTCCATATATCATGTCTATAGTGTAAATTTTGATGATAGACAAGCCTCACAAGCTTTCAAAACTTCGTTTATTTGTTCTGTAAAATACCGCTCTCCACAACGTAAATAAACATTTTACAAATCTTTTTGAACCAAAGTGATTTACTTAGTCAAAGGAACAAAAAGAAAAATATAAATTGCACAAAGTCCCCAATTATTAAAATTTCAGGGTAGAAATAAATTATTTTTTAACGAGTGCAACTGTTCTTTACACTACTTCATTTACATTTTTTACATAAAAAGCGTAAAGACA
Source organism: Pachyrhynchus sulphureomaculatus (assembly GCA_019049505.1). Lineage (NCBI taxonomy): Eukaryota > Metazoa > Arthropoda > Insecta > Coleoptera > Curculionidae > Pachyrhynchus > Pachyrhynchus sulphureomaculatus. Next base: position 251,542,750 of record CM032447.1, read on the forward strand.
ATTATAAAAAAAATATTACATGTTAACTTACACACACTCTATTTTGTAGAAATAATTTGTCAGGTTAGTTCAGGTTGTGGTGTGTGCATTGTTGCAGATAAATTTTTATTATACTATACAGGTATTAAATTTAATATTTTATCTGCAGTATCAATTTCAGGCCTTTTAGTTAACGCAAAACTTCTTACTTTTATAAAATTAACAATAAACAAAGTTAATAAAAGCAATATTAAATATCGGTGGTAATAAATTACATTAAATCGCCACGGAATTGTACTAATTATACGATGTGAGATTAAAAATAGTAACTCTTGCGTTATGTCAATACCCTGTCATCATCATGATCAACTATGCAGTCCATCGTTGGACATAAGCTTCCCCTAAGTACGTCCATCTTGTTCGGTTTTTGGGCCTTGTTTATCCAATTGTATCCCACTAGTCTTTTGATGTCGTCAGACCACCGGGTTTGCGGGCGTCTTCTACTTCTTTTCTCATTCCAGGGCCTCCAGTTGATTACCTTATGGGTCCATCGATTATCAGAGAGTTTTGCGATATGACCCGCCCATCTCCACTTCAACCTGCTTACTCTCTCAGCTGCATCAGTTATCCTAGACCTTCCTCGAATTTCTTCATTACTCAACCTATCCCTCAACGATATTCCCAATATCCTTCTTTCCATCGCTTGTGAAGCTACTTGATTTATAATGTCTCAATTCAAAGCCCACGTTTCCGTTCCGTATGTCAATACTGGCAATATGCATTGATGAAATGTGTTCGCTTTTAGTGTATTTGGGATATTGGAAAGGAAGAAGTTCCTCAATCTGCCAAATGCCGACCAAGCCAATGATATTCTCCTTGATAAATTCGCTTGCAAGTTTTCCTCGGATATTACTATTTTTTGTCCAAGATATACGTATGAATCCGTTCTTGTGATTTTCGTATTTTCAATGTTCAGTTCTGCTTCTTTATCACAGTCGTCATTTGTCATCAACCTGGTTGTGGCGATGTTTATCTTCAGACCAATCTCTCTGGACCCGTTAAGTCCATTCCAGCATTTTTTCTATTTTTTTTTTTGTGTTTTTAGATGTACAAGTACAATATCGTCCGCGAATCGCAAATGATTGAGTTGCTCTCCTCCTATATTTATACTCTTACTTGTCCATGAAAGTTATTTGAAAAGATCTTCTAGCGCCAACATAAACAATTTCGACGAGATGGTCTCCTCTTGACGTATCCCTCTTTTCATTTCTATCTTATTGGTGTTTTGTTTCAATACTATCTGAAATATTACATTTTCACATATATTTTGAATAATCTGCTAGTATCTGCTGTCAATTCTACAGGGAGTCAAACGCTTTTTCGCAATCTACAAAGACTACCCAAATATTAAAATTATACTACAAATTATATTTGACTTTTCTATTAAGGTTCTTAATACTTAAAGGTGGTCCAATGTACTAAAGCATTTTCTAAATCCGGCTTGTTCTTTGGGTTGGTAAGCGTCTAATTTCTTTGGGAGTCTCGCAATTATTATTTTCATAAATAACTTGTACATTACGGATAATAGGCTGATTGATCTATATTTGGTTAATTTAGACATCTCCTTTTTTGAAGAGCAAGACCACCACAGCATTATCCCAGTCTCGAGGTACAGCGCATATATCGAGACACTTATTATACAATATAGCTAGCATAAGGGCTCTTCGCCCTGTTGCAACATTTCGACAAGTACGCCGTCTTCACCTGCTGCTCTTCCTCTTGCCATTTTACTTAAAGAATCTTGTATTTCGTATTTGGTGATGTTGGGAATATCTTCAGATCTTTCATTCATTACTCGTATTCGAACTGACTCGCTTTTATCTGGTGGTGGTTCAACTTTACTCTCATAAAGGTCCTTGTAGAATCTCTCTATATGCATTCGTTTAAGTTATTATTTGGTTGTTTTCATCTACTAATTTTGTTATTTGTAGTTGTCCTTCATTTAATGATCTTTGTAAAAATTTTTATACCCTTCTTGTTCTCCACAGTTTCTTCAATTTTCTCACTGTTATAGTTTCTTACATCTTTTCTAATACATTTCCTTATATCGTTATTCAAAGTTTTTAACTTATTTTCACATGCTACCGTGTCTTGTTTCATTGATTTTCGTTTTTGTATTAGTTTGACCGTTTCTTTAGAAAGCTTTTTCCTCTTTGATATTTCTTGTAAGAGCTACTTCTTTCGCCGATTCTACTATACGGTGAACCATTTTTCCATTAATTTCGTTGAGGGAAGCAGTATCCTCTTTGATTTCATGTTCTCCGAGTATATACGTGGGTAAATCAAATATAAACGGTAATTTTTTTTTATATGTTTATTGAATAACCTTATACACAAATCATTGATTTAACATTTTTCAATATAGTCTTCTGCGTGATCTACACACTTTTGCCACCGATTTGGAAGTTTGCGTATTCCCTGGTCATAAAAGATTTGAGGGTGGGTTGTAAGCCAATTGCGCACCTGTTCCTCGACTTCTTCATTGCTTCCAAATCGCTGTCCTCCCAGTGATTCTTTCATATGCGCAAACAAAAAATAGTCAAGGGAGAAAAGTCAGGGCCATAAGGAGGGTGCTCGAGGGTTTTCCAGCCCATTTCTTCCAGTGTATCCCTTGTCAAAGCCGCAGTGTGAGGCCTGGCGTTGTCCTGGAGGAGAATGACATCTCTGATGGGCATGTCCCGTCTTTTCTTTCGATAGGCGGCTTTTGCCAAACGTAACAACTGGCAGTAGTAAGCCGCATTCATCGTACGTTGATCGTGCAGGAAATCGATCAGTAAAATTCCCTTAGAGTCAAAAAAAATCGTTGCAAGGAGTTTTCCAGCAGAAAGACGAGTTTTGGCCTTCACTGGGGAACCTTCATTCTTTCTTCGCCACTCCTTACTTGCCATTTTGGACTCGGGAGTGTGGTGATGTACCCACGTCCCATCACATGTCACTATGCGCTTTAAAAAGGGCCTCCCCTTCTTGCTGAAATCGATTCAGAAGCCTTTCAGCGATCTCCGACCAGACCTGTTTTTGGTTTCCAGTCAACAACCTTGGAACCCATCGAGCAGTAATTTTTCTGAAACCGAGTCGATCAGTAATTATGGATTGAACACTTCCATAGCTGATACCCACTTCAAAGGAAATTTCTTCAACGGTTAATCGGCGATCACCTTCGATAAGGTGTCTAATGTCACGGATGTTGTCATCTGTAAGGCTTGACCTAGGGCGTTGATCATGACTTTCGTTTTCAACCCGTTCTCGTCCGCCCTTAAATTCTCTCGCCCACGTATACACACGATTCTGAGACAGTGTACTGTCCCCAAACTGTGCCTTCAAACGGGTTAAAATTTCTGACGGTTTAACGCCTTCATTGGTTAAAAACTTGATGATAATACGTTGCGCAACAGACGAAGGTACCTCTTGCTCGGTCATGGCTGTACTGACGACAAAGACGAGTTGGCGCGCGCACCCATCCGGTTCCCCCACTCCTCACAAACCAAACATCTACTCCACACAACATCATCTAGCTAAGAACTGCATTCTAAGAGAATAGCAAAATTACCGTTTATATTTGATTTACCCACGTACTATATACTAACTTTTATATATTAGTATATACCAGTATATACTAATTTTTCTTGTCTTCAAGTTGTGTTCTATCTATCATTTTCATCTTTTGATTCATCATTTTTCTTCGTTCCATCCTTGTGTTAAAATTTCCACGGTGATCACTTCCCATTTTGACCCTATTAATAACTACCCGTAACCCTGTAGATAAATACAAATTTTATTATATTAGGTCGACAAATAAATTCTCGCCTTCTTTTTATCGATAGCAGAATCTATTCAAGTTGGAATTTTTTCCCACTATGTACATTATCTTTTCCTAAGCTTTGCTTAAGCAGTTTTGAGGGAGAGATTTAAATTTTCAGGTTGATGAATGTTACCGCACGAGTTTGGGCCAATATTGAAACACATTTAACCAAAACAATCTTAAAGCACAAGTCATCTTTTAGGAAGTATTGATATTAAACAGAGGAAGAAAATATCGCCATATCTTGTACTGTTAGCAGTTAGTGTACTAAAATAATAAATATATTTAGTAAATTTAGTACATTTGAACACCAAACAACTACTCTAATACTAAAAGTGCTACTATAATTGTTAATAGGTATCTAAAGCGGTTTTAATGGTTAAATATACATTTCCTTCTAACAATAATAATTTTAATTAATTTAAACACTCAGAACTAGCTAATGTTAATTAAAGTTGTAAATTTTGCGGGTTAAGTGGATATAAAATTAATGTAACATAGTTTAGTACTTTATTTAATAGAATAGTAAAATATATACAGGGTATTCCCTATATTAGCTACTACGTACAGTAAGAAAGAATGGTCGCTGAGTAAGGGTGTCGATTTTAATTACGTACGTCATTGCGCTCTTCGCTTGAATTCCGAAAAATGTCTAAAATAATTATAAGATTAAGTGAATAATAAGATTGTACACGCGGTATTTATGTTTGCCATAACTAAACTTAACTTTATGAAATTGTTTATCACTCAATATAATATACAGACTTTACAGATGTACAAATCTTGAAATGGCATTAAAAAAAATGTTGTCGTTTATACAATATAAACACAAAAGATTCATGACTATTACCTGTACTTGCTGGGCCTGTGCCTCATTTGTTCCATTCGGTGTAAGTGGCCTTCTCGCACCATTGCTAGCTCCTTGTTGAAGGGCTGCTAAGTTCGCTGGAGGGGCTGGATATACCCAGGGGCCTACTCCGTAATACTGGGCTGGTACTCCTGCAGTTATTAGGTAAGGTTCAGCCTAAAAATAAAAAAATAAAATATTAGAAATAACAATCCACGCCGTTGTCAAAATTGTTTCCGTTTAAAAGACTACCACGAATGTAGTTTTGTCATCTAAGGATACTTTAGTAATGCCCAAACTAATCTATTGACATTGTTTCTAATTACTCCATTTTTCCAATAATCCCACCTGACCTATAAATATATATATATATATATATATATATATATATATATATATATATATATATATATATATATATATATATATGTAGTAGTGGTTTTTCGGGTATCCCGTGTTAGCTTTAAGTCCCTTGATGGGCGGTTTCGCTGATGTTTCGATGGATTCTCATTCATCTTTTTCAAAGCGTTGATCACTAGTCGGTGTCTTGGTGTTGAATGTCGAGACTGGCTCCGAGTGCGCCGGTTTTATGTGCTCGGGGGTGGCTCTATTGGTCGGACGGATCTGGCCAATAGAGGCTCGGCTTTGGCTGCGCGTTGTCGGTCCTGTGGTTCTTTGTAATGTTTGTGTAGGTGAAGTAACATATGGTTGAATTATTGTTTCTCTTGATTGGATTTGGTACTGGGATAGAATATGTTTCCAAGAGTTCGGTAAACGTTGGCTATCATCCCGATTATTTAAGTTGTTGGGCCTCTTTTCTATTTTTATGGCTTCTTACCCTAGTGGATAGGTTATCACTTTTTTGTAGGGTTTTGGTTTTGTCAAAATCGATTTTTTGGCCGGTATTGTGTGCATGTTGTGCTAGAGAAGAGGTGGTGGATTTTTGTTTTACGGCGTTTTTGTGCTCGTCTCTTCTGGCGCTAATTTTCCTGTTTGTTTGGCCTATGTATGAAAGACCGCAGTCCTGACACGGAATTTCATATACACCTTGGTCTTCTAAGGCTATAATGTCTTTTGGTGTAGGTAGAATATCTTTAATTTTTTGATTCGTTGTGTAAATGGTCTCAATTTGGTGTTTTCCTAGAAGTCTTCCTATTTTGTCTGTGATGCCTTTTATATATGGGAGAAATGCTTTTGTAGTATATGTCTTTCTTTCCAGTTTGTGTTGTTTATTTAGGGCCCGCCGGATCGTGTTTTGACTGTATCCAATTGAAAGTAAAACGTTTCGAAGGAGCTTGGTTTCTTGTTGCAAATGTTTCTTGTCTGTTAGAGTGTCTGATCGGTGAGCTAAGGATTTGGCAACGGAGAAGAGTTGGACAGGGTGATGATGTGAGCTGGCATTTAAGTATCTGTTTGTAGGTGTCGATTTTCTATATACTGAGTGAGACAAAGAACCATCTAATTTTCTTTGAAGCAAGACATCTAGGAATGGTAGTTGTTCTGCTACTTCTCTTTCCATTGTAAATTTAATGTTTGGATGTATATTGTTAAGGTGTTCCAGGAACTTGTTTAAGTTGTCTTCACTGTGTTGCCATACCACAAACGTGTCATCTACGTATCGTAGCCATGTTTTCGGTTTATGTGGAGCAGTATCTAGAGCTAGTGTTTCGAAATGCTCCATGTATAGATTAGCTAGTGCTGGTAAGAATGGAGAGCCCATCGGTGCACCTTCTATTTGTTTGTATTTTTGGCCTGAATAGACGAAGTATGTATTAGCGAGGCAGTGTTTTGATAGACTGATGACGTATTCGGGCAGGTTGTATTTTATCTCTATGATAGATAGTGCTTCGGTAACTGGTACTTGCGTGAAAAGGGATACGACATCAAAACTGACAAGTAAATCATTTTTCTCTAGCTGCATGTTTTTTATGATTTGAATAAAATGTTGTGACTTTTTCACGTAAGATGCGGCTTTTTTCCACATGAGGTTGCAGAGTCATGGCTAGGTGCTTGGCTTTCGGGGAACCATTGGCCAGATCCGTCCGACCAATAGAGCCACCCCCGAGCACATAAAACCTGCGCACTCGGAGCCAGTCTCGACATTCAACGCCAAGACACCGACCAGTGATCAAATCATGAGGATTTTTTGAAATCATAAGGATTTTTTGAAATGGGTGATATCTATGTATTAGATCAAAAACTTTTCAGCGTACATATTATTTCTAAGAGAGGGCATAACTTGTATTATATCGCATCGGGACATACTGCTGCTATATTCATGGTGAAGAACCATCATCAGACATCAATTTCTAGCATATGTTATTTTGCTGAAGTGTACATAAGATACTGAGCATTAAATATGTCGAATTACGTGCTAACAAAAAGATCATTTGCGGGAAGCGTTACTTCTCTTATTTAATTCGAAGAAAAGCGCTGTCGGAAACTTATGCTGATTATCTTTCATTGATAAAAACATGTGAGTACTGGTTTGGACGCTTTAAAAGTGGTGATTTCGAGACGGAAAAGAAAGAACGTCCAGGCCAGCCGAAAAAAGTTTAAAGGTGAAGAATTGGAAGCATTACTCGATGAAGACCCGTGCTAAATGGAAAAAGAACTTGCAGAATCATTAGGAGTTGATCTATTTCCAAGCGCTTACATGTACTGGAAATGATTCAAAAGCAAGGAAATTGGTTGTCGTACGAATTAAAATCGAGAGACATTGAAAGGCGATTTTTTACCTGTGAACAACTACTTCAACGGCACAATCGGTGACTGGTGATGAAAAATGGATACGCTACGATAATCCAAAGCGCAAAAAATCATGGGTGAAGCCCGGCAAATCATCAACATTCTCGTCAAAGCCGATTATTCATGACTCCAAGCTTATGCTGTGCATCTGGTGGGATCAGCTGGGTGTAGTATATTATGAGTTGCTCCAACCCAACGGGACTATTACTGGGGAATATTACCAACAACAACTGATGCAATGGAGGCGAGCGTTAAAAGAAAAAACGACCGCAATATGCCAAAAGACACGACAAAGTGATTTTTCAACATGACAACGCTCAGTTGTTGCAAAACCCGTCAAGGAAACACTAGAAGCGCTTGGACGGGATGTCCTACCTCACCCGCCATACTCACCAGACATTGCTCCTTGTGATTATCACTTGTTCCGATTGATGACGCACGGCCTGTCTGAACAGCGCTTCCATTCTTACGAGTCATTCTTTCAACGTGGTATTCATATGCTGCCATAAAGATGGGAGAAAGTAGTGACTAGCGATGGGCAATACTTCGAATAATCAATTTGTAACCATTGTTTTACAATAAAGCGATATTTTTACCGAAAAATCCCTCAAAATTAATTCACAGGGAGGTCTCTAAAGCGCTACAGGAGCGTCACGTGTGCGGAAAAAAAAAAATAAGCGATTCACGTTGCTCTTGAATCGAGGTAACTTGTACTTGGTAGGAAACACAGTCCTGGGCATATAATAATATAATAAATGGGGGATATAATCATAATCATTCTTACCTGCTGGGCATTTAAAACATACGGTCCCTGTTGTGTAAAAGCTGCTGCTGCAGCTTGTTGTTGTTGCGCAGCTGCTAAGTATTGCTGCTGTTGTTGTTGCTGCAGGAGTTGAAGCTGCGCTGCGGCTCCAGGTGTTGCTGCTTGAGTCTGCTGAGATCGGAAAAGTTGCTGAAAAAAAGTCGGAAATTAGTAAAGATTTATAAAATTACAATTATAACGCAAAGAATTTTTAAAGAGTCTTTTATTTTATTATTACTGTACTTCTTATTACTAATTTTAAATACGTATTACATTTGATTTTTAATTAATAGGTTACAAAAACACTCCAAAGACGAGTCCGATTTCGAAACTCTGACGATACCTTAATGTGATTTTTTTCGGTAAGATAAAATGTCATCTAAGGCACTCCTAAGAAACCCTTTTCAATGATTAGGCTACTTTATATATCTAGATTTGACGCAGCGCACGATGAATAAAAAGCACTGCCTGTATTTTTCCTGTTTTCCCTCCTTTTTCGGGAAAATTTGTAACAGCGAGCATTTCTAATCGAATTTCGATTTCTTATCTTAAAGCCATAAATAAAAATAAAATATATAGTGAAAGGAGTCAGTTCAAGGCGCATTTGTTATAGAACAGTGGAAGTTTTACAAAAGAAATAAAAAAAAAAGAAATTTTCTGACACTTCAGTAGAAAGATCATTGACTATTAATTAAAGGGTATATATGGTAACATTTTTAAATTGGATAAATCTATTAATTATGGAATATATTTACTACAAAATCATAGTTTTAAGATATAAAATTGTTTATTATTTTCTTAAAAATAAAGTAAAATCTGGAAAAATCAAAATCTCCCTATTTATTTATCAACTTATATCCTTAACTGTCTAAAATTAGTACAGTTGTTCATCAAATGGAAAATATTAACATTTTTAAAAGTCTCAATCTACAATTTTTATGTTCAGAAACTTGGTTAAGACCTAATTTTAATTACAATATCAGGTGTACAAGTATGAAATGCGGATTTCAGACAACAGCAGTTTCCGCTATAAAGATTTGACACTGCGCCATTCTGTTGTGTCATCAACAAGTGTCAGACACGCACGAGTGATAAATTGGAAAAGTGTGTGCATAGTGTTGTGTCGAAATTTATACCAAACAAAGAGCATTCGCGGACAGCATTAATTTTTTGTTTTCATTTGAAGAAAACTGCTTTTGAATCATACCGATTACTTCGAGAAGCTTATGGTGAACATGCGCCGTCGCAAGATACGTGTGAACGATGGTTTCGGCGTTTCAAAAGTGGTGACTGTGTTGCAGACAAGGAACGTGGAAAACCGCCAAAAAAAATACGAAGATGTGGAATTGCAAGCATTGTTGGACGAAGATGATTCGCAAACACTAAAACAACTTGCCGAGCAATTGGGCGTTAGTCAACAAGCTGTTTCCAATCGGCTACGAGAGATGGGAAAGATTTAGAAGACCGGTAGATGGGTACCACATGAGTTGAACTACAGGCAAATAGAAAACCACAAAAACACGTGTGACATTTTGCTCGCTCGGTACAAAAGGAAGTCGTTTTTGCATCGTATAGTTACAGGGGATGAAAAGTGGATTTATTTTGAGAATCCCAAGCGCAAAAAATCATGACCCAGGCGCACCATCCACGTCGACCGCAAGACCGAATCGCTTTGGCAGAAAGACGATGCTCTGTGTTTGGTGGGATCAGAGGGGCGTGATCTATTATGAGCTGTTAAAACCTGGGGATACGGTTAATACTAAACGTTACCAACAACAATTGACCGATTTGAACCGTTCGCTGTTTGAAAAAAGGCCAGAATAGCGAAAGAGGCAACACAAGGTCATTTTTCTTCATGACAATGCTGCATCACATACAGTCCCTGGCCAAATTATTAGACGCACTGTATTTTTTTTAGTAATTTTATGTTTCTTAAGAGTTTTTATGCAATAATGGTATATTTAAACTACAATATTATTGATTTTTATTTAAAAGAATTGTTGTAGACTACATATTTGTATTTATTTTTAACATATGGCAACACTGTGTTGACAAAGTGATACATGAACGTAAATAAGTACAAACCTGTATCAGTCGCGATCGGAATCGAGTCAGGTACGGACGTGTTTCTGTGGCTTTATGGACTGTGATTGTTTATTTTGTGTGCAGTGTTTTAAAAAATAAATTGGACTATTTTCATTATGGGTAGAAAAGGCGAGCTTTCACCACGTAAAAAAGCTGAAGTGAAGGCCCTTGTGATTGCGAAAACATTGACAAACCGAGAAATATCACGAAGATTGGAGGTTTCTGAAGCTAGTGTTCGACGCATAAAAAAGAAAATTGAGTCAGGGAAGGAATTAAGCCCGAAAAGAAAGAAAAGATGCGGTAGAAAACCAATTTTCACTCCACGGTCAGAGAGATGTTTGAAGAAAATTTGTGTAGAAAACAGATTTGCTACCACAAAGGTAATAAAATCACAACTCCAGGATGCTAGCGTAAATGCTTCTGAGCGCACTGTTCGAAGAAAATTGAAAGAATTAGATTTTAAGGCCTGTCGCCCCGCCAGGAAGCTCAAGTTAACAGCTGCAATGAAAGCAAAGCGCCTGAAGTGGGCCAAACAATGGCAAGACAAAGATGTGGACTTCTGGAGATCGGTAAGATACAGCAATTTAATCAATAATTGATACATTATTATCATTTTCAGTTAAATAAAGCAAATAAACATGGAAGTTTATATATTTTTTCCTATTTTTGACAGGTCTGCTTCAGTGACGAAAGCACATTCGAAATTTTGCAGAATAAAGCTCAGTATGTGCGTCGTCGTCATGGAGAAAAGTTTCATCCTGATTGTGTCGTCCCGACGGTTAAACATCCCACCAAAGTGATGATTTGGTCAGTCATCAGCGGCAAGGGCACTGGACGTCTGTACGTCGTCAAAGGAATAATGAGGCAAGATCAGTACAAAGAAGTATTACAAAATCGGTTGATTCCGCAGCTCAGAGAATGGTTTCCAAATGGGGAATCATTCACTTTCATGCAAGATGGAGCTCCCTGCCACACTGCTCGGTCTGTTAAAGCTCTTTTGGCAGAAAAAAATATCCCTCTGTTGGATTGGCCGGGTAATAGCCCATTGAAAATGTGTGGGAGCTGATGAAAAGAGAAGTGGCTAAAGATGTGATTACCAACAAAACCCAGCTCCTAGAAAAGATTATTCATGTGTGGAATTATCATCCTCAAATGCAGGAGACAGTACAATCTTGCATTGATAGCATGCCGCGCAGAATTAAAGCTTTGATAGCGGCTAAAGGTGGCTCAACTAAATATTGACTTTTACTAACATTAATTTCACTTTTCTTTAAAACTTAATAAACTTATGCTTTTCTAAATTAATGCTGTTTTATTTATGTCAAATAAATAGGTAATTGATTGGATAATATAAAAATAAAAAACAAATCAATTTAAAATAATAAAACGGTACAATATCACTCGGTAATTAATATTTTATATGAAATCTTGCAGTGCGTCTAATAATTTTGGCCAGGGACTGTATATATAGTACTTTCGGACTATTAAATTGTATCTTTTATAAAATTTTAACGTTGTATTTCATGTTTAAATTTGTTACTGCCGGCAATAACTTTAATTTAAAAGCAAGTAAAAAAAAACAAATTAAATATTATAACACCGTTGTGTTAACAAAAAAAATTACCGTTATTATTATATGACTCTCATTGGATATCATTAAAAGAATATTAAATAAAGTATGTAACAAATTAGGTGAATATCTTAAAAAATGTAATTTTTTTGTTGTTAATAAAATTAACCTCAATTCATTTGTCGAAATCCACTTTTTGAAAAAGCCTACACAGTGTTTCATTTAGTACTCTCTCCCTAAATAAACATAAAACAGTTACTAATGTTTAAAACTAGTTTATTTTCATTAATATACGTTTTAACATGTTGCTGCTAACAAATATTTAAATTGTTTTAAGTATTCCTTACATTTCGTTCCCGATAAGTCATTTAACAATGAGGTTTAACTGTAACCAACAATAACTTATTTAATTTTTAATGTACAGTCGTGGCTACATAAATCGTATATATCGAGCACATTATCAGCTAATCGGCATACTATTATTGCGCCTGGTAACATGGTCTTACGGTCGAAAGGCCAGTGACATTGTGAGGCACCAGCCACAGATGAAAGGGACAAGAGATTTGATTTTTAAAAGACGATATAGTGTTTGGTTTTTAGATAGGACTAGCTGTTCACGCAGCTCCGATGGCGTTGACTACAAAATTATTGTTTAGGTTTTTTTTTTTTGCACTATTACCGCCACTGGATTATTCCTTATGTTACCTAACCTAATAAAATATATACTAAAACCTAGCCAGATAACATATGTATGAATTACGAAAAAAACACGTAAATCGGATAAGTGGTTCTCGAACGATAAGCGCACTAACGGACAGACAGACAGAGAGACGTTGGGTTTTATATAATATATATAGATGAAAAAGAAATAATTATAATATTCTCCTTGCTTTCTCGGAAGTCGACTTCCGAAAGGCCTTTAACACAGTGGAATACTGGGCAATTGAGAAAGTGACGAAAAACGCAAGAGTCGACAAAAATCAATGGACAATCAAAACTTAAAGTGACATTAAACGAGGACACCAAGGAAGTAAAAAAAAATAAAGAGAGGTGTTAGACAGGGTAATATCATATCAAATCAATATATTCACCCTGGTACTAGAAGATATCTTCCAGAGCCTTCACTAGAAAAATAGGGGACTTTACATATCCGGAAAGACTCAACAACTTAAGATTTGCTGATGATATCGCACTTTTTGCCGAAAATGAAATCGAATTAAAAGAAATGCTCCAAGAATTACAAACTGAAGCAACAAAGGTTGATTTAGAGATGAACATCACAAAAACCAAATTCATGACGAACGAACAAACAACTATTAATGATGTAATATCCATACACGGCAAACAAGTGGAAGGGGTGGACTCATATGTGTATTTGGAATAGAAAGTTACACTCGGAAAATTGAATCAAGAACTGGAAGCCAATCGAAGGATACGCCTGGGATGGGCAGCTTATGGTAAAATGAACCAAGTCTGTCAGTCCAAACTGAATTTAAAACTTAAAAGTAATGTATATAACAAATGCATTTTACCAGTAACAACATATGGTAGCGAAACTTTTGACACGGAAAATAATTAGAAAACTGCATGTTCATCAGAGAGAAATTGAAAGGAAGATCCTAGGTATATCACGTAGGGACTACAAATCAAACAATTGGATCAGGAAAAAAAAACAAGGCTCCACGACATAATCGAGAGGATTTCTTCCCTTAAGTGGAACTGGGCTGGCCATGTGGCCAGAAATAATGATAACTGTAGCGGAAAAGTGACCATGGGGGGAAAAAGAAGTACTGGCAGACCCCAACAACGGTGGTATGACGATATTAAAACATCAGCGGGGCTCAATTGGTATCAAATTGCTCAAAACAGGGACATATGGAAGCACATGAGAGAAGCCTATACCCAAAGGATAGATAATGGCTAGAAGAAAAAGAAGATTCTCCTTGCTAAAGGGAGGTAATGTATTCGTAAAATAATCGTAGTTTGAGATCTTTTCCTTATGTTTCAGAGTTCCTAGATCACCAAAACATAACTTTCCATTTATATTGATCTGTCTGTTTGTACGAGGACATGATAACTTCCTATTAAATGAGATATAGATTTTAAATTTAGTGCTTATATAGTAATAGAAGTATAAATAAAGCTGACACTTCTTACAGTGATACTTTGTTGAGGAAAGGGGTGGAAGGCTGAGATCGCTTAATATTTTGTAGTTTCAATAGTTTATGAGAGTGTTTTGGTAATGTAAATGGATACATTTGAAGGATCTGTTGGACCATTAGCATAATAATTCTCGAAATAAATGAGATATCAATTTCAAATTTGGTGCAGATATACTACCTTAAGAAAGGATTGAATTTGTAGTTTTTAAAAGGCATTGCTTCTGGGGAAGGATGTCTGTGTCCACAAGGAAGGAGGTCAGAGAGGTTGTTTCGTATATATCGTTCAAGAGTTCTTAGAGTTGGAGAATCCAAAAATTGACTTGTTTCATTATTTTTAATTTTAAAAGGGGAAGGCAGTAAAAGGGTACGGGTAGTTAATATTGTATAGCTTCAATAGTATTATGAGTATTTTTTTTAGGTAATGCCCAAATTTGAAGTACATTACTTATCATAAAGGAGGAGATTAAAGGCGTTGCTTCGTATATTAGTTATTAGAGTCGACGAATTTAAAAATTAACCTGTTTTCATTATTTTCAATTTTAACATGTAGTCGAGGAATCTAAACATTATATTATTTTTTTATTATTTTCAATGTTGATAAGAAAATAGACTAAAGAAGGGTGGAGGAGGACAAATTTGGGACATACTCGTAAATATATAACATAAAGTCGTAAAATATGTATGGGATAAAAAGGATGGTGATAGGAGTTAGGGGGTGCTTTCATATATAGCGTGATATACGTTATTTTCAAGGGTTTTCAAAGTCGAAGAACCTAAATATGTTCTGTAGGGGTGGGGGAGTGATAAAAGCGGTCGGGATCGTTAAATATTTTAACGTTTCAGTAGTATTATGAGAATTGTTCCTAGTACTCCGTTGGGATTTAGACGAAATTTTATCATAATTATTTATAGTAAAGGTTATATGGGATTAATGGAATAGGGTAGGAGATTAGAAGGGTGGTTGCGTATATATCGTAATATAAGTGTATATTAGGATTCTTGTAGTCAAGGATCTCAAAATTATATATTTTTCAGTAATCCCAACTGCAAGGAAAATACTGAATAAATCTTTTAAAAAAAAAATCTTTAATACTTTCAACTGTTTTCAGTGGCTGGCGAAGAGTAGAGGAGTTGCCTTGTATATACAGTGTTACATATTGTTTTTGTTTCTTGGAATTGATAAACTTGGAAAACGTGTTATTCTTTAATTATTTATAGTCAAACATATAAAGTATTAAAAGGATGGGGGAGAGGGTTAGAAGATTGCTTTATGTATGTATATATATATATATATATATATATATATATATATATATATATATATATATATATATATATATATATATAAATATATATAAATATATATATTTATATATATATATATATATATATATATATATATATATATATATATATATATATATATATATATATATATATACATATATATATATCTACATATATATATATATATATATATATATATATATATATATATATATATATATATATATCTATATATATATCTACATATATATATATATATATATATATATATATATATATATATATATATATATATATATATACATATATATATATATATATATATATATATATATATATATATTTAACTTTAAGTCAATTTATTTGTAGTTAAACATATAAAGGGTTAAATAGGTGGGAGAGATGGCTTTGAATATATCGTGTTGAAAAGGACGTTTTTTTTTCAAGGTTCTTTAAGCCGAAAATTATGTTATATTTTCATTATTTCCGATTTTATCATAAATAATATCTGCATATGATTACAGACTGACTATGTCAACTACAACTTTACAATTTGTATTTGCAAGAGAACTAATGAGTAAATACTCGTATACATATATTTATGTGGGCAATTAATATTGAAAAATATTTTCTTATAGTTGCTAAGAGGGCATTCTTAGTCAATTAAACATAACCCAATCAGAATAATAATTCTTATTTATTTAAATAAAAACAAATTTATTTTATGTAACAGCAATAACTTTATAAGTGTAACAAAATCAAAATGCGTTACAAAACCTGTTATAAAATCATTTTGTTTGTTTTGGAACAAAGAAATTTCAAATTTACAGAAATCACTCAAGCAATAAATAAATTTATTGGTAAACCGTTCGAAATTGAAATATAAAAAGCAGATCGCCTTGCAAGGGAGCTATTACAGTAAATTAGAAATCTTATAAAATTTAAGTGTTTACGCCAGGTTATAATTGATTTTTAACATTCCTTTCTATATAAAATATTTTCTAATAAAAATTACTCATTTCGTATATTATTATTTTCATTGTATACAACTAAATTTCCACAGCTTTTTTGACCTGTATCTGTGGTGTTGGCGGTGTGGCAATGGTAACGTATTTATTTCCATCATATCAATTTACACATATTTTTAGATTCTGTTATGATAGTTCACTCGTAAATCCACTTTTCTTAAGAATTTGATGAAATTAAAATATGATGTTAAACTAAATGTTTTTTTATTTAATTAAAAAAAAAATTTTTTTGGACCGACTGTGAAGTGAGATATTCATAAGTAAAGTGCACATAATTAACATGCCCTGAAGGCCAATGAAGTATAAAAAAGGCATAGTTTCGTGTATATCTTAAGAACTCTTCTTACAAAACTAATATTTAATGAAAAAAAAAAATAGAAAAATTTTGAAATAAAAATATATTTTTTTATCGATTTGTTAAAAAGATATAAATATTTAAAGTTTATATTTGTTTAAAAGAATAACCGAGTAGTGAGGGACAAATATCACAATTTGACAACGCTGTATGTCGTCATATTTTAGGTGCCAATATTCAAACAACATTTAAGGTGGTTAACTTTTAAACAGAAATTCATTTGTAGGTTAAATAATTTATTGACACACATGAACACAATATATTTATTAGCTTTATCTATAATCATCAAATAAAAATATTAAATGCATTCAATAAGTAGTATTTAAAAGATTTATATTTAACAAAAATATGTTTGTAGCTTCAATAATTTGTCAATATTTTAAGTTAATATTATGTTTATTAATCAACACTGTTATATATCAATTGATAATAATATTATATATTAAAAAAAGGTTTTATAAATCTTCTCCGTAAAACTAAATCAATAATTAATGATAGTATTACAAACTATTTGTAAAGTAACTAATTATTTTATTTTATACCTGGGTAAAATTTTCGACTAGATAATAATTCCACTATTACTGTAGAACCATAAGAACTTTTCAGATCTTCCAAAATTATACGAGGCTGGTTTGAAAAGTCCGTGCAAAGTCCCAGAGATGGCACCACCGGCGCGTATCGAGGTCATGTTTAGTTAGTAGCATCTCTTGAATGAACGCACACCAAGTTTCAGCCATATTGGTCTATTTCTGTGTGTTTGGCATTCGTGTGAATCAAGGAAGTCGAGTGATTTTCAAGAAACGGACGAAAAAGAATTTCGTGTGGTGATTAAACATTACTTTTTATGAAAGGCAAAACGCCTCAGGAGACTAAAGAGAAGCTTGATAAACATTATGGTGACTCTGCACCTTCGATTAGAACAGTTTATAAGTGGTTTCAAAATTTTCGGACTGGCCATATGGGCACAAGTGACGCTGAACGTTCTGGACGGCCTGTGGAGGTTACGACTCCAGAAATCATTGATCAAATCCATGATATGGTGATGGATGACAGAAGAGTTAAGGTGCGTGAGATTGCTAGTGCTGTGGGCATCTCGACTGAACGAGTACATAATATTTTGCATAAACATTTGGACATGAGAAAGCTATCCGCAAGATGGGTGCCGCGATTGCTCACGCTTGACCAAAAACGGAATCGTGTAAAGTGTTGCAAGGATGGTTTGCAGCTGTTCCAGAAGAATCGGAGGACTTTAAGCGTCGTTTCGTCACTGTGGATGAAACATGGATACATTACTATACTTCTGAGACCAAACAACAATGTAAACAATGGGTTACCAAGGGGGAATCTGCACCAAAAAAGGCGAAGAACCGTTCCTTCGGCCGGAAAGGTTATGGCGACTGTCTTTTGGGATTCGCAAGGGATAATCCTCATCGACTATCTGGAAAAGGGTAAAACTATTACAGGTGAATATTATTCATCGTTATTGGACCGTTTGAGAACCGAGCTGCAAGAAAAAACGCCCGCGATTGGCCCACAAGAAAGTCCTTTTCCATCACGACAACGCACCAGCACACACCTCAGCAGTTGTGGTCGCAAAATTAATGGAAATAGGATTCCAACTCGTTTCACATCCCCCCTATTCTCCAGACTTGGCTCCCTCGGACTACTATTTGTTCCCCAATTTGAAGAAAATGGCTGGCGGGACAAAGATTTTATTCAAACGAGGAGGTGATTGCAGACACTAATGGATATTTTGCAGACTTGGACAAATCCTATTATTCGGAAGGGATCAACAAACTAGACCATCGTTGGAAGAAGTGTATAAGCCTAAAAGGAGACTATGTCGAAAAATAAAAAAGGTTTACCCCAAACACATAAGTAGTTTTTATTTTTGCACGGACTTTTCAAACCAGCCTCGTACATTGTGATGCAATTCTTTTAATCATAAAATTTGAAATAATACTTTTTAAAGGCATTAGAGATGGCAATGTGTAGTGGTCGACGGATCGTTGAGTTAGATGAGTTAGGAAAAAATTTAAAGTGTTGTCTGTGTAAAAAAGTCCTTTCACTAGAAAAGATAACTCATGAGAAACGTTTAGGTCGTAATTACGAATTACGTATCGTATAAAGAGTGCGTCATGAAAAAACTAATACTATTTTAGATCTTATGAATAAAAGATTAAATTGCATCTTTTGTAGGATCTAATGATAAATTGGTGTTCTACAGGAATAGTGCAATTATTATCGAGTCGAAAAGACAATGGGAAACCACGTGTAACCAAAGTACGCGAGAATTAAATAAACTAATTAATTACTTTACAAATAGCTTATAATACTTTATTTATTTATCATTAGCATCATTAATTATTTATTTAGTTTTACTGAGAAAATTTATAAAACCATTTTTTTTTTAACATATTTAATATTGTTATCAATTGATATGTAACAATGTTGATAAATAAACATAATGTTAATTTAAAATATTATCGAAAAATTATTGAACCTACAAACATATTTTTGTTTGAATATAAATCTTTTAAATACTAAAGAAAAAATAATAAATATCAAGATACAAATTCATATTTTTAATTAATTCATTTAATATTTTTATTTGATGAATAAAGATAAAACTGATAAATATACTGTGTTTATTCAATAAATTATTTAACCTACAAATGAATTTCTGTTTAAAAGTTAACCATTTTAAATGATGTTTGAATGTTGGCGCGTAAAGTATGACGATATACAGCGTTGTCAAATTGTGGTATCTGTCCCTCACTACGTGGTTATTCTTTTAAAAATTTATCAACTTTAAATATTTATATCTTTTTAACATATCGACAAAAAAAAATTATTTTTATTTCAAAATATTTCTAATTTTTTTTTTTACTAAATATGAGTTTTTATTCGTAAGACTCGTTCTTAAAATATACACGAAACTATGTCTTTTTTAATACTTCATTGGCAAATTGCATGTTAATTATGTGCACTTTAATTATGAATACCTCGCTTCACAATCGGTCAATTTTTTTTTAATTAAATGAAAAACATTTAGATTAACATCATATATTTCAATTTCATCAAAGTGGACTTACGATTGAACTACCTTAAGGGGTTAGTTTGCGAGTTGAAATCGAAAGTGAAAAAAAAAAAAAATTACCAGGTCATCGAATAGAGTGTCAAATGAAAACCTGTAAAAACACGAGTTCAAAAATATATATGATGTCATACTTGCGCATACTTTTCTTTGTATTATTTTTTAAAAATTTCGAAAAAATTGCTGCCCCCTTATCTCGAAGAGTACTGATCAAAAAATTTAGAAAAAATTCTAGAATATTTTCCACATGGTGTGGATTGAACGAAAATTATCTGGTATCTAAAGAAAAAAACAAAAATATCAAGGTCATCAGTTTTCAGTAAAGTCTGGAGAAAAAACTTTGTTGAAAACTCATTTGAGGTGTATTTTGTGAAGTCAGTGATCATTTTATTTCAAGGCAATCAACGTGCGGAACACTAATTGCGTAAGTCCGACTTGCACTTGGTTAGTTATTTTTTATTTGGCTTGGGCGATTCTACCATATAGCCAGCCGCTATTTGGAATACTTTATACTAAATCTTCAGTGTATCAAAAACTATTCACAGAGATTGAGCTGTTGCAACTTATTACAAAATGATAAAAAATTACCGGTCAAGTACAAGTTGAAATTGCGCAATTAGTGTTCCGTACGTTGATTGCTTTTAAAATAAAAAACTTTGTTACGGAGGTATAAAATAATCAGCGACTTCACAAAACACACCCCAAATGAGTTTTCAACAAAGTTTGTTTCCAATCTTTACGGAAAACTGATGACTTTGAAATTTTTGTTTTTTTTTTATATACCAGATAAATTATTAAAGGTAATGCACTCGTGATAATTTTCGTTCAATCTACACCCCGTGGAGAATATTCTAGAGTTTTTTCAAAATTTTTTGATATGTACTTTTCGAGATAAGGCAGGTGGACAGCGATTTTTTTATAAATAATACAAAGAAAAGTGCGCGCAAGTATTACATTATATATATATATATATATATATATATATATATATATATATATATATTTTACTCATGTTTTCACAAGCTTTCATTTGACATCACACTCGATGACCTAGTAAAAAAATTTTTTTTCAGTTCCGATTTCACCCCCCAAAACTAACCCCTTAAGTCAACTTTCAAAACTACACGGCTCTGATGAGGTCATCAATTCCTATATTATTATCAAATTTCAACTTTCTATGACGAATAGTTTCGGAGAAAATCGGGTGTGAGAGACAGACAGACGGGCAGATACCGAAGTCATCTTATAAGTGTTCTGTACGGAACACTAATCCATAGGGAACACTAAAAACAGCCTTCCCTAACAGGAATATAGATACTCTTCTCGCTCAGGGCATATGTAACATTGTCTATATTTTCAATTAAACTCGTTGTTTCCTTTTAGGGTATAAGCCTGCATTTTCTATTTCTTACAACAATAAAATTCATTAAAAAAATATATAATCAAACCATGCGGCACAAATTCCTACAACTACCCAGTGACTCAATTGCTTAATTATACATTATGCCCGACCGTGTGTGGGTAATTCTATTATTCTTTCATTCCTAAATTAAACAATTTAAAACTAAGACAATGAACACTGAAAAGGCATTGTCCTCACACATCTGAGGCGTATTTATTTTACGCTTTGCTTGCCATTTAGAATTAGCAGAACCCGCTTTAAAATTGAGTTCACGTTTATTTTTCTAATTATTTTGCAAGAATTAGTCTTGGTACGACACGCTCGTGAAGCTTCGCGCAACTAATGCGCGCGTATTCTATGGAGACTTCCGCGATTTCTATTTGTCTTTGGAATGTCTCTCAAGAAATTTTCAAACCGTTTCAAAGAACATACTGAAAAATTTATATGAGTGGCTGATCAATGATAGCGAGACATTGTTTTTGGCTTATCTGAAATAAAACTATTTGTTTCCCAAGTTAAAAACGTCTATTGATGAATTATTTAGGACAAAATTAATTTTTATTTTTGAAGTAACAGCAATAACATTATTTTCTGAATTACCTAAATCTATAACAAGGGAGTTAAAAATTTAATAAAAAGTAAAATTAGGATTTTTAATATTCATTAATAGAAACAAAAAAAACTTCACTACAGGCATAAAAAAACCGGTCAAGTGCAAGTTGAACTTGCACAATTAGTGTTCCGTACGTTGATTGTTTTTAAAATAAAACATTTTTGTTAGGATGGTATAAAATGATCAGTGACTTCACAAAACACACCCCAAATGAGTTTTTAACAAAGTTTGTTTCCAATCTTTACTGAAAACTGGTGACCTCGGAATTTTGTTTTTTTTTATATACCAAATAAATTATTAAAGGTAATGCACTCGTGATAATTTTCGTTCAATCTATACCCCGTGGAGAATATTCCAGAATTCTTTCAAAATTTTTTGATCAGTACTTTTCGAGATAAGGTAGGGGACAGCGATTTTTCGCTATTTTTTAAAAGTAATACGAAGAAAAGTGTGCGCAAGTATTACATTATATATATATATATATATTTTTTACTCGTGTTTTCACAAGCTTTCATTTGACACCACACTCGATGACCTAGTAAAAAATTTTTTTTTTCACTTCCGATTTCACCCCTCAAAACGAACCCCTTAAGTCAAAATTTATGTTACGGTGGTATAAAAATGATCAGTGACTTCACAAAACACACCCCAAATGAGTTTTCAACAAAGTTTGTTTTCAATCTTTACTGAAATCTGATGACCTTGAAATTTTTGTTTTTTATATACTATATAAATTATTAAAGGTAATGCACTCGTGATAATTTTCGTTCAATCTACACCCCGTGGAGAATATTCTAGAATTTTTTCGAAATTTTTTGATAAGTACTTTTCGAGATAAGGCCCGGGACAGCGATTTTTCGCGAATTTTTAAAAATAATACAAAGAAAAGTGCGCGCAAGTATAATATATGTATATTTTTTACTCGTGTTTTCACAAGCTTTCATTTGACACCACACTCGATGACCTAGTAAAAAAAATTTTTTTTTACTTCCGACTTCACCCCCCCAGAACTAACCCCTTAAGTCAAAATTTAATTCTCAAAACTACATGGCTCTGATGAGGCCATCAATGCCTATATTATTACCAAATTTCACCTTTCTATGTCAAATAGTTTCGGAGAAAATCGGGTGTGACAGACAGACAGACAGACAGACAGACACCGAAGTGATCTTATAAGTGTTTCGTACGGAACACTAAAAACGTTATAAAATCGTATTTAATAAAGCAAGTATCAAAGCATGTTAATTGGTGTATTTAACCGTAATAAAATACATTGGATCGATGGAGTAAATCTTTATTTTCTGAACAAAGTCAGATACACAGTGCCTGATTCACTAAAATCTAACTTTAAAACTGGCTTAAGGAATTAATTAGGGGTTTAACTTGACAAGAATACCAGTAAACCAACTGCCGATACAGAACGGTATAGTATAAATCCAGAAAATTTATTTTTATTTATTTGTAATTAAGTGTATTAAAATTAAATATTCTGTGAAAATTTTAAAAACCGTTATATTTTCTACCTATCCTAAGATTTTAACTCTAGATATTACCAACAATTTTACTTATAAAAACATTTATTTAGCTATATTTATAGTTATCATCATCATCATCCAGCCTCTCTCTCGTCCACTGCTGGACATAGGCCTCCTCCAAGTCCTTCCAGTCTCCTCGATGTTGTGCTTTCGCTATCCAGTTCTGGGCAATTCTCTTTAGGTCATTTATCCATCGGCTAGGTGGTCTGCCCCTCTGCTTCTTTTGTCTTGCGGCGGTCTCCACTCAACAATACTCTTTGTCCACCTATTGTCGTTCCGAATCGACGCCAAAAATTCCTTTGGATTACGCCGAAACAGTTCGAAACAGCATTCTGAATCATCGACACTTCGTTGTTTTTTAGCAATCGTGAGATTTTTCATGTAAAATATGCCTCACACGTTCTGTTGACTTGTTCACAATGTTAGCTATCTCTCTCACTCTCACAGGCATTCAGAACAATGTGGTGGATTTTTGGTGTATTTAAGTTCACTAAATCATCAACATATAGTTGTTTTCGACAGAGCAGATATGTCGTAACACTTCTCAAGCCATTCTTATGTTCTCGCTGTAGTTTTTCCCATCAAAAAGCAATGCTTAATCAACACACGATAGTCTTTTTGTTCCATTGTTTTGCAAAAATCAAAAGTAGCGTTACTCAAACAGCTGTAACTCGCAAATCAATAAACAATATGTCATTAAAATTTTACGCGAATCTCCTGAAAGTTGACACTAACTAAAAATAATATAGGTTTTTGTTTGTACTGCCATTTCTCGGGAAGTCTCAAGACTTGTCACCCCATGTAGTAATTGACAAAGTGCAAATTTCAACTGAGGTAAAACGATTTTAATTGTACAAGGACCTAGAAATATATTTTAAATAATAATGTAGATATTATGAAATATTTTAACAGGTCTCTTAAAACATAAGAAAGGTGCAAGATATTACGATATTATGTTAAAAACTTACAAGCCGAAACAACGCTTTCCAGTTCTTAGATATATAGTTTATTCAAATGCAATTTCACTTCTATTAATTTCTATTTTGCGAATTTAAGTGGTGGATTAAAGCTGATTAATAGACGGCATCACTTTTTTAACAAATCAAAGTGCATATTTAAGTCAGTCTTAAGAGGGTCAATCCCTGTTTAAGTATGCTTCACGCCAAAAAATCAAATAAAATAACCAAAAGTTCAACGATCTATGATGCGCGACTTATGAAATGTTTCAGTCATATTGTAATTAAAATTTCATTCTAACCAAGTTTCTAAACTACCTACTAAATGTCTTTGTTTATAAAAAAGATTAGTGCTCTTAAAAGTATGCAGGTTCTATTTAATAGATGGCATCACGCGAAAACGGGCACAGTTTTTGAGAAGTTGAAGAATCAAAGTATGTTTGAATGAAATTAAATGATTTTATTTAAATTACACCATATATTCCGTAGATTAAAAAACTTATAAAAACTGTGTAGGTATCGGTTTTCCACTATATTTAATTAAATTTGGTTCAGTAAAGTTAGAAATATCGAAGAAATAACATACAGTGCAGAAATGAACACGAAACGGATTCCATTTGGTCGTAAAAAATTGCTGATGCAACTCTTATTATTGGATTACTGAAGTGTTGGTACTTTTTTATGTTTTATATATATATATATATATATATATATATATATATATATATATATATATATATATATATATATATATATATATATATATATACCTGCTGGTTGTTTCGTTATAAATGTCGATATTCTTAATTTATTCATTTCCTTGGGCAGACATCATAAAATGTAATGCTGGGTCGGGATTACGTCTGCTCTCCTCTAATGAAACAGAATTAAATTTAGCCAAGGGGTGCTCGGTCGTCGTGAAGGATGAATGGCTTCATTCTTATCTATATGAGGAAGTACGCGACTGGCTCAAACTATAAAGATTACGCGAACAAATGGCTCGTTGCAAAAACATTTTTATTTATGTTGTTGCCAAGCCGGCCGTGACCTACGAAGTCCTTTTTTAACTGTTCCAAAAGATCTAAAGTTTACCGGCCTGTCTAATTAGTGAGTACTGTATAATTGAGGCGTCCGTTACTTTGTGACAATACAGTTTAAATTTCCAAATGAAATGAAACGAATTATTCTGTTATTTGTCACTTATTGTGTATTTATTTGCTACTGCAGTTTCGTAGGATTTTCTACATTATCAAGCGTAGTAGTACAAACTAAGGCCGTTTATTTACGATTTATAATAAATTTCCCGGTACAATTTGGAATTACCCATTATTAAATTTCGCTGAACTTAAATTAAAATTACTCTATTACAAAGGATTAAAAGACATTATTGTTTGCAAATCAGGTATTTTGTTAACAGTAAAAAAGTTTTTTATTGTTTTTCCATTATTATGGAGGTATTTACAGGTCTTGAAAGAAGTTTTCTTCCAAATTTTAAGAAATATTTCTCAATATATTCTTAAAACTTTTTATAAAATTAGAATCTATGAAAAAACCAAAGAATCTATAAAGGAGAAAAAAAAGACTATACGAAAAATGGCTGAATACAAAATCAGAAGATCTACAGAAATATAAAGAGAAAAATGCAGAAACAAGGAGGATGGTAAACAAAGAAAAGAACGAGAGATGGGAAAAATCGTGCGAACATGTAGAACAGTATATAGAAGGAACTAGAAGTACAAAGTCATGGAGAATAATCAAAGCATTAAGGACTAACAATAGAGAGAAGACGTATATAGAGTACATCCCAGAAAGCAAGTGGGAAGAATATTATAAGAAGCTGCTAACAGAAGATAGACAAGAATTCCAAGAAGAGAACCCTGAAGAAGAACAGAATAAGGAAATAAAAGAGATAGAACTAAGCTATGAAGAAGTAAAGAAGACAATAAAAACAGGCAGGGCCTGGGGGTGTGGTAAATGAAATGATTAAGTACGGGTCTAATAAATTACATCGAATGCTGAGAAACATGTTCCACAGAGCGATAAATGGAGAAAAAATACCAGAGGAATGGTCAAAAGCTTATATAGTATCTATATTTAAAAAGGGAGACCGCAGAAAATGCACAAACTATAGAGGCCTAAGCATAATATCGAGTATGGGACGTTTGTATGGAAAAATTATTAAAAATATCATGGAGGAAAATATAAAAGGAAAAATTGGAGAAGACCAAGCAGGCTTTACGGCCGGAAAATCATGTATAGACAACATATACACTATAAAACAAACAATGGAAAAAAACTGGCAAAGAATAGAGAAGTTCATCTAGCCTTCATAGACATAAGAAAGGCCTATGACTCAGTACCAAGACAAAGATTATGGAACGCAATGAAAGAAATAGGCATTGACAAAGAACTAATATACGCAGTAAAAGCTCTCTACGAAAACAACACAGTAAACATAAAAATAGGACATAAAATAGGGAAGAGACTCCAAACATCAAAAGGCCTATTACAGGGATGCTCTACATCCCCAACACTATTCAAAATATACCTCGAACAAACATTAAAAAATGGAAGCAAAAATGTAGTGGAATGGGAGTCCCAATACGAAAAGATTACTTATATACTCTAAGTTTCGCAGACGACCAAGTAATCATAGCGCAAGATGAGGAAGACCTCAGTTATATGGTAAGAAAACTGAAAGAAGAATACACTAAAGCAGGATTAGCAATAAATTTTGATAAAACGGAATATCTAACAACAAAGGAGGGAAACGTGGAGAATCTAGAAGTAGATAACGAAACAATAATCAAAGGAACCGACAGATTTAAATATCTAGGAACTATCATTTCAAAAAACGCAACATCAGAAGAAGAGATTAAAGCTAGATTAGGACAAACACGAACATGCATAAGACAATTAAATTCGATCCTGTGGGACAAGCACATTACAAAGAGAAACAAAACACGCATATACAAATCAATAATACAAAGCATACGGGTCAGAAACATGGACGATCAATAAAAGAAATAAATCTAAAATTAACGCGGTAGAGATGGAGTATTGGAGAAGATGTTGTAGAGTGACACGTATGGAGAGAATAACAAATGAAGAAATAAGAAGTAGAATGAAGATCAAAGAGAACGCAATAAACACCATTGAAGAAAAAACGATTAAAATGGTATGGACACATAAGACGAAGCGAAGATAATAGGTGGATAAAGAAAATAACTGAGTGGAGCCCTATAGGGAGAAGAAAAAGAGGAAGACCCAGACGAACGTGGAGAGACGACGTGGACGAGGCTATGGAGGACAGGGGTCTAACAGATGGAGACTGGGAAGATAGAAACGGATGGAATCAAAGGCTGAGAGAAGGATGACAGCGTCAGCTGTAGAAAATCCTTATTATATATATATATATATATATATATATATATATATATATATATATATATATAAAATTCCTTCTTCAAAAAATATATCTAAAAAAACTTTTAAAATATGCCAAACAGGGTGGAATTTTGAACATTTGTTTGATTATTTAAGAGGGTTGTATCCTTATTTTTACTGTAGCTTCTAAAATATTTAATTTTCTTCCTTTTTGTGCTTTATGTAATATTTGTAGATTATTTATGTCTGGAAAAATATCATTTATTTGGTGGAAGTGGTTAGCAAAGTTGTTTAATCTAAAAGATGTTTGGTGTTCTTTAAATCTAGTTTCGAAATTTCTCTATGTTTGGTCTATATAATCATGACAGTTTATAAATTCCAGAGTCCTTGTATTTATGAATTTTAGAAAGCCTACTACTCGCAGCAGAATCAATGATTCACAAAGCATTCTCCATTCCTTTAAATAAACAAGGAATTAGATATACACAAATATTGCCCACAACAACGGATTTCAGAAAAAAACCATAGTTAACCTAATTAAAAATAAACAAAAACAACTAAATTTAAGACATATTTATCAACACGTTAAAAATGATAAAAAAAACTTTTTCCTCATTGACATATTTCGGACTAATTTCTAATGAAATTGCACATATATATATATATATATATATATATATATATATATATATATATATATATATATATATATATATATATATATATATATAGTCACTCTTGGGAAAGAGTTCGTGTGCTGTGGTGCAACATCATTTGAAAACAGGTCATAATTTTGACTATAAAAACGTTAAAATCTTAGCTCATGACAACAACTATAATGGGAGACTTTTTAAGGAAATCTACCATATCAACAGGGACCCAAAGTCAATTAATTATAAATCAGACACTAATCAACTTAGTATTATTTATAGCAACATAATCAATAGGTAGTTATCATTTACAATTACAGCATTAATAACAATTAAAGATTTGCCACCTCTTAATATAAAGTAAATTAAAGACGTTTTTCTGTTGCTGTTTTTCCGTTCGCTTGGAATTCACGGCAGTGCATATGTACCGAGGCTGTTTACTCTCAGTTTGTTGTAGTAAATCGAGATGTTGAGTGTTGGTTTCGAGGACAAACTCGCATTTTCGTACGTGTTTTAATTGATTGTTCGTTTGTTTCATAATTGTTTGTTTTATATTTCAATATTTTAATACCTTGACGAAAAAGAATAGTGTTTTTAATATAGGTGTATTAATTTTGTAGTTTCTCCTGAAGAAGTTATCAAACGATAACGAAATATTGAGTTTTAAAGAAGAACAGAGTTTTATTTACAGTCCAGACCGATTCCCGATAATCATACATATATCTGATTGACGCACGGTCGATAACATATTACCAAAATCTTATATATATATATATATATATATATATATATATATATATATATATATATATATATATATATGTACTCGCAAAAGACAACATAAATATTGCTTTTAAATTATTCCAAAAAACTCTCTTTTTCAAGGTAAAAGACAAAACTCATAAATACAAAGACTCTGGAGTTTATAAAACTGTCATGTAATGAATGTAATAGCAATTAATAGGCCAAACAGGGAGAAATTTCGATACTAGATTTAAAGAACACCAAACATCTTTTAGAATAAATAAAGAAAATTCCAACTTTGCTAACCACTTCCATCAAACAATTCATATTTTTCCAGATATAAATAATCTACAAATATTACATAAAGCACAAAAAGGAAGAACATTAAATATTTTAGAAGCTACAATAGAAATAAGGATACAACCCTCTTAAATAATCAAACAACTTCCACATGGAGTATTTTAGAAGTTTTTTAGAAATATTTTTGAAGAAGGAATTTTATAAAAAGTTTTAAGAATATATTGAAAAATTTTTCTTGAAATTTGGAAGAAAATTTCTTCCAAGACCTGTAAATACATACATAATCATTAAAAAACAATAAAAAAACTTTTTTACTGTTAACAAAAATACCTGATTGCAAACAATAATGTAATTTAATCCTTTGTAATAAAATAATTTTCATTTAAGTTCACCAAAATTTAATGAGGGGTAATTCCAAATTGTACCTGGAAATTTATTATAAAAATTGTAAATAAACCACCTTAGTTTGTAGTATTAAGCTTGACAATGTAGAAAACCTACGAAGCTGCAGTAGCAGATAAATAAAAAAGAAGTGACAAATAACAAAATAATTCGTTTCATCTCATTTAGAAATTTAGTGAGTTTTGGTTTCGAAGCAAAATCCGGTTGACAATAATTAACAATTTTAAAAAAGTAGAAAATAAGAGGAGGTGATCGAAAACGATGGTACTGTATTTGTACAGTTCACAAACCTGTATAAATTTAAAATAAGAAAATAAGGAACATCATTCTTTTAATCGACTAACTAAAACAATACAGCATTATGCCCTTCCGGATCTTCAGAACTATTGCTATAATTACTTCGCTAACGATCTCTAGCGGACGTCCTCAACTCTATGAACTTCCCCATACTTCAAACAAAAGTCGAAGACTCCATTAAGCGTAGTTTAGTTTTAATTACCTGTCTGGTTTGTTCAACACGGATACGTTGATGCGGGTATGCTAGAGTTTCTACAGATAAGTAGATGATAAAAATATAGTCGGATTTCTAAGCAGACAATTGTGTTCATACAATATCGGGTGTATTATTTCCAATGATAAGATTTTGTCACAGAAAATATAGCTGGGGCTACAGAAAGAAAAACAGCTTGTATAAAAGGTCGGCGCGAAACAAAGCCGGCGGCCTCACAAACAGAAGTACATGTAGTATTGTATCATCTAAAAAAAACTTTACATTTTAACTACCCAGTGGTAGCCAGCCGGCTTCGTCTTGTGATGACGTTTTGTTCCACGTGATTGTCTCCCTATAGCGACAGCTATATTTTCTGTACTTTTGTCGCATAAACAAAAATATCTATTTTTTATATTACGAAAACATTATTATTCTTGATAAAAAGTTCTGTTTGTCTGGAAAATAAGATTGATATAGTTGAAAGTAAAGGGAAATAAATAAGCATCGATTGTGTAACTTTTTAGGACAAGGTCTTAAAGAAAACTATTATTAATAGATCTCTTTTTTCTCGTTATTCCAAATGGAAAAAATAATGGCCAAAATACTTACTTATCTATATTATTATTGTATGTTGGATTAACAGGATGAGCAGATTTTAGAATCGTACGTTTTTCTGCCTTGGTTAAGTTGATCTTCGCAGGTGCCGAAAACTAACTTACGAATATAGTTTTTGCCTTCTTATCGAGAAATACTATATCATGTTTGTCGGCTTATGTGGTGGAAGAATCAAAATTCAGCTAAATACAGTATCCGTCATCTTACCGACCTCGGAAAAATATGCCAGCCTGGGAACAGTGCTTAATTATGACAATGGATGTACGACACTATAGTGTGAACTGAACAAGTGGAAGACAAATACATACATAAGTGATTCTGCTTCTTGCTGCATGGCCTACTTAATGTAAGCCAAGCCGGTAAGCTGTTTATGGCAGGGGTGCTCAAACTTGAACTGCTGGCGATCTACCTCAATATTGTTAGACTACGATCGATCGACTCTGAGAGGCTGCAAGTAAGTGTGATGCAGGATTGTCGTCTAGGTAGGGTGTATCGTGGCATAGATATTAGTTTTCCGCACAATATGCATTTTTTTAGTCAAGGTAAGTGTAGGTCTGCTCTAAAATGTCAATGAAAAAACTCATAATTATTCAAAATTGCGAGTTTTTTGGTTCTTACAAAACAAACGAGTTCTAATGTCTAAACTTAACTAAAGAGTGACTTTGGATGTTGAAGCGTGACACTGCATGTCCTCAGCATACTTTTCATAAGATGGTACGTAATTATCGAGTGCTAATCGCAAGCATGATGAAATATGTTCGTCAGTTAGTCGATTGCGATATTTTGACTTAATTATCTTCATTTCAGAAAATGCAGGCTAGCACAAGTAAGTTGACCCAAACATTGCCGTCAGTTGAAGGGCGATTTGCCTTAAATTCGGATATTTATCTTCAGATATAAAAACCAGAATTTTGTATCAGATGCTGTGGCTTTGAGATGTATATCTGATATAATCTGCACTAACTCGTTTTTAACAGAACATGAGTCCATGTTAAACTGACTTGCTATTTCAGTAGCTAATTCCTCAATATTTTTACACGAAAAAGGATAACTCATAAATGATGCGATATTTGCCAATTTACTGAAATCATAAAAACGTATTTCGAATTGGCCCAAAATATTTGATAATTCTGCCTCATAAATATCATAATTCAACTGAGGAATCTTTGCTTTCAAAGACGGAATATTTTTCAGATCCTTTCTTTTCAGTTGATCTATCATAAGTTGCAATTTACTTTTGAATGCGTTTATTGCGCTAATCATCTCAATAATAGTTTTTCCTTTACCTTGAAGCTCCAAATTAATGGTGTTTAAATGCATTGTGATGTCTGTCAAAAATGCCAAATCAGTCAGCCATTTTCCATTTTTCAGCATCTGTGTCATCACCGCTTTCGTCCAGAAAAGCTGTTATTTCGGGCAATTCTTGAAATCTTTCTAGGAATTTTCCGCGACTCAACCACCTGACGTCCGTGTGAAGAACTAAATCAGTGTGTTCAGCTGACTCACTATCTTCCAACTGCAATTTAAAGAGCCGTCGTTGCAAGCTACGTGCACGGATAGAATTCACAATTTTTATTGCAATGCCCATAATCTCCTCCATGTTTAGAACTTTTGGACACAAAACTTGTTGATATATAATGCAATGGAAGGAGAAAAATGAAGGGAAATCATCATTAGCTCGACACAATGCAACAAAACCGTTTTTGTTTCCAGTCATTGCTGGTGCTCCATCGGTTGTAATGCACACTAGTTTATATATTGGTAGCTTGTAGTTTGTTACAAAATTGAAGAAAACGTCATATATATCTTCGCCACGGGTCTTTCCTTTCAGAGGAATCATTGTCAAAAACTCTTCCTTAGCCGACATGTCATTGAATACCATTCGAATAAAAATACACAGCTGGGCAGTGTCTGTCATATCGGTGGATTCGTCGAACTGTAAAGAAAAGTATGTACATTCCATGATATCATGTTTTAGTTTATCTGCCATGTCCTGACTCATGACTTCAACACGCCTTGTGACAGTCGGACGAGATAACTGAAGTTCTCTAATAGCAGACATAATCTCTGTTTTATTTTTAAAATCTCCAAATATAGTCTCACCCGCTTCAATAAATGCTTCCTTCACAATCAATCCATCATCAAATGGTTTCATGTGTTTCGCCAATATATGAGATATTTTAAATGACGCGATCGTTGCAGCTTTTGATTGTTTGGCTGGTCTTGTGAACATGGTTTGTTCTTTTTTCAAACAAGTTATCAAATCACGTACTTTTCGTTTTCTTAATTCACTCTGTGACGGAAAATCCTTTTCATAGTTTTTATGAACCGTTTTATGATGCCTCTCTAAGTTCCCACGCTTAGGTATTGCAACTGAGGCACGGCAAATAAGACAAATGCATTTATCCTTTACCATACAAAAGAAAAATTCTTCCTCCCAATCGTTATTAAAATGATAAGTTTTACTTTTCTTCGCCGCACTCATTTTGGACTATTTATTAATAAAATTTGTATCGATGTATCGCCTTCAAGTTACAACTCAGACTGACTCCTATTCCTGCAGGCGCAACATTTATATCGGCGCGAACGAAGTCTCGAATGTTCCCGTCAAATACGCCGCCCGAAGTTTCTAGACAAATCGGCGAGAATCAAAAACGCGGCTTTTCTTTGACAAGTACCGCACGTTCCTTTGATAAAGCCGCCTTTTGCCGCTAACAAGGGGTTATTACGATAAAAGAAAGTGATGAGTGAGTTATTCTGGCCTAATTATGGATCGAATAAATTTTAGTAGTTTATTCATTACATTTTGTTTTAGTTACCTAAAACAAAATCTGTGAATAGTTAGTTCTATATCGGAATTTTTTTCTCGAGATCCATTCAAAAAACACTCGCGATCGACTTGTCGATCGCGATCGACCATTTGAGCACCCCTGGTCTATAGCATAATAAGGTATTAATTACACCATCTTGGCGGTCTGTAAAAAACTAATTGTTAGTTTTGTGACAGCTGCGAATTGATGTTTCTATAGAATATGTCATACAACTGTTACTTCTATAACTGTCCTAAGGCCAAAGCGTTCTAAATCTAGAGCGTTAAGGGCTATACCAGTGTGATAATTTCAAAAAAACGATTTTTTATATATTTTGATGCTTCTATATGTATGGAATCGGTCGAAGTACCAAAGTCGGCCTATGTTTATTTTTGAAAATACAGGTGTCGCCAGGCACAGCTAGTCGGAGGGGCATAAATTCGTTTTTGGAAGCGTAACGCGAACCGGAGCAGGTATTAAAATTCCAATGCCGTAACGTCATCACGTAAGTGAAAATCAACCATTTAATACTTCAGCGAACTCAAAATAGTCACAAAGGTAGGTACGTGGCAAGAGATCGTTATTTATGTGTTACATGTTAGTCATTCATTAAACTCAATTTTTTAAATTTGCTGCCGCTGCATGCAAAAAACGGATACTCTTTTGACGAAAATTTTATGCTTTTTTCTAAACGCCGCCATTCTTATATTTTCAATATTTTTTAAAATCCATGGTCGATGGTACGGAAAATTATATCTATTTTAATGATCACTTTGTTTTTTTTTTATTCCAGGCAATGTGGAGGCGCCAATCAT
Source organism: Pachyrhynchus sulphureomaculatus (assembly GCA_019049505.1). Classification (NCBI taxonomy): domain Eukaryota; kingdom Metazoa; phylum Arthropoda; class Insecta; order Coleoptera; family Curculionidae; genus Pachyrhynchus; species Pachyrhynchus sulphureomaculatus. The sequence continues at coordinate 251,577,288 of CM032447.1, forward strand.
GGCAGCAATGTAGCTACTTTTTTTTTTCACCTGTCCCATTACTGGGGCATAAGCCCCGTAAGTTTTAATATTTTGGTCGGAAAAAATTTGTGTGTAGTTGTAAACAAATAATAAATGGGTAACTAACATTTTAAAACATTTCATGCTGTAATTTTCTTAAAAAAAATGCTAGAAAAACATCCTTATTTTTAAGTAGTTACATTGGTATAACTCCTTAATCTTGTCAGTTTGATGTTCGTTGCTACGTCATAATATTGTAGTGGGTAGGAATTCCGACACACCGTTTATTCTTTGGTTATAAAGGAACGTTGTTCGTTTGTTCAGCCGGCAAGAGCGAAGGTTTATCGTAGCAGCCGTAGCTTCGTCGGTGCGTCTATTGTAATGCCAATCATCCGCCAAGTTTGAATGCAAAACAAACATTGTTACCGGCAAGAAGGGCGGACAGGACTATAGTGTTTGCATATATCTAAATAGGGATGTGAAGCGAGATAACTTTATATTATTTGACAAGGCGTTTTGACGGTATTACGTAACAGTTGGAGAGTACAGAAACTGAGGAGCGAAGAAGAAATAAATAAAATAAGGGGTTACATTCTATAATAAGACTGATTTTTCCGGATATGACAGCACAATAAGGCATGTTTTACACAATTTGAAAAATAACACGTAGGCTCAAAAGTTTTAGGTCTGGCACATAGATGTCGCCCTTTTCAAAAATCCAAATGATTTTTAGGAAGTACCAACCTTTAAACGATACGTGTCAAAATTTCATGTCATTTCGACGATTAGTTTACAAATTACAGTGGTTTTAGTGACACCACTTTTGATATTTTCAAAACAATGGAAAAAATCGAATTTCGTGTGTTGATTAAACACAGTTTCTTGATGGGGAAAAATGCAGTTCAAGCAAAACAATGGCTTGGTATGTATTACTGGGACTCTGTCCCTGGAAAATCACTCATCATTTACTGGTATGCTGAATTTAAATGCGGTCGTACAGATAGAAATGATGCTGAACGCTCTGGACGCCCAAATGAGGTGGTTACACCGGAAAACATCAAAAAAATTAACAAAATTGTTTTGGATGACCGTAAAGTGAAATTGCATGACATAGCTGACACCGTAAAAACATTAAAATAACATGGCATGAGAAAGCTCTGTTCGAAATGGCTACCGCGTTTGCTCACAGTGGACCAAAAACAAGTTATTGATGATTCTGAGCGCTGTTTCGATCTGTTTAAGCATTTAATCTTATCGAATCTGGCCCTTATGAAAAGGTAATAAGAAATCCATTACCGAGAATGATATCAGAGGTTAAAAATTCTTTAAAAAAATATAAGAACCTTGTCTCCGATTCGCTAAAATTTAAATTAAATGTGAGTAATCCGACCATACCAAAATTGTATTGCTTACCCAAAATTCACAAACCTGGAAAAGCAATGCGACCCATTGTTTCATCGGTCGGATCACCCACATATTTAATATCCAAATGGTTATCAAAAGAACTTGAGAAGTTACCGTTAAATACTTTCGCAGTGAAGAATTCGTTAGAATTCATTAATAAAACAAAAAATCTAGTTCTTAATGAAGGTGAAGTCTTAATTTCTTTTGATGTTAGTTCTTTGTTCCCAAGTGTGCCAATTCCACAAACTTTACAATATCTCGAAGAATTACTTAGAATGAATGACTTTGAAGACGAAATTATTCGTGAATACTTAACATTATCTAAAATTTGTATGGAACAAAATTATTTCCAATATAACAGTCAATTTTATGTTCAGAAAGAAGGAACAGCTATGGGTAATTGCTTATCACCTTTCATAGCCAATTTATTCATGAGTAAGTTTAAAATCGAAGCCAGTCAAGAATTCGAATATTTCCCAAGGTATAGGTATGTGGATGATATTTTCGCGATTTTTGATACAAAGAAAGCACTCGTGCCGCTCCTGGAGCGCTTTAGGGACTTCCCTGCAGCACGTGTGCTAAACCAATAAAAAAAAAAAAATATTGATGATTTTGTTTCTAAATTAAATAGCCGGTACAATTCCATTAAATTCACTTACGAAGTTGAGAACAAAGGACAATTGCCTTTTCTAGATATTTTAATTATTAAAAATAATAATAGATTAGAATTTGATATCTATAGGAAGGACACCGTAACAGATAGATATATTCCTAATGATTCATTTCATTGCAAACAACATAAATTAGCCTCATTACATTTTTTAGTTCATCGTTTGGTCACTTTCCCTCTGAATAAAGTAAACTTTAATAAAGAAAGGAATCGTATTAGAAATATAACTAGAGTTAATAGTTATGACGATGACTTGGTAAATAAGCTAATAAATAGACATAAGTTTAGGTTTAATATTCAGAATTCCACCTTTTTTACACGCGAAGAAAATAACACCAAGTATGTCTCCATACCATATAATCCGAAATATAGCAAGAGACTCAATAAGATATTTAATAAGGTAGGCCTCACCTTAGTCTATAAGTCATCAGACAATCTGAGGAATATCTTAGGAAATCCCAAAGATAAAATTCCTAATTGTGAGAAAAGTGGAATTTATGAAATTAGTTGTAATGATTGTAAAAAAAATGGAGATGGGCAAACTAAAAGGTCAATTAAAACAAGATTTAAAGAACACTTAGCGCACTTAAAATATGCCCTTGAAGCTGATCATACTGTAACATTAGATAATCTAAGATTAATAAAAAATGTATCTGATAGGAGATTGTTGAACGCATACGAAAGTATGGAAATCATAAAATGTAAAAGTAGTTTAAATAAAGACAGAGGGCCTATTCCTTATAGTCCTCTCTACTGGTTACTTGACCGGAACTGATGGCCTGGCCTATGTCATTAGTTCCGCTTAAGTAATTCAAGGGTTAGGCTAAGTATAAATAGGGTAGATTTGTAGTTTAGCTTTAGTCAATCATCGCTCCTGATGAAGCTAACATGGTTAGCGAAACGCGCGTCGATTGCAAAAATAAAGTGTTTGGTGTAGTGGTGATATATACTGAGTAGTATCATTGTGCCTAAGATTCCACACTCCCAACTTAGCTGTTTAAGCATAATAAAAAGGATTTTTTTCATGCGATATGTGACAATGGATGAAACATGGATCTATCACTACACATCGGAATCAAATCGGTAGTCAGCTGAGTGGACAGCAGCCAGTGAAAGCCGCCCGAAGCGACCAAAGACACAACAGTCGGTTGGGAAGGTTTTGGCCTCTGTATTTTGGGATGCGTATGGAATAATTTTCTATGTTGAAAAGGGAAAAACCATTAATAGTGAATATTATATAAAATTATTGGTGCGTTTGAAGGTAGGAATCGCAAAGAAACGGTCCCAAATGAACAAGAAAAAAGTGATCTTTCATCAAGACAATGCACCGTGTTAAAAGTTAATAGTTGCGATGGCAAAATTGCATGAATTAAAGTTTGAATTGCTTCTTCATCCACCGTATTTTCCAGATTTGGCCCCTAGCGACTATTATCTATTCGCAGACCTCAAAAAAATGCTCGTGGGAAAGAGATTTGACTTCAGTGAAGAAGTTATCGCCGAAACTGAGGCCTATTTTGAAGGCAAAGACAAATCCTTCTATAAGAAAGGTATAGAAATGTTAGAAAAGCGTCTCTTAAAGGAGACTATATAAAAAAATGTGTTTTAAGAAGCTAGACCAAAAAATTTCAGCTTACGTGTTAACTGTAGCTTTAAAGCCTTAACTATATTTTGGTACTTTTAAAAACTCCTGAACAACTTAGGTACTCTTAAAACTGCTTAATAACTTTATTTTTTTTAGGCTCAACATACGCACCGCTGGGAAATCCCTAAAATATTAGAAAAACGGTGCACGCGCCGAACCATCCATTTATGGAGGTAGTAATCGGTTCTTGAAGAAAGTGGGTGAGGAGTGACAAGCTGAACTCCCTACGAGCCTGATGTATTATGGTGACTTGTATTTTCTAGCAGGTATCGCCCTAGAAGGAATCAAGCGGGCTACATTCATCTAACACATCTCATTGAAAGTATTTAAAAAATAGATTTAAGTCACCAACTTTTCTTCAATACCGTAAAATTTAGGGTTTCGGGTGAGGTCCGGGAACAGAGTACGTTTGGAAGCAGCATCGGTGGTAAAATTTTAGCTTTGTTGTTGGAATAAAGTTGTGGAGTATATAGCATTCTAGTACGAAATAATATACCCAGTTTTTGATTAGCTTTCTTGGCTAAACATGATCATGCCTATTTGCCATATATTTTTTGTAGTGTTTTTCTGAATAAAAAAAAATTAATTAGGGAAAAACCAAAACCTATTTTAAACATTTTTCTAAATTCTAATGAATAAAGTTCTTTGGTTATGACAAATTGTATAAAAATATGTTATTTCCCTCTTACATGGTTGCGGAAATGTCAGCATCATCAGTATCGTTATACTATAATGACCTTATAAGTGTAAATCATGACATACACAGGTCTTTTGTATCGTTATAGGGACAGAAGAGAATAATATTTTTTAATTGCCTATACTATACTAGCCGTGCCCGCGGCTCCGCTCGCGTGGGCTTGATTTACTACTGTCGTCACTGTTCATTCCTTTACCTAACGTAATAAAATATCTGCCATTATTTCCCCTTATCTCCCATTATCTCTACATAATTTCCATTAGCTAGGCTTATCTCTGCTCATCTCCAATTATTTCTCCTTATCTCCCGTTATTTCTCCTTATCTCACCTTATCTCCCATTATCTAGGCTTATCTCGACTTATCTCGCAATATTTCTCCTTATCTCCCATTATTTCTCCTTATCTCCCATTATCTCACTATAACTCCATTATCTAGACTTATCTCTGCTTATCTCCGATTATCTCACTATAACTCCCATTATCTAGACTTATCTCTGCTTATCTCCCATTAATTCTCCTTATCTTCCATTATTTATACTTATCTCCCATTATCTCACCTTATCTTCCATTATCTAGGCTTACCATATATCGAATTATATAGAACATATGTATAAATTTATAAAAACACGTAAATCGGATAAGTGGTTCTCAAGTGATAAGCGCACTAACGGACAGGCAGGCAGACAGAGACACTTTACATTTTATATATATTATATTCTTTGCAACATGATATTGTTCCATATTTAATGGTTTAGGCAGTGTATTGCAAGAGAACGCGCTAACGGTAACCTTTTTTCCGACTTGATTCTGCCTAACGCAATAAAATATATCCTATAACTTGGCTAGAGAACATATGTATGTTTTAAAAAAAAGCACGTAACGTACTAACGGACAGACAGACAGACAGAGAGACGTTGCATTTTATATATATTATAGATAGATAACCTGGCCAGAGAATATGTGTGTTTTAAAAAAAAGTACATAAATCGGATAAGTGGTTCTCCAGTGATAAGCGCATCAACTGACAGACAGACAGAGATACGTTCCATTATATATATATATATATATATATATATATATATATATATATATATTATAGATGTAATAAAATATATATCTATAACCTGGTAGAGAACATATGTATGAATTTAAAAAATCACGTAAATCGGATAAGTGGTTCTCGAGGGATAAGCGCACTAACGGACAGACAGACAGAGAGAGAGACGTTGCATTTTATATATATTATATATAATTATTATTATTATTATTATTATATAACCTGGCCGAAGAATATATATATGAATTTAAAAAAAGACACGTAAATCGGATAAGTGGTTCTCGCGTGATAAACGCACTAATGGACAGATATTATAGATTATAGAATATAGATATTCTCTGCTACATAATATTGTTCCATATTTAATGGTTTAGGCTGTGTATTGCAAGGGAACGCGCTAACGACTTCATTCACTATTGTCGTCACTGCTCATTCCTTATGCTACCTATCGTAATAAAATATAGCCTATAACCTGGCCAGAGAATATATGACAGTGATAAGCGCACTAACGGACAGACAGACATACAGACAAGAGAGACGTTGCATTTTATATATATTATAGATGATCTTAAAGATTGTCATCGCTTTTTAAAGTGTTACCATTATGATAATGGTTTGATTTTGAACTTTAGTCAAATATTAAACTGCGTAATATTCAGTTATTAATATAAAATATAAACATTTTTTCTCTAATTATATACTCCATGTTTCATTGAACTCTATAGCACTGACCTTATCAGTTTATTAAATATATTAACGTGAAAGAAATTCGCTGTAGTCTTATTTATTCAGAATAATCAAATTAGAGATATTACCCTAATGGTATTAAAATGATAGCACGCATTGCCCCACCTACCTTTCTTCACTGTTCGATTTTATAAGTGATTTTTGGGCGTGGGACTAGCGATGGTCGCATTAAGGTTAAGTGGCCTTGAGGCGATGATAGTTCATAAATTAGTATTTCAAAACAATAATTTCATATTTGAAATTTTTAATAGTTAATCGTGTAGACATATTCTTCAAAAGATTAGTAAATGGTTACTTTCTTGCTATTAACTCTTCTTAACTGCCGAACTGATTATTTATGCTTTTAGAAACATTTACAAAAGAAAAAAAATATTATATTTTTCGGTGTGGTCTTTCATTAGTAATAATAGATTAATTTGATTAATTAATCTTAAGAGCTGTCAAACAGCTTGATTTTGATGTAAGCCGAAAGCTTTCCGCTGACCTAAATTTGTATTTACCACTTGATTTACTCAAATTACAACAATCATTAAATCAATACTGAAAAAAATACCAGCGAAGAGGCAATCACCAAACATTTCGTTATTGTTTGTTGTCAAACGATTTTTCAGAAATAACTCGTAGTCAATTTATGCGATAGACATTTATTTGGGGATCTTCAGAGAGACAATGTTAACATGTTTTTTTAGTGTTCCGTACGGAACACTTGTAAGATCACTTCGGTGTCTGACTACCCGTCTGTCTGTCCGTCTGTCATACCTGATTTTATCCGGAACTATTTGACTTAGGAAGTTGAAATTTGGCACTACTATAAAAATTGATGGCCTCGTCAGAGCCGTGTAGTTTTGAAAGTTAAAATTAACATAAACGGTTAGTTTTGGGGACTAAAATAGAAAGTGAAGAAAAAATTTACCAGGTCATCGACACGAGTTCAAAAATATACATAACTAGCCGGGTCCGCAGCTCCGCTCGCGTTGACTTGATTCACTACTATCGTCGCTGCTTATTCCTTATGTTACCCAACGTAATAAAATATCTCCCATTATTTCCCCTTATCTCCCAATATTTCTCCTTATCTCCCATTATCTGAATTTGATGGATTTTGCAGTTTTTAAGATTTTTTTTCTTCCGGATAATGAGCAATGTGAGCAGTGATAATGTTTCTCATCAAAGAGAGAAATGGATCACAAGTTATTTATGAAAGAATGTCCCAGGTGTAGGGCCATGAGGGCCCATCTTATTTTCAAGGAAAATTTGGGTGTAAACAGTTGTGATGGGGTCAAGAGATTCAATTCAGAATGACCGCCAGATTAGAAATGTTGAGGATTTGATGCCGTCAAATCGATGAGTGAAGATTCCAGTACTTGCTAAAAAAGCTAGAATATTTGAAGCTACAAAATTGTGCTTGAAGATTTAGGGATGGAAAAGATTCCTCCATAAACTCCTTATACCAGGGCAGAAAATGACGACCAGGGAAATTTCTCGAGAACATTTCGTTACTTTAGAGATGATGAAAATCATTTTTCGCGAATTGTCCCAGGCGACAAGACTTGGGTATTCTTTTGGGATCTTTGGGATCCGCCCATGAAGCAGATGTCTCAACCTCCAAAGATTCGTCGTCTGAAAAGATGATGGCGAACGGTTTTTGAGACTGCTAAGAAATTTTGCTTATTAAATATATGAAAAAAGGGTCAATAATTAATGAAGATATTTACTGGAGGACAATTTAAAACTTACTAAAGCAGACCATATAAGAAAAAGGTCCGAATTCATGAAAAGCCACAACGTTACTGCTGCACGACAACTGCAGGGTCCACAAAGCATTACCAAAAACTGTAGATTCACCGAGTTACAACTTCCATTATTATCTCCGATTTAGCGCCACGTGACTCTTTTTTGTCCAAATAGTAAGTTGAAAGATTTTATACAAAGCCATTCAAAACGTCCATACTTAATATATATGTACCGACAGAAAAATGCACCTGATGGGGAAAAGGAGAAATTCAATGAAGAACTAGAAAACGAAATAGAACAAATCCCCAAAGAGGATACCATACTGGTAGTAGGAGACTTCAATGCGTAAATAGGTAAAGAGGATTTCGTACAAACAGTGGGAGGTGAGCATACTATACATCAGGAGACAAACAAAAACGGACAGAAATTATGCAATATGGCAGCAAGCACAGACCTGATCATAAGCAGTACAAAATTTAAACACAAGAAAGCGCACAAAGTTACATGGATGGCACCAAACCAATTAGTATCAACACAAATAGACCACGTGTTAATAAACCGAAGGAGACAATCCTCAGTGCAGGACGTAAGAACGCACAGAGGAGCCAATGCAAACTCTGACCACTTATTAGTTGTGGCGGAGAAAAAACAAAAACTAAAAAAGAAAATACCAAGCAGGAACAAACAAAACAAATGGGATGTACAAAAATTGAACGAAAAACAAAAAATAACCGAATATGAAGAATCTCTAAGAAGAAAACTATTGACTCAAAAAACAGAAGAAAGCATTGAAAATAAATGGAGCGAACTGAAAAGATGCGTCAGAGAAGCAACGCAAGAAAGCATAGGGATAGAAAGAAACCACAAATTGAAAGAGTGGTTTAATGAAACATGTAGAAGAATGGCAAACAAAAAAATAAATGCCAGGATGAAATGGTTGAAAACAAATAATATTGAGGACAGAAGGAAATATGAAAGTATTAGAAAGGAATGTAATAAAGTAATTAGAAGAACAAAAAGAGAATGGATAGATGAACAAATTGGAGAAATAGAAACAGAAGGTCGGAATGTTAACGCAAAACAGTTTTACAATAAGATCAAAATACAGAAGAGAACTTATAAAGGAAAAGTCAGAGGAGTGAAAGACAGAGAGGGAAAATAATAGAAGAAAAACAGTATATTATTATTTGGGAGCAATATTTCAAGCACCTCTTAAACGAACAAATACAGGAAGAATACATAACCGAAGAAAACGAGCAAGAAGAAAATGAAATGGAAATGATTCTAGAACCAACAAGAGATGAAATAAAAGAAATAATACTAAGAAGTAAGAACGGAAAAAAGCCAGGCAAAGACGGGATAAACATGGAATTGTTCAAATATGGCGGAGAAGAACTCTGTGAAAGCATGTACGTATTAATTAAACAGATATGGAAAGAAGAACGCGTGCCACATGATTGGAAAGGAGGTGAAATTGTAATAATACACAAGAAAGGCAACCAACGAGTATGCGAAAATTATCGAGGAATTACCCTGCTCAACACCGCCTACAAGATTTTGACAACGATGATACACGAAAATGCGGATTTACACAAGGAAAATCTACGGTAGATGCAATACATGTGGTCAAACAAGCATTGGAAAAAGCACAACATGTACTAAACTTGGAATTGTTGTTCATTGACTTTAAGCAAGCATTTGACTCGGTTAAGAGAACTGGATTAAATACAGTGCTAAAAGAACTAGGAGACAACTATGTATGATGACACTGAAAGAGACATTCACCAATGTCAAAAGACAGAAAGGAAGAACACAAGATTTCGAAATTAACAAAAGAATTAGGCAGGGAGATGCATTATTGGCAACGTTATTCAATCTAACACTACAATATGCACTAAGGAATATAAATCAGGGTTCAATACGAACAAGAGGCAGCTAAGTAGTGGCATATGAGGACGATGTAGTAATTATTGCAAAGAACCATAACATAATGAAGGAAATGGTGAGAGAAATAAGCGTAGAAGTAGCAAAAATGGGGTTGAAGATAAATGAAGAGAAAACCAAAATAATGAAAAATGGAAAACAGAATGTTCAAGAAATGGAAAGGATTAGAATAAACGAATATACCTTCGAAAGAGTAGAGAAGATTAAATATTTGGGAGTGACGCTGTATTGGGATGGGAACAAGGAAATGGAAGTAAAAGAAAGATTAATAATAGCAAATAAGTTGTTCCATAGCAATAAGAAATTGTTGAGTTGAATTGAAGTGGAGGATTACATAGTCAAAAAAATAAAACAGAAGAGATTTAATTGGTTAGTGCACACATGGAAAGCAGGCCCAGGAGCACCAATATATGAAATACTTCAAAGGGAACCGGGACGTAGAAGGAGAGGCAGACCGAGAATAGGATGGCTGCAGCAACTCAAGGAAGACATGGAGGCGGCAGGAATTACGAACTGGAAGGAAAGAAATATAACAACAAGGAAAACGGGTCTGATCAATCCATAAACTAGATCTAGAGAACCCAAAGGGTCACCCTACCCCGAGAGGGGTGTTTCCAGGCCATTTATTATTATCAGTAAGTTGAAAGACGCTATAGAATCATTTTTTGAGGGGCATAGAGAGGTAGTAGTAAATATTCCTGAATATATTATGTGCAATAGAAGATAAAAGGTCAGAAAATCAATCCCATATGACACGGTATAATCCGTCATATTCTTTCATCGTTAATTTTAGCTTTACAGAAACCGCTATATCAACTCATAAGTGTCAAAATAGATAACAGCCGACAGCTACTTTAAAACTATGTTCACCACTCCATACTGCCAACAACGAAAATGGCAAACAATTAACACTAACTTTTATCATGGAACTTTATTTATTTAATGTTACCTATCTGCCCGTAGAACTTCCATTTCCGACGTTCATTTTAGGTCTACACAATTAGAAACAAAACAACGTGATTGCAAGTAAATATAAACCCATGTTCTGCCAGTTGACAGCCTGTGTAGACGTGTACACGTTTAATACAATTTACTACTATCTTGTCACTATTTTCAACATTGCAATTTCTGTTTAAAAAAGGCTGCCAGCATAAAATTTCCCAAGCTGCTAAAAGCGAAAACAAACCTGATATCCTTACGGGGATTGTCAGCATAAAAGACATGGAAGAATGAAGATGTTTTAATGAGTTTTTGCACTGTTAACATAAATTACATAGTACTATTAAACTTAGTAAAAAAAAATAGATAATTAGTTAGGAAGTCATTAATCAAATGACGTCGCACCATGGGAGACTCTATCAGAAGAAATTTCAATAAGAAGTGATAAAATATAAAAAATCGTTTAAAGAAATAAAAATGAATGAAGATCTACTCTTTTTTTAAATTTCCTTTCCTTTTTAATCAAGTTAATGAATCCATGTAGTGTTTTTATCTAATAAAATATAATATTGCATAATATTCATTTTTAAATCCTGAATAAAAATATATTTATTTAAATATATAATAAAAGACTGTTTTTAGTCAATTTCCACTGGTTTATTTAAATTGCGATGACGCGTTTCGCTGTCGATGCAGCTTCTTCAGATCTACATTTTACACTGTCAAGTTAGGTTTAATATTCACAGTTTTATATAATTTCTTAATTATAATATTACACCTAATTAAATTACATTGATAGTATTGGAAAATCCACACAGATTTGGAGTTAAGAGAATAAATTCAATAATGGTGAATTGCTTAAATCTACCTGGTCGTTGAGTAAAGTACCTGTAGTCCTTAATCGATTTATTTGCATAGTCTCTAAAAGGTTTAGTTTTAAACCTTTTTGTTGGGTGTGTAAAATTTTGAAATTCTTGTTAAATGTGTGATTTTCTGTTAATAGATGATTAGCATATGTTGAATTAGATTTTCTATGGATGAAACTTTTTTCGTGTTCTGTAATTCTTTGTCTAAATGTACGTCCAGTTTGTCCGATGTATGTTTTAGGACATGACCCACATGTTAATTGATAAATCCCTGATTTGTTGTCTTTATTGATTTGTGGTTTGTAGTTTTTAAGGTATTTCCCTATAGTATTGTTAGTCTTGTACGCTATGTTGATATTTTTTTGATTTAAAAATTTCCCCAGTTTTTCCGTTGGTTTGCCGAAATAGGTTAAGCATTTAAAAGTGATATTTCTGTCCTTAAAATGTGGGTATATTTCTGAGACTACAGGTACTTTACTCAACGACCAGGTAGATTTAAGCAATTCACCATTATTGAATTTATTCTCTTAACTCCAAATCTGTGTGGATTTTCCAATACTATCAATGTAATTTAATTAGGTGTAATATTATAATTAAGAAATTATATAAAACTGTGAATATTAAACCTAACTTGACAGTGTAAAATGTAGATCTGAAGAAGCTGCATCGACTGCGAAACGCGTCATCGCAATTTAAATAAACCAGTGGAAATTGACTAAAAACAGTCTTTTATTATATATTTATAATGAATTTCCATCAAGTAGAAGCTACAACAATCCAAAATATTTATTTAAGTTAATAAAAGTTTTAAAAATTACAAATCCCCTATTGCTCTTATAACTTTGTTTCAAAACAAGCTAAACAAACAAAAACATACAAAACTCAACCCACTATACCTTTTTAAAAATTGGAAAACTCGAGGCTAAAAATATATGTTAATTAATTAAAAGTAGAAGTATACTCGAGAGAGAGAAGCTCACTTTTTTTTAAATGGATGGGCAGATAATGGATCATTAAAAAGTTTTTGTTGACGTAAATATTAAAAATCCGGTTTAATTAAAATAGATCTGATTACTGGCCAAGCCGAATTAAAAATGTATTCTTCAAAAAAAAAAAGACTTAAGCTTACGCACAACACAATATTTAAAAGAAAATGATGTTTTCAATGACATAACACATGGGCTGAAAAGTCCCGGACCTAACAAAGAAAACACGGTTTTTTTGGTTCAAAATTAGCTTTATTCATCAACGTAATCTCCATCAAGAGCAACGCAATCATTCCAGCGCCGCTCTAACATTTCAATACCACTTTTGTAGAACGATTTATCTTTTGCCTCAAAATAGGCCTCAGTTTCAGCGATAACCTCTTCATTCGTGCGAAATTTCTTACCGGCGAGCATTTTTTTCAGGTCTGCGAACAGCCAGTAGTCGCTGGGAGCCAAATCTGGCGAATACGGTGGATGTGGGAGCAATTCGAAGTTCAATTCATGTAGTTTTGCCATTGTTTTGATTGACTTGTGACACGGTGCGTTGTCTTGATGAAACAAAATTTTTGTCTTTGCCATATGCGGTCGTTTCTTTGCAATTTCGGCCTTCAAACGCTCCAATAACGCTATATAATATTCACTGTTGATGGTATTTCCTTTCTCAAGATAGTCGATGAATATTACACCACGCACATCCCAAAATACCGAGGCCATAACCTTTCCAGCCGATTGTTGTGCTTTCGGGCGCTTTGGACGAGGTTCACCAGTTGCTGTCCACTCAGATGACGATCGTTTTGATTCCGGAGTGAAGTGATGGATCCATGTTTCATCCATTGTCACATATCGACGCAAAAATTCCGGTTTGTTACGTTTAAACATGGCCAAACACTGCTCAGAATCATCAACACGTTCTTGTTTTTGATCAACAGTGAGCAAACGCGGCACCCACTTTGAACAGAGCTTTCTCATAGTCAAATGCTCATGCAATATAAAGCCAACACGTTCTTTTGATATCTTTACGATGTCAGCTAACTCACGCAACTTCACTTTTCGATCATTCAAAACGATTTTATGGATTTTTTTGATGTTTTCTGGTGTTACCGCCCCATTTGGACGTCCACTGCGTTCTGCATCATCGGTGTCTCTACGACCACGTTTGAAGTCAGCAAACCAACGTTTTATTGTTGTTTCTGATGGAGCGGAGTCCCCATAACACTTTTCAAGCCATTGCTTCGCTTGAACGGTATTTTTTTTCCCATCAAGAAGCAGTGTAAAATTAAAACACGAAATTGTTTTTGATCCATTGTTTTGAAAATAACAAAAGTAGCGTCACTCTTAGCACAATAACTCACAAACTAATGAATAGAATATCATGAAATTTTAACAGCTGTCTTTTGAAGGTTAGTATTAACTGAAAAAAAGGTGACTGCAATAAAAACTAGCGCCATCTATGTGTTAGGCCCGGGACTTTTCAGCCCATGTGTTAGGTTATTTAAAAATAAATCCACTTTTGCAAAATGACACGAACATCCCCACATGTATATGCTTTTCAGCTGAAACTGTGTAGAGCGAGAAGTTCCAGTAAGTCAATTTGTATTCCAAATCAACCTCACAATTAAAGTTATCAATGTGAAATTTGAAATATTAGTTTATTTAAAGTTCAGTCACACTTGCGCAATTGTTGTTCCGTACGTTAATTGCTTTTAAAATTAAAACTGTTGTTATGGAGGTACAAAATGATCTATGACTTCAAAAAACACCCCAAATGAGTTTTCAACAACATTTTTTTTTCCTATTTTTACTGAAAACTGCTGACCTTCAACTTTTTGTTTCTGTTTTTATATACTAGATAAATTATTAAAGGTAATGCACTAGTGATAATCTTCATTCAATCTACACCCTATTGAGAATATTCCAGAATTTTTTCAAGACTTTTTAATCAGTACTTTTGGAGATATAGGGAAGACAGCAATTGTTTTTCACTTTCGATTTCACCCCCCAAAACTAACCCTTTTAGTCAAAAGTTAACTTTCAACACTACACGGCTCTGATGAGGTCATCAATTCCTATACTAGTGCCAAATTTCAACTTTCTATGTCAAATAGTTTCGAAGAAAATCGGGTGTGGCAGACGGACAGACACCGAAGTGATTTTAGAAGTGTTCCGTACGGAACACTAAAAAGAGACTGGACTGGATCTAATACGAGATTTATTTGAAGAAAAATTACAGCCTGTTTTTGATAGCCACTGCCATTCAATTGTACCTAAAAATGATAGGCATACCTGCCCTCAATCGAGATGGATTGACAAATGACAGAACAGTGGGTAGACTGCTGAAATATAAACTTTGTCCACATGCAGTGGTTTTATATTGAACCATATGTGCATGGGGTGAACTCTTTGTCAAATCGTGCTGCCTGCGGTGAATGTTGCCAATTTGTTGACCATTCTTCTATCGGCCGGTGGCCATAGAGGGTAGGTTTGCTTTTCATTTTTAAGAACAATTTATTGTATCTTACCACTATATATATATATATATATATATATATATATATATATATATATATATATATATATATATATATATATACATATATATATATATATATATATATATATATATATATATATATATATATATATATATATATATGTATATATATATATTATATATGTATATATATTATATTATATATATATATATATATATATATATATATATATATATATATATATATGTATATATATTATATTATATATATATATATATATATACATATATATATATATATATATATATATATATATATATATATATATATATATATATATATATATGTATATATATTATATTATATATATATATATATATATATATATATATATATATATGTATATATATTATATTATATTATATATATATATATATATATATATATATATATATATATATATATATATATATATATATATATATATATATATATGTATATATATTATATATATATATATATATATATATATATATATATATATATATATATATATATATATATATGTATATATATTATATTATATATATATATATATATATATATATATATATGTATATATATTATATTATATATATATATATATATATATATATATATATATATATATAATATATATATATATATGTATATATATTATATTATATATATATATATATATAAATATATATATATATATATATATATATATATATATATATATATATATATATATATATATATATATATATATATATACTACCGTCAGAAAGTATTTGCCCACCTAGTTATTTCAGTCCTAAAACAACAAAAACCCAAATAATATATTTTTTTAAATTTCAATGAATTATTATTTATTTTCACATTATTTACAATCTAGAAAATCAGAAAAATATTCATGATTTGCCAGGATTTTTCTCATAGATGTGACCTTCTTTGTTTTTAATTACCGGTTTACAGAGTTTCGGCATTCTGTCTAGTATTTTTTTCAGACTTCCTTCGGTTATTTTTAACCCATTCTGCTTGTAAAAGTTCCCACAAGTGATTTTTCTGATGTTGGATAGAGTTTTCGAACACACCTGTCCAAATTGTCCCACAGCAATTCGATGGGATTCAAGTCGGGTGATTGTGGAGGCAACTGACAGGATTCCAACATTCTTTCTCCAGCTGGCCGGCCGCACGTAAACTCATCGATTTGAACCAAAAATTTCGAATTTACATTCGTTGCTCCAAAGGACGGAATTCCATTGTTCTGATGTCCAATTTTCATGTTCCCATTCTAATCGTTTACGTTTATTCACTTGCCTAAGAAGTGGTTTCCTCACTGCAACTCTCCCGTGTAGTCCACCTTCTGCTAACCTGTTCTTCACGGTTGTCACGTTGATAGGGGATGGGCCACTCCAGGGTTACTTGAGCCGTGATTTCTGGTGCGGCTAAGCGGCGATTACGTCTGCTGGATATTGTTAGAACTCTGTCTTCAGGGGAAGTTGTTTTTCGGGGCATTTCTGACCGCTTTTGGTTGGGAATTCCATGTTCCGCAGAAAATTTTATTGCGATGTAGTCCACTGTTCTCCTGGCATTCCCATATCACTCGCGATTTGGCGACTCGCGTGACTATTTTGATGTCTCGCAATTATTAGAGCCCGATTTTCAATGGAAACTTCTTTTCGTTTTTGGCATTTTCACAAAACAATTGAGCCTGTATCAATGACAAAGTACTGTTTGCGAATGGTTAATTTCCAAAAGAGCAATGGTATTTATAGCATAGTTTTTATCATAAAATGTCACTAGGAATTTCCATAATCCCTAGAAACTTGAAATGAGTTCTTACTTCAACTGGAATTCTCAGAAATCGCCTCAAAACGATTATCATGCAAAACTTGGAAATTTGTTCTAATTGGTTTTTAATTTGTCATTTCACCAAAAAGGCTTATCTAAACAATTTTATGATGGACACTTGTTAAGAACAATTAAATTTACCTAATATAATAAAAGGATTTAATTAGGTATTAAATTTTGGCAGTTACATTGAAATTTCTAGGTGGGCAAATACTTTCTGACGGTAGTGTATATATGTATATATACATATATATGTACATATATACACAGCTTAAAGTCCATGTTAGTAAAGTTTACCGCTATGCAGTAACATGTTTATTTGTCATGTGAAAAAAAAAAACGTGATTAAAGATTTAGGACTTCAGTCAATGACCTGCAGGAAGATCCTCGATAGTACCGCATTTCTTTGCAAAAGAAGTACCGTTAACATAGGCGTATCATAAAAATACGCAAATACAACTAGTGTTAAATGAATATATTTTTTTATAAATACTGTCAACAATTTTATAGAATAAAAAATATATTTGTTTGGAAATCTTAATTACTTTTTAAGGTGCTTAAGTATTTTAAAATAGTATTAGTATTATGATGCCTTCAGCAGTATAAATAACTAGTACTCGTACGCTTTTCTATATCATTTCAAAATATTAACCTAGAAACTTAAACATCTAAATACAAATAAGAATATTTTTTTATTAGTGTTAAAATTAACGTCTATTATTCTTTGTATTTATGTACCCTTTGCCTTTTTTTTGGGTTTTCATGTTTCGGTCATCACGTAATGTTATATAAATTTGTTTTTAAAACTAGCCTAACCTAATCTCCATTATCCATTATTTATCCTTAATATTTCGCAGGATAAGAATTGAAAAAGACGTTTTACTATTGAAATTATACCTTACCAACATTTTCTAAACTCTCTGTTCGTATCGTCAACTTACCTGAAAAAAGAAGAAAAAAATAATTATTATATTTGTCACTCACTTGTCATCTTAACTTAAATTTCCTTTACACTCGAAAATAAAAATATATTTTTTCTATATGTTTAACTTGAAAAAATCAAAAAGAGCTCTTTTTTATTACAGAAAATAGAAGGGGATAATAAAACACATATATTAAAAAATATAGAACCATGTGGGACACAGGAAACAGCGTTAGTAGTACGTTGCCAGCTTTTATGGGTGGGTTTATGGGTCCAAAAAAGAAAACATAAATGAAACAGTGATAAAAAAATCAGTTACTGCAATATTTGAATGATAACAATATTATTATTCCAGAGCAATCGGGTTTTAGAAGCAAACACTTATGTGAAACTGCAATTAATTATGTTATAAGTGAATGGCGTGAAGATTTGATGAAAAAATAACCGGTCAAGTGCAAGTTGAACTTGCGCAATTAGTGTTCCGTACGTTGATTGCTTTTAAAATAAAAAAATTTTGTTACAGAGGTATAAAATGATCAGTGACTTCACAAAATACACCCCAAATGAGTTTTCAACAAAGTTTGTTTCCAATCTTTACTGAAATCTGATGACCTTGAAATTTTTGTTTTTTTTATATACCATATAAATTATTAAAGGTAATGCACTCGTGATAATTTTTCGTTCAATCTACACCCCGTGGAGAATATTCCAGAATTTTTTCGAAATTTTTTGATAAGTACTTTTTCGCGAATTTTTAAAAATAATACAAAGAAAAGTGCGAGCAAGTATAATATTATATATATATTTTTTACTCGTGTTTTCACAAGCTTTCATTTGACACCACACTCGATGACCTAGTAAAATTTTTTTTTTCACTTCCGACTTCACCCCCCAAAACTAACCCCTTAAGTCAAAATTTAATTCTCAAAACTACATGGCTCTGATGAGGCCATCAATTCCTATATTATTACCAAATTTCACCTTTCTATGTCAAATAGTTTCGGAGAAAATCGGGTGTGACAGACAGACAGACAGACACCGAAGTGATCTTATAAGTGTTCCTTACGGAACACTAAAAATACATTGTATCAACTTTCATAGATTTAAAAAGAGCATTTGAAACTATATACAGAAAATTATTGCGTATGAAACTACACAAAATTAGAGTGCGTGATATAGAATTAAAATGGTTTGAAGATTATCTATCGAATAGAACGCAACAAACAAAAATTGGAAACACGACATCATCAGCGATACCAGGGAATATTGGTCTACCGCAAGCTCTGTCCTTGCGCCGGTACTGTTTCTCATATACATAAATGACATTAAAGACGGTTTAAAGTACGGGGATGTTAGACTATTTGCAGACGATGCACTGATTGCAATTAGTGATGTTAGTTTGGATGTGGCTATTAATAAAATGCAGTCTGATATGAATATTCTTTACAAGTGGATGTGTATAAATATGTTAAAACTAAATACAGATAAAACTAAATATATGATAATATCACACAATAACTATAATAATAATAATAAATTATACATAAATAATCGTGAAATAGAAAAAGTAAACGAAATTAAATACTTGGGTATAATGATAGATTGTAAACTTAAATTTGACGCACACTTTCAATATTTAGTGAATAAAATAAACCAAAAATTTTAACTCATGTATAGAACTTGCCACATCATAAGTGAATACCATAAAATATTAATATATAGAAGCATATTTGAGCCACATTTTATTTATTGTCCTTTCGGTATTATTTCTTGAACTACTGCAAAAACTTCAAAACAAGGCAATGAGATTTATATTGCGGAAGCCTAGAGATACGCACATAAAAGATATGTTAGATCGATTAAACTGGCTGAGTGTAAAGCAGAGCTTATTTTATTACACAACGAAATTCATCTATAATATAAAGATAGAAAATTGTTCCGCATATTTGACCGAGAAAATTAGATACGTCAATCAGATACACAACTACAACACCAGAGGACGAAATGACTTCCGAGTAGGGGAATTACAAATGAAGCTGATCGAGCAAATTTTTATTATAAAGGACTTAAACATTTTAATGACCTACCAAACAATATTAAAAATTGTGAAACCATAAATAAGTTTAAGCAACTATTATATCAACATTGTAAGAATATGCCTATCCGATAGCTAAATTAGGTTCTAATGAACCGTAAATAAATAAATAAATAAATAAATGTAAGAATCCTTAGTATGCTACTAAACGTCACCACTAAAACGATTTATGAGTCGTCCCCAACTAAACACCTAATCTAGTGCAGGAATTTTCCAGACAGTGTTGATCAGGGTGCAGAAATTATTTTGTCATTTTCAGATTAGTGCACATGGCTTGATTAATTTTTTTTCTCGAATTATATAGTGACAATAACACAGTTAAAAAACGGTTTCCGTTAATTTCTATATGGCTACAAAGTGGACCGGTAACACTTCATTGTCACACTGGTGATAGTTGTTCCAAAACAGATACCATGTGGCGATTTAGGGCATAATTTCCAGGGTCATATTGTTATACAGTCAGTCCAAAAAATCTCCATACACCAGCTGCTTTCTATACCATTTTTCTGTTATATTTAACTAATTAATTGGAGCTACGAGAAAACATGTTGAAATTAATATTTGAAACTTAACCAACGAGGACGAGTATTAATAACTGGTCAAGTGCAAGTTGAATTTGCACAATTAGTGTTCCGTAAGTTAATGGCTTTTAAAATAAAAAAAATTGTTACACCTCAAATGAGTTTTCAACAAAGTTTGTTTCCAATCTTCAATGAAAATTGTTGACCTCGAAATTTTGGTTTTTTTATATACCAGATAAATTATTAAAGGTAATGCCCTCGTGATAATTTTCGTTCAATCTATATCCCGTATTTCAGAATTTTTTTCAAAATTTTTTGATCAGTACTTTTCGAGATAACATAGGGGGACAGCGATTTTTCGCGATTTTTTAAAAATAATACAAAGAAAAGTGTGCGCAAGTATTACATTATATATGTATATTTTTTACTCGCGTTTTCACAAGCTTTCATTTGACACAACACTCGATGACCTAGTAAAAAAATTTTTTTCCCTTCCGATTTCATCCCTTAAAACTTACCCCCTCAAGTCAAAATTTAACTTTCAAAACTACACGGCTCTGATGAGGCCATCAATTCTTATATTAGTACCAAATTTCAACTTTCTGTGTCAAACAGTTTCGGAGAAAAAAATCGGGTGTGACGGACAGACAGACGGGCAGAGAGACAGACAGACAGACACAGTGATCTTGTGTTCCATATCGAACACTAAAAACAACTACGGAACATTTTATTTAGAAGTTACAATATTGTTATTAAACTAAGTTGGGAATGTGGAATCTTTGGAGCAATGATACTACTCAGTATATATCACCACTACACCAAACACTTTATTCTTGCACTCGACGCGCGTTTCGCTAACCATGTTAGCTTCATCAGGAGCGATGACTGACAGTCAATCGCGCCTCGAGTGCAAGAATAAAGTGTTTGGTGTAGTGGTGATATATACTGAGTAGTATTGTTATTAAAATTAATGTCAAAAAAGTCTGCGTAGACCCAAGAACTGCACTGAAATCAGACGCATTTTATCAAGCTATCTATTGCTCGCTAAACTGAAAATGAATGAATAATTTTCGGTCACACTTTATAATCTGTCAACTTGTTGCTAATAAGTTTGCAGTGGGTTTTCAAAGTAGTATTAAAAATGAGCAAGAGAAATTCCATTTCAAGTTCGAAAGATCATAATCTCCTGTAACCTTTTTGTCATACTTGCAACCAGCTCTCTAGTAACTCCTGCTGGCATGTTCTCCCATTCGTTCAATATTCTCTTTTTTAATTCTTCTCTATTTGAAACATTATGTTTGCAAATGCGCAGCGCCATTTAAGTTCCTCCCATAAATGCTCGATGGGGTTGTTTTAATATCAAATGCGGCATTCTTCTTTCCCCAAACTTTAGTTCTGCCATCAGACCCAAAAAGGTTAATTTCAGTTTCATCACTAAAGATTACGGATTCCCAAAATTCAAGAGATTTAGTAACGTTATTCCCTACCAAAAGCTAACCGCTTTTTGCGA
This sequence comes from Pachyrhynchus sulphureomaculatus, assembly GCA_019049505.1. NCBI lineage: Eukaryota > Metazoa > Arthropoda > Insecta > Coleoptera > Curculionidae > Pachyrhynchus > Pachyrhynchus sulphureomaculatus. The sequence goes on from CM032447.1 coordinate 251,599,392, forward strand.
TTAGCTTCCGAAATTAACGGCTTCTTCCTGACTGCACACCCCTTATAGCTTGCCTTGTGTAAAGAATTTCTCATTGTTTCTGAACAAACATTTTTCGAAAATAGTTCCCGTACTTCTTCTTTTAATTTTGCGCCCTTTTCTTGGCATCTATAATTATTTGTCTAACAATACTGGCCTCTTCACGTGGAGTTAGGTTCTTGGGACCACCGGAGCGTGGTCGAATTTTATAAGAACCCGTTGATTTGTACTAGTTTACAATGTACTGAGCAATAGCATACGATTTTTTAGCAATTTTTCCTATATTTCTGTATGATTTTCCATCTTTCCACAAATCAGTTATGATCTTTTTAAACTCCAAATGGAATTTCATAATTTCTCTCGCTCATTTTTAATACTACTTTGAAAACTCACTGCAAAATTACTAGCAACAAGTCACAGCTTATAAAGTATGGCCGAAAATTATTCATTTGTTATTCAATTTAGCGAGCAATAGCTAGCTTGATAAAATGCGGCTGATTACAACGTATTTTTTCAATGCAGTTTTTGTACATTAATTTTGTTTACACCTTTATAACAATGATGTAACTTCTAATGAAATGTTCCGTAGTTGTTTTTAATACTAATCATCGTTAGGTATGTTTCAAATATTAATTTAAACATGTTTTCTTATAGTTTCAATTAATTAGTTAAACATAACAAAAAAATAGTATAGAAAACAGGTGGTGTATGGAGACTTTTTGGACTGACTTTATTAGGAATATCATTCGTCAACGTCTAGTAACTAGTAATGATCAAAAGTGGATCTACTTCATTTGTTGTCAAAGCTATTCAGTTTATTTGTGACAACGTCGCAGTCACTAATGCAAATTTATCGCCACCATAATATGAGAATTAATCAGAATATTAAATTAATTAATTAATTTGTTTATTAGACTACGTTCATGATGTTACCGTTCAATGGACGACACAAATACAACAAATTTTGCATTATATATAACGGACGTTTTAAAACTAGGTGATACAGTTTCCGTATAAGTTTTCGCACTGATAAGGAGAGAAAATAAAACAGTTTTTCTCACGGATGTATTTTTATATTTTAACATAATTCCTACAAATACTACAATTTTCAGTTTCTAATTAAACTAGACCTTCTTACAAAAAATATGTTATGGCATAAAGATACATGTGTAGTAAATAAGAATATAAGAATAGGAAATAAGAGAATAAATCAAATATAAACCGGAATTCTTTTTTAAAAATTTATTTTTACAATAATGAAAAAATTAAAAAAAAACTTATTTTTCTAAATACTCTGTCCTGTTTAAAACATACTTTTCCCACCAAAAAGGAAGTTTTTTCATAACGTCATCGTAAAATAAAGCAGATCGCGTCAGAAGCCAATTGCGCACGAACCATTCCACGCCCTCGACAATTTCGAAATGCTTGCATCCTAACCTCTATCTGAAGGGCCAAATAAATAAAAGTCGCCAGGCGACAAACCCGGATTGGAGGGATGTTCGTTCTAACGGTTTCCAGTGCATTCGTTCAGGTTTTGTTGAGTCAATGCAGCTGTGGAGCCCAACGTTGTCGTCAAGCAGTTCTACACTCCGAATAGCCATGTCTGGGCTTTTGTGTCGATAAGCGAGTCGAGAAATTGACAGTACTAGGCAGCGTTAATGGTACATTGCTCATAGAGAAAATCAGTGACTAATGTGCCCTGTAATCTCAAAAGACGGCCATGAGAACTTTCCCAGCAGCTTAATATTCGACTTCACAGGTGCTCTTTCTCCGGGTTTTCTCCAGTCCATGCTTGCCCTCTTCGATTTAGGAGAGTAAGGGTATACCCATGACTCGTCAGGTAACAAGATGTCTCAAAAATTCTTCTCTGTCTATCTAATATCCTGCCAAAAGCCTTTCACAAGTTCTGAGACGGGCTCTTTTCTGTGCGTCTGTCAGTAAGCGAGGAGCCCACCTTACCGACATTTTCCGCAAGCCTAAGTCATCCGTGATGATTTTTTGTATACTTCCGAACGATATCCCAGCATCTGAAGCGATTTCAGAATTTGTCAGGCCCCTATACCCATGAATAAGCTTGCAACCGCCTTAATGTTCGAATTCGTGATGCTGATCCGAGGTCGGCAAGAATGACTCAGATTTTCCACCGTTTTCCCCCCCGGCCACAGGAAAATTTATTGTCTTAATCATAGACTTGGGTTTTCGAAAGCGCCTATTTACTGAACTATTTCATCAGTCTTCGAGTGGCCTCTCCCACTCCTGACACTCCTACTCAACTAATAATGGGAGAGCGAGGCGATCGGATTACCTTACGAGAGTTGAAAGACGAATTCCAGTTTATATTTGATTTGCTCTCGTACTAAATTTATCATTAGACTGTGTAGCTAATATGAATTAAATTTAATGTGAATTAAAATTAAACAAAACACATAGCTAATTACAGGGAGCGACATGTTGCAAAAAAGGTGGTTCTTCCTTCCAATAAAAAGAATACTTTTTGGACACTGATTTATGAACAGTAACCAACCTTGTTTACTTCTTAAAAATTGCTATAGGCTTTTATATGTTCTTATTTTATTTGAAAATTTAATGTGATTCAGACGATTTATTATGTTTTTATGATTTTTCAACTTGTCGTTGTATTTTTAAAGTTTAAGAAATGGTGTACAGCACAAAAGCAACACAGAAAACAGATCCTTATTGTATCAGTCCCAATTATAAATTTTAAACTGCATACGACTGATACACTCCTTAATAACTCAAAACAAAACTACATAACATGATCTATAAATACTTTACAATCAATTGCTACTGTTGGACAAAATGAAATCAACTTTGTGCTTGAAGTTTATGTTAGGTTTTGTGAATTTAAATTCGTTCTGTGTAACGTTTGAAATTCAATATTAACCTAAAAGGTCAAACTCGCACAAAATGTGTTTTCAAATGGAAACCCGGGAGACTTAGGGAAAGAATAGAAAATAGTAATGAATATTGCTATTTTTGGAATCCAGGCATATTGAGTTTCTATTGTGGAACCTTTTTAGAAAATTATGAAAACTTCTGTTGCCCAGAATATACATACATACACTCACACAAACAATTGAGTAATTGAGCTTTGTACAAGTTTAGAGCGATAAATGGAGAAAAAATACCAGAAGAATGGTCAAAAGCCTATATAGTATCTATATTTAAAAAGGGAGACCGCAGAAAATGCACAAACTATAGAGGCCTAAGCATAATATCGAGTATGGGACGTTTGTATGGAAAAATTATTAAAAATATCATAGAGGAAAATATAAAAGTAAAGATTGGAGAAGACCAAGCAGGCATTACGGCCGGAAAATCATGTATAGACCACATATACACTATAAAATAAACAATGGAAAAAAAAAAACTGGCAAAGAATAGAGAAGTTCATTTAGCCTTCATAGACATAAGAAAGGCCTATGACTCAGTACCAAGACAAAGATTATGGAACGCAATGAAAGAAATAGGCATTGACAAAGAACTAATATACGCAGTAAAAGCTCTCTATGAAAACAACACAGTGAACATAAAAATAGGACATAAAATAGGGAAGAGACTTCAAAAATCAAAAGGCCTATTACAAGGATGCTCTACATCCTCCACACTATTCAAAATATACCTCGAACAAAAATTTAAAAAAATGGAAGCAAAAATGCAGTGGAATGGGAGTCCCAATACGAGAAGATTACTTATATACTCTAAGTTTCGCAGACGACCAAGTAATCATAGCGCAAGATGAGGAAGACCTCAGTTAAATGGTAAGAAAACTGCAAGAAGAATACACTAAAGCAGGATTAGCAATAAACTTTGATAAAACGGAATATCTAACAACAAACGAGGGCAACGTGGAGAATCTAGAAGTTGATAACGAAACAATAATCAGAGGAACCGATAGATTTAAATATTTAGGAACCATCATTTCAAGAAACGCAACATCAGAAGAAGAGATTAAAGCTAGATTAGGACAAACGCGGACATGGATAAGACAATTAAATTCGATCCTGTGGGACAAGCACATTACAAAGAGAAACAAAACACGCATATACAAATCAATAATACAAAGCATAATGACATACGGGTCAAAAACATGGACGATCAACAAAAGAAATAAATCTAAAATTAACGCGGTAGAGATGGAGTATTGGAGAAGATGTTGTAGAGTGACACGTATGGAGAGAATAACAAATGAAGAAATAATAAGCAGAATGAACATCAAAGAGAACGCAATAAACACCATTGAAGAAAAACGATTAAAATGGTATGGACACATAAGACGGAGCGAAGATAATAAGTGAATAAAGAAAATAACGGAGTGGAGCCCTATAGGGAGAAGAAAAAGAGGAAGACCCAGACGATCGTGGAGAGACGATGTGGACGAGGCTATGGAGGACAGGGATCTAACAGATGGAGACTGGGAAGATAGAAACGGATGGAATCAAAGGCTGAGAGAAGGAAGACAGCGTCAGCTGTAGAAAATCCTTGATATATATATATATATATATATATATATATATATATATATATATATATATATATATATATATACAAGTTTAAAACATGTGTAATGTACCTAAAGCTTTCTAGTATAAAATAATATTCCCAGTTTTTCAGAGATTCTCTTTACTACACATGCAACATGAACATGCCAAGACATGTTTGCTAGCAAGTTAACGTCCGCAACTTAAGTACTATGGAGTGTCCCGACCTACATAATTGTGTCAGAGGAGGTGATTGCTGTTCAAAAAGAATGGACCTACAGTATTGTACATATCCAATTTTCCCAGGTTGCTGTTTAGCAATTTACTCTAAACTTTATTCTATCCGCTGCTTTATAAAAAACGGTGACGATAAGGGCAACTCGAGAGATAATTTGCTTTAAGTTAGATTAATTCATAAACTTAAGCTCTGTCAGAGCTTGATCACTCATAATAAAAGCAAATCAAGAAATGTCTTTACTGAAAATACAGCAAAACTTGTTATTTTATCGAAAAGAAACATCCTTTTTATATAAACAGTGAGTGCATTGTGCCACAATTCTAGAAGAACATGGCAGTAGTAAACAGTTAACTCAAAAATCTGGTTTCTGGTAAGTTTACACAAGTTGTATAATAATTAACAATAAATCGATAAAATCAAGTAACTGTTGCCCCACTGAACTTGATCCGAGGACGTTGACCAGCGCATTCTTCGCCAACAGGAGAAAGACCGGTTTTGAAGATTTTAAATTCTTCTTGGTTGTTTCTTGATAGTCCTGTTACCAAAAAAAGATTAGGTATTTACGTTATTTTCGAAGAAGCTGGTTTAGATTAATTCATTTTTACACAATTAGGTTTTTGGTAATTATTAGAGGTATCAATTGGTTTATTACCTAAGTATATAATAATTTTTAATATACAGTGAAGTCCGTTTATAACGAACTCCAAAAAATCACTAAAAATGGTTCGCTATATCCGAAGTTCGTTACAAACAGTAAACAAAACCTAATATCATTTTTCACTACTTTTTTATTTATATTAAATCAATCAAATCAAATCAAAATCAGTTTATTTGCCAATATCTACAAATTCATAATGTGACAGAAATTAAATTTGCTCGAAATACGACAAAAAGGATGGCACAGCGACTATAAATAGCCGATACCACAAGCCCTTCACTATTTGGGCATGTGTAGTGCCACCCAGTGGCGAACCTATATCTTAAAAATAAATAAAAAACTAATTGAAAAAATTCTAAAAATAAAAATTCTAAAAAATAGCAGAGCGTAAAGAGGGATCGGCGAGCACGCAGCGAAACGGGTGGCGGAGACGCGGGGAGATGTATATGCATAAACAGAGTAAATTTTACATAATATGATATGATGGGCAAGTGGTACCACCACTAAAAGGATCCCAAAAAAATTATATACAAAATAGGTAAATATTACGTTAAATTAGAATTCTTTTGCTGGTTAATAAGTTGGTGTTTTACATAGGAAGAAAACTTGCCTGGTGATAATTGTTTAACCTCTTGTGACAAAGAATTCCACAAATGCACAGCAACAAATATAAAAGACTTTTGAAAGGCTGCCTTCCTGTGTTGAGGAACTCTAAAAGAATTAATGTTTCTCGTATCGTGCGGATGCAGAAAAACACTAAATTGTTCTCTGAGGTATTGGGGTTGTCCAAATTTAAAAATCCGATAGACGAAATTATACAAATGACACTTTCTACGATTTTCCATATTTAAAATATAGCTGTTATTTAAATAGGGTGTGATTCGATTTCTGAATGGAATGTTAAAAGAAAAGCGCATACAAGAGTTTTGTATTTTCTGGATTAATCTAACATACTGGGCTGACAAAGAGTCGCCATACACAACATCAGCATAATCAAATAAAGATAAGATCAAGCTGTTGCATAAATAATATTTGGTTTTTGATGGCATTGATATTAGGCACTAATACTTAGAAAAATGAATAATAATAATTATTAAATTAAAAGAAAACGATCAAAGGAAAATAAAATAAGTCACACTAAAGTTATTATTATGTATGTTGGTACATATACGAGTATATAAACGAAAACATTAAAATACGTAGTTTATACAATAAAATCAGTAATTTTCGTTTGTACAATTTTACTTGAAAAAGAAATGGTGTTTATATAATTGTCAAGGTCACAAAAACTACTCCATATATGTTCAAGAACTTCACCAGATTCCAAAAAATTGAGAGTTTCACTCATTTTCTTAGTCATTTCTAAAATGGACAGAACATAAATATTAACTCCTTTTCCAAGCGTGTCTTCGTCGTCATTATCGCTTAAAATCTTTGCAGAAGTCACTGATGTCACATCAATTAATATTTCTCTAGTCATTAATTCATTATTGCACATATATATTCTTCAAAATTAAAGTGATTAAACATCTTTTTAATCTCAATTTCCATAGTACTTTGTTGAATGTCAGCATCATAAATAAATTCTAGACAATCAGTAGGATCTTCTCGATGTAGGTAGCTCATCATCTGAGTCATATCTACATTTCTTCCTTAAAAAATCCATGCTTAAAACATAACTGCAAGAAAAACGGTCTTCAAAAAAAAGTGTTTTTAACTAATGTTTATTGACAAAGTTTTATTTTTAATATTTGTGTAACTCTCTAAGGGTCTTTTAATCATGTTTGTATAATCATTCATACTACCTGGCCAACAAAAATACAAATTTCATTGTCTTTACCAGAGATGAATTAACTGCTAAATTTTTGTAAGTAATTTCACATACAGTCTTACAATTCATTTAATCATATTTTAAAAAACGAACGTTTTCATTTATTTTCTGTACCTGGTTTGCATTTTAAGAATCCAGAAGAAGCTACCATTAGGCAGGGAAAGCTCGATAATAAAAATAAAAAGCCGATATTAGAGCCTTTAGATCTTTGATTGCTCATCTCTTCTCCTTATAACGGCGTTTCCCAGTAGTTAAACCTAGGATTGTTTTTTGCCAGTGCCCTGTTACTGTCTTTCCTCTTTCATATATATATATATATATATATATATATATATATATATATATATATATATATATATATATATATATATATATATATATATATATATATTTATATATATATATATATATTATATATATATATATATAATATATATATATATATCAATCGGTTTTATAACGTCTTCCGTCTTCCGATGCCTAATTTCCACTCTTCCCGGTTTCTCCATCCCTCCTCCTCCAGATCTCTCTCTAGTACTTCCTTGTCGATTCCTACTCTCCAGCTATGGCGTGATCTTCCTCGCTTTCTTCTTCCATGAGGGTTCCAATTTAAGATCTTTTTAGGTAGTCGGTCTTGTGACATTCTCTGTACATGTCCGTACCATATCAACTGTTTGGTTCTGATTTCGTCCACTATATCGTGCTTTATTTCTAAAGCTCGTCTTATGTCATTTGGTGTGCGGTCTTTTCTGGATTTTCTGGCTGCTCGTCTCCAGAAATTCATTTCTGTAGCTTTTAGTATTTTTTCTGCTCTTTCCTTCAATGGCCACACCTGGGAGCAGTAAGTTATTATACTTTTCACTATTGAGTTGTAAATTCTCTTGTTATATTCAATGGTTATGTTTTTGTCCCAGAGTATACTATTAAGCATTGCAATCGCGTTTTCTTCCTTGGATATTCCTCTCGAGTATTGCTTCTTCCAGTGTTACGTCCCTAGATATTTTCGTTCCCAAATACTTATAACTGGCACAGGGTTTGATGGTGTGTTCTGTGGCCAGTTTCAAGTCCTGCTGTTGTCCTCCGACGCACATGTACTTGGTCTTTTTAATATTGACTTCGATACCCCATTTTTCATATTCCTCCATAAGTTTTCGTGTCATGTATTCCATATCATCGATGTCCTGAGCGACTACTACCTGGTCGTCCGCGAATGATAGCGTGTACAATGTAGTATCGTCATCCAGTGGTAATCCCATACTGCTGAATTTCCTTTTCCAGTTCTTCAATACACTCTCCAAATATATTTTAAATAGCGTTGGGGATATACAGCAGCCCTGTTTAAGACCCTTTGTGACCGGAAACCCTGTTGTTATACCATATTTGGTTTTCACACTACTTCTTGCGTCTTGGTATAAGGATTTTACGGATTTAATTATTTCGGTACTTACATTACTCTGTTGTAGTGTTTCCCACAATCTCATTAGGGGCACGCTGTCGTAGGCCTTTCTTAAATCAACAAACAAGACATGGACTTCATGATCAAATGCGGGTTTCTTTTCTAGGATTTATGTCAGTGAGAAGAGATGGTCTATTGAGGATCTTCCTGCTCTAAAACCTGCCTGTTCTCCAGCTTCTACGACCGCGTATTCCGTTTCTATTCTATTTTTAAGTATTTTTCCGTATATTCTGCTAATAGATCCTGTAACCTTTATTCCTCGATAGTTATCGCAATTATTTTTGTCTCCTTTCTTATGAATTGTTGATATGTATGATATTTTCCATTCCACAGACAATAATTACCTTTTTAAAAACGAGAGGTTGAAGTTGTTATACAGTGCTCAAAAATAATATAGCAACTTGCATCGCTTTTTCCGCACACGTGCAGCTCCTGTAGCGCTTTAGGGATCTCCTTGTAGCACGTGTACTAGACCCACAAAAAAATATATATAAAAATAACGAACACCCAAATAAAATTTGAAAATACCCCCATATTAGACGCCGTGTTAAGACTACCTGTAATTAATCCAATTTTATTACCTCTTAATTTAAATTTAGTACCAATTTCCCTTCCAAATGTAATATCTTTTAGAACTTAAATTTGGTATTATAAACCTCTTCGAAAATGGTCGCGAGACCGTCAGAGTGATCTGAATAAATTTAGTGAAATAGTTATACTACACCTAAAACCGACCGCAAACTCCATAAATTTTACTGCAAAATTGACAAAAGTCGCTCTTGCACAAGAAAATACAAAATAAATAATGTTTTCGCAAAACCCTATTTCGCATGATCGAGCGCGTCTATTAAAAAAGATACCCGATATTATCGGAGAAAATCAAGGGAAACAAAGCGGGTCTCATATTTTCCATTAATAGATGTAATATCAGAGCTATCAGTGCTGCTGCAGATTTTTCCATTTCGATAAAAAAGAACCAAGGAAATATGCGGAGGAGTGAAAAAGGCAATAATTGTAGCCGTCAATAAATGCCAAATTCAATGTATAAATGAGAGAAATCTGAGATGGTCATCTGTTAGTTATTGTAAATGGAAATATTTTTATAAATTGAGAAAATAATACATTATGTTTACTCTACAAATACGTAGGTATACGTAATACTTTAAAAAGTTTTTATTATTTAGTAGACAATCACCGTCATTCTCGATAGAAGACTTGGACTGTTTATAGAATCGCTACAAAAACAAACACGTGGCATATAACATCGCCGCAAAACGAAGCCAACGGGCTACCGCCGCACAATGGGGCGAATGCGTTGTTTTTCGGTCATTTGCTTATAACTTCCACATTTGTTATTGGAATGACTTCAAACTTAATCCACATAATGTACGATTAATATACAGTCCCGGGCCAAATTATTAGACGCACTGTATTTTTTTTAGTAATTTTATGTTTCTTAAGAGTTTTTATGCAATAATGGTATATTTAAACTACAATATTATTGATTTTTATTTAAAAGAATTGTTGTAGACTACATATTTGTATTTATTTTTAACATATGGCAACACTGTGTTGACAAAGTGATACATGAACGTAAACAACTACAAACCTGTATCAGTCGCGATCGGAATCGAGTCAGGTACGGACGTGTTTCTGTGGCTTTATGGACTGTGATTGTTTGTTTAACAGTTTTATACTACTCAGTTATTAGTTTATTTTGTATGCAGTGTTTTAAAAAAGTAATTGGACTATTTTCATTATGGTAGAAAAGGCGAAAGCTGAAGTGAAAGGCCCTTGTGATTGCGAAAACATTTACAAACCGAGAAATATCACGAAGATTGGAGGTTTCTGAAGCTAGTGTACGACGCATAAAAAAGAAAACTGAGTCAGGGAAGGAATTAAGCCCGAAAAGAAAGAAAAGATGCGGTAGAAAACCAATTTTCACTCCACGGCCAGAGGGATGTTTGAAGAAAATTTGTGTAAAAAACAGATTTGCTTCCACAAAGGTAATAAAATCACAACTCCAGGATGCTAGCGTAAATGCTTCTGAGCGCACTGTTCGAAGAAAATTGTCGCCCCGCCCAAGTTAACAGCTGCAATGAAAGCAAAGCGCCTGAAGTGGGCCAAACAATGGCAAGACAAAGATGTGGACTTCTGGAGATCGGTAAGATACAGCAATTTAATCAATAATTAATACATTATTATCATTTTCAGTTAAATAAAGCAAATAAACATGGAAGTTTATATATTTTTCCTATTTTTTGACAGGTCTGCTTCAGTGACGAAAGCACATTCGAAATTTTGCAGAATAAAGCTCAGTATGTGCGTCGTCGTCATGGAGAAAAGTTTCATCCTGATTGTGTCGTCCCGACGGTTAAACATTCCACCAAAGTGATGATTTGGTCAGTCATCAGCGGCAAGGACACTGGACGTCTGTACGTCGTCAAAGGAATAATGAGGCAAGATCAGTACAAAGAAGTATTACAAAATCGGTTGATTCCGCAGCTCAGAGAATGGTTTCCAAATGGGGAACCATTCACTTTCATGCAAGATGGAGCTCCCTGCCACACTGCTCGGTCTGTTAAAGCTTTTTTGGCAGAAAAAAAAAATATCCCTCTGTTGGATTGGCCGGGTAATAGCCCCATTGAAAATGTGTGGGAGCTGATGAAAAGAGAAGTGGCTAAAGATGTGATTACCAACAAAACCCAGCTCCTAGAAAAGATTATTCATGTGTGGAATCATCATCCTCAAATGCAGGAGACAGTACAATCTTGCATTGATAGCATGCCGCGCAGAATTAAAGCTTTGATAGCGGCTAAAGGTGGCTCAACTAAATATTGACTTTTACTAACATTAATTTCACTTTTCTTTAAAACTTAAAAAACTTATGCTTTTCTAAATTAATGCTGTTTTATTTATGTCAAATAAATAGGTAATTGATTGGATAATATAAAAAATAAAAAACAAATCAATTTAAAATAATAAAACGGTACAATATCACTTGGTAATTAATATTTTACATGAAATCTTGCAGTGCGTCTAATAATTTGGCCAGGGGACTGTATGTTCAGTATATGAAATAAAAATCATACTATATACTGTTATCGTGTGGGCGATAAAGCGTAAAGATGATTATTTCATATAATACTAGACAACAAATTGAAAAATTTTTCGATTACATGAGTGCGAATAGTCATTTTCAATGTATTTTTGCCTGCTGAACACGAATCCGTTATCCAAACGTGGCTACCGCGTCGTAATTTTGAGAAAAATGACGGAAATTTGCAAAAAACGACGGTTTCAAGGATTTTCATGACATAACACAGGCACAAATATTTTTCTCATAAAATTCGTTAATACTACGCGTAAGTATCAACATTTAGCTTTAAAATGCCTTTTGTTTCGTTTTGGTACATTTTTTTTATTTTCGAGGTATAGCTAAAATTAGCAACATTGGTTGCGCTTACGCAGCATTAATATCATTGTCCCGTGTTACGATTGCCCTACGCATGCGACATGTAACGGAACATTAACCCATCAAAATACACTCATGAAGCGAATAATATTTCGAATATCAATTATCTGCTCTTAGCGTTACTCAGGATCAACGACGTGGACGTGACGGTGATCTTGATTTTTTTTGTGAGTCCCCTTGCCTCTCACATTTGTACTTCTTGTTTTAATCATCGTAATCTGTATCATCATCACTGAAATGTAATAGATGTTTTACATATTCGGACAATTGTTTATAATCTGCTAAATAGTTTTGATTCTGTGAATAATTATCTTTACATGAATTATCTTTACGCTTTATCGTGCTCGTGATAATAAATTGTATGATTTTGATCTCATATTTCTGAAAATATATAAATCGTACATTATGTATATTAAATTGAAGTCATTCCATTCACAAATGTCAAGTTATGAGCAAATGACCAAAAAATGTCGCATTTGTCTCACTATAGCGCGCGATGTAAGCAAACACTCGCATTGAGATCGAAATTTCAAAGTAGTCAAGCCGCGAAAAAAGGCAACAATAGTTTAATTGCCCTTTTTTTAGAAGTGTATACTTCATAAGAAATGAGGAGTATATCGTCATTTTTTCATTTCATTGGAATATTGCCCGAGAGAATGGCTGAGTGGAGAACGTTAGATCAAGTCGGGGGAACTTTAATGTCCATTTCTTTACCAAAGGGGGACGAAGGGGGATAAAAATAGGATATCTCCGGAAACTAGAGACTTTGCCCTATCAGATGGTGAAAGCGCCATCTCATTCCACCTCATTCCAAAAACTTTATATATCTTTGAATATTGAAATAAGAATAATTTTTTTGTGTCGAATATGTCAAATGTTTATTAATATACTGTACAACTCTAATGACGTTACACTAAGATTAATTTGTTGTTTGAAACCTAATAAACAAGTTCTAGTAAGCGTTTAACTCATATTCGTAGTTATGTTGTCCACAGAGAATTTAGAATGTAATTTCTCGAATTACTGAAATTCCAACATTGTCGAAAATGTCACACTTCAATGGTTAATTTTAAGGAAGGCAGAAGGAATAAATTAGTTATAAACATATTTATGTATGGTTTATGATATATATTAAAGCAAAAAAATCGTCAATATTCGAAAAATACATCTTTAATTTTTTCATCCAATATCCGATTTTTTACGCCGTCGCCCCAATGTGCGCCGGCACGTTAAAATGTACCTCATAGTGTTTCTCAGAGATGCAGCGTATGTTTTGTCTATTATGGTTACATAAAATATAATTTCTGCTTGCGCGGCATCTCTGAGAAACTGGACTAAACACATTTTAACGAACCAGCGGTAGTCCACAGGTCGGTTTACGGCGCGGTCACGTTCTTTTTGATGATCCACAACACTAACCAGTTTGAGTTTTAACAGGGTCTTGAGCTGTGTGTGGTTAATCACAGTAATTAGTATTTTAGCTCAAAAAAAAGAGACGCCTAGTCATACTGCAAAACTCAGTGATTTCTGCTGTACAATACGCTATTGCACTTCTAACTAATTATATATTTTTTAATGAAAAAATCGATTAGTAAGATCTCTAGAGGGAGGCCTCCCGCGAATCTCTAGGTATATTAGTCTCTCAACTTAACAAAGACCTGGAAGAAATTCTATCTTGGGGTAACAGTAACCAAGTGGAATTTAACGCTACAAAAACCCAGGCGGCAGTTTTTTCTAAAAAAATTAACGTTGCTGAACCCGACATAGTTATGGCGGGGCACTCCATTCCTCTAACATCGTCACTCAATTTTTGGGCGTCAGTTTGGGAGCAAATATGTCCTGGCATGAACAAGTCGCAGGCATAGCAAGGAGAGCTTCTCAAAAGTTGGGAATATTATTTCGTACCAGAAAGCTTTACACTCTACAACAACTGTTAATTCTTTACAAAGCTCAAATTCGACCAACTATGGAATACTGCTCCCATGTTTGGGGCTCCGCTCCCAAACATACATGGCATTTGTTGGATTCTATTCAGAGAAGAGCTGTTCGTCTGATTGGAGAGCCGGAACTGACCGGCGGCCTTAATTCGCTGGAACATAGAAGAACGGTTGGCGACTTGAGCCAATTCTACAAGTATTTTCATTCGAAGGATGTAGTCCGCTTAATTCCCTCCCAGAATGGTGCATGTTAGCAATACACGTCGCGCTAATACTTCACATCCGTATGAGGTTCAGCTTGTTACTCCTCGTACAACGCTTTTCAAGTAGTCTTTTATATGGAGAATATCATCCCTTTGGAATAATTTGCCCTGGACTATGTTTCCCACCGAATACAATTTACAGCGATTCAAGAACAACGTAAATCGCTTTTTCCGCACACGTGTCGCTCCTGTAGCGCTTTAAGGACTTCCCTGCAGCACGTGTGCTAGACCCATTAAAAAATATATATATTTTTTCTTCTTTCAGTTCTATTATTATAAGTCAATCTCGGCGTAGATGGGTAAAAACACTTCTAAAGTATAAGACATATTTATTACACAACGAACTAGTTTATTCGCAAAAACAACTACCAATAATAGTAACAACACCAAGTAACTCTTATTTCAATCTTAATTACACAACTCTTACAAATAGTTATACTTGTTATTAAGTATTGTTATACAAAACAAAATATGATCTGCGGAAAGACCTCGACCGAAACAGTACAAAAAGATTTTTTTCTCGAGGCGACCGGATCTCCAAGGTCGATCACTTAAGCGACCGACTGGACAATAAAATATGTAACATGTAATTCACAACAACGCTGTATTATTACACAACTAAATTAGTCATCAAAATAGAGCAACCCTTTTGTAATTTATGACTGTAGACGCTTAAGATTAGCTAGAGCTGAATTTATAAACGTGTAAAAAGTAGTTTTTTTTTACAAAAGGCTACAATTGTTACAATATTTTACAGAATAATGTAAAGATAAATATTTTTAGATTTTTCTCCTGATTTTTCAATTTTTCCGTTGCCCGTCGTCAATGACGTTACAGGTCCAGTGGCTGTTGAAACAGTGCCCTTTTGGCAAGTTTAGATGTTGAAAATGTCGTTATAAAGGCAGAATAGGTGTAAATAGTGTAAATAGGTGTGAATAGGTGTAAATGGATGTGTTAACGAGTCTGCAAGAAGTGATCGTCAATGACGTCACACGTCTAGTGGATGTTATACCCTAATTTCTTGCCAAAAGAACACTGTTTCAACATCCACTGGATGTGTGACGTCATTGACAATCACTTCTTGCAGACTCTTAACACATCCATTTACACCTATTTACACCTATTCGCACCTATTTACACCTATTTTCAACATCTAAACTTGCCAAAAGGGCACTGTTTCAACAGCCACTGGACTTGTGACGTCATTGACGACTACTTCTTGCACAGTTTTCAGCCAATTTCAGCACTTCTTGCAGATTTTTCAGCATTTTTCAGCCAGAAAACGTAACTTTGCCATTTATGCGGACGTAAAACGACCTTCTTTCACCTAACTTCCGAAAGACATACACCATTCGACCTTTTTGTTCTGAATTCAAGGGCATTCTTAGACTTTGGATTCCGCATTATTGGGGCCCAGAACCCAGCCAGGAAAACTACTTGTTTGCGATATAATATTCGCTATTGATAGGTTTTTCCCTTCTCAGCATAGTCGATGAAAATTATTCCATGCGCATCCCAGATTACAGAGACCAAAACCTTCCAGCCGACTGTTGTGTCTTTCGTCGCATCGGGCGACTTTCACCGGCTGCTGTCCACTCAGCTGACTGCCGATTTGATTGCGGTGTGTAGTGGTGGATCTATTCTCAGCCAATGTCAGATATCGCATGAAAAAATCCTTTTTATTGCACTTAAACAGGTCTGAACAGCGCTCAAAATCATCAACACGTTGTTGTTTTTGGTCCATTGTGAGCAAACGAGAACAGAGCTTTCTCATGCCCAAATATTCATGTAGAATATGACCAATACGTTGTTTTGATATCTTTAGGGTGTTAGATATCTCATGCAATTTCACTTTATGGTCATCCAAAACAATTTTGTGTATTTTTTTAATGTTTTCCGGCGTTTTTGGGCGTCCGATGCGTCAGCATCATTTGTATCTGTACGACCGCGTTTAAATTCAGCATACCAGTAAATGATGAGTGATTTTCTAGGGGCAAGCCCCCGTAACACTTATCAAGCCATTGCTTTGCCTGAACGATATTCTTTTCCACCAAAAAAAGTGTTTAATCAACACCCAAAATTCAATTTTTCCATTGTTTCGAAAATATTAAAAATAGCGTCACTAAAACCACTGTAACTTGTAAACTAATCGTCCAAATGTCATGAAATTTTGACACATATCGTTTGAAGGTTGGTACTCCCTAAAAATCATATGGATTTTTGACAATTGCGACATCTATGTGTCACAGCCAAAAACTTTTCAGCCTACGTGTTACTTCAGATCCCAAGTATTGAATCAGTCATGTAGTGTTTGAAAAGAGGCGAGAAAAAAACATTCGTAGTAGAGCTAAATATAAGACTACCATTATAGTAAACTAATACTATAACCATTAGAGTGACCGGATCTCATAGAGGGGGAAAAAAAATGTCGGAATCTTGTTCGTCTGGACCCCACAAAACGATTCCCCTTTCCAGATATTGAGATAGCCGAAATTTGAGCTCGATTAAACGACGTTAACCCGTGCCGCTCGTCGCTCAAAGTTTGAAAAAATCCAAATTTTTGGCCAAAAAGCTGACATATGGAGCCATAACTCCAGAACGGTAAATAATAGAAACACGCTTAATATCTCAAAAGAAAGCTAATGTTGTTCTTCAAAATTTATATTCTATACATAATTGTTGTTGTGACCGGGTACCACTAGGAGCATACTTCGTATATTTTGTTATTAAGTGATAAATTTTGCTTTTTTTTGGTATATTTTTGAGTTTAAAGTAGAAATATAATAAAAAAACAAGTAATACTGATAAGTCTAATGACATTTTTTATTATAAAATATATAAAAATTAGGTATATAATACATACAAAACAGACACAGAAAAGATACAGACGTAGTACCTACATGAGTTGATAATTTTACATAGTTATCTAATCTATCCTAGAGTTTTGGTTTAAAGTAGTTTTTGAAACGTCAGGATATAATGCTCGGCATTTACTTACAACTTGCAGGACATATTGCTTTTGGTCTTCATCTTTTGTCAGAAGGTCGTTAAAGTCGGTTATTAATTTAACACCACGCTCAGCCATATCATTAACTACTTTTAATGTTTTGAAAATTTTCAATCCTTCTTGGAAGTCATTATTTTGAGGCCAGGTGTTTGGATGTTGTCTTAGGAAATCTGTTTTTATATTAAATTGGTCAAAGAATGTAAACGTTTCTTTGGTAAGTAAATTTACCAATCCTCCATCAACTACCTCTTTTAAGTTTTCTTTCCTAACTTTTGGATTTACAACCCTAGCGTGCTGTGATGGTTCATCTGTGCTACTGAGCAATTTATTAGCCATTAACAACTTTTCATCGTCTGTAATGGTGGGATCAAAAAACGATAATCCCACCAACTTTGCATTCAAATACCACAAATGGTTCGAAAATTTGGTCAGGGCTATTTCTGCAATGTCATTGTCACATTCTTTATAGTCTAACAGACTATGCAAAATATCTAAATCTTGCTTTGGTGCAAGATGAGCTTTTGGAGCATTGAACCAAGCTTTACAATAAATTTTAACTAGGAAAACAGAAACGGCACGCACAGAACTTTCTTCTTCTTTAGACATCTTAAATTGACGGCGAAAAATGAACATTTTTAAGCAGTAAATAGCCTTTGCCATCCACCTAGCGTGATGAATGGCTCCTGGAGTTCTAAAACCCACAACATTGCTGTCTAGTGATCCAACAAATACGAGAACCAACTGCAATAGCTCCTTGTAGTCATCTCTGGGGTGGCTCTCAGTTAATTTGGTCTCGAATTCAGCAGTAACATTTGCAATTACTTCTGGAGTTAGCTACTTTTGTATTAGATTGTCACTGATACCTGTGTCGTATTTTCCTTTGTCTATCTTGGGCCACGCAGTGAGGAATCTCTTGAAAATGTCTGGATGAGGTCCAGTGGTTGATCCCATTTTTGTGTCGAATACGCCTCTTAACAGAATTTCCAAGATATGGTGACGGCAAGCTAGGTATAACAATTCTCTTCCTAACATTTGCTCCAATATGACGCATGCTCCTTTGAGTCTTCCCGTGTTGGATGCTGTAGTAGCACATCGCCTTGACGGTGTTGAGAAGACCCCATTTATGTAGGCATTCATGTAGGCATTCATATATGGCTACGGCTTGCTCCTCTCCAGAGCTGTTTGCTGTTACAGGAACTCCCAGCAGCTGTTCCTTTTCGCCATATGAAATAGCTATAGCTATTCGCTCACATTGTTCATTTTTTAAAACACCCGGTAAAAGTTTACCGTCCCAATGGACAACCACGGGCTCTTTTTCAGGAATGTTTACTTTATCAAAATTTTTTTTATTTTATTGTTCTCTGAACATTTGCCTTCTATCATGTAATAAAGTTTTCGAGACTTTGTACTCAAGAGGGTCAAGGTTTAGTGCTTCTAGAGTAGCTATTAAAATTCTCGTGGCATTTCTGTCGGATACCTTACATCGATCTAATAAAAACAAAATGGACAATTTCATGTTTAAAATCTCTTTAACGCCCCTTGCAAATGAAACTTTCATCCTCTTGCTCTCAGATGGTCCTGGTAGATGCTGTCCTCTTCAGTGTCTTAAAATATCTTCACTAGATAATTGTTCGATCTAACCAGCTCAAAGGCACTTTTAGAAACTAAACTGAATAAATAAAAGGTCGGTTGTACGCTGAAGTAAAATCACCATCCCTAAAATAGAAATTAGATTCACCCTCCTTTTTACCTGTCAAACGGGTCTTTCTTTGGTAAACTAGTCAGGTAATCCCCATATAAAAAAGATTAAAATTTGAACAAAAGGCTCTTTATGTTTGAAAATTGAGTTCCAAAATACTTTTTAACAAAATAATGTTAATTCCGAGACACATTATGTAAAAACCCGTAAAATTCTTAGAATACTTCCAAACTGGCTCCTACTGGTACCAGGTCACGTTTTTTTTTTTTTTGGGGCTAAAGGCTGTTGTAACTCGGTTTGACTTAAAATAACAACAATTATGTATAGAATATCAATTTTGAAGAACAACATTAGCTTTCTTTTGCGATATTAAGCGTGTTTCTATTATTTACCGTTCTGGAGTTATGGCTCCATATGTCAGCTTTTTGGCCAAAAATTTGGATTTTTTTAAACTTTGAGCGACGAGCGGCACGGGTTAACGTCGTTTAATCGAGCTCAAATTTCGGCTATCTCAATATCTGGAAAGGGGAATCGTTTTGTGGGGTCCAGACGAACAAAATTCCGACATCGATTTTTTGCGGTCACCCTAGTAACCATAGTCGCCACGTTTTTATTTATTACATGTTTAATATTAAAATCCTATGATAGAGAGTGGGCATAAGCAACATTCAATTTCCAATATAAATAAAATACCGAAATCTATAACAACTACTAAAAATGAATTAAGTTCATATTTCAGTAGTGACCACTACTCTTTCATCTGTCAATTCATCTCGGGGCATGTAAAAGCCTTTTTGTATCTTACTGTGAGTTTCCGCTAGTACTGTAATAAGTGTTTCGATTTTGTTCTCCCTTTTGTCGATTCTAACTCAGCTGATGAGCTGTGATACGACGAAACGCGTCCCGAGATGGATTGACAGATGCAGTGGTCACTGCTGAAAAGGATTTCGTTCATTCTGAGTAGTTGATATAAATGTTGATCATTGATTTAGAAACCTAAGTATAGAGCCGCTTAAGGGAAATTGTTTGTAACAATTCTTCTGTTGGTCTGTGGCTTTGCCTCTGACAAAAGGCAAGTATGCCTTCTAATTTCAAGCTTCTACAAGCCAGAGAAACAATTTGTTGAATATTACTGTGATAAACAATGCATGTTACATTAACCTGAATGAAAAGAAACATCAATTTAAAAAAATGCGACTGTTTCAAAACAAAAAAGCAGATATCTAAATTACCACGAGCTTTAACTTCTCTAACGATTATCGCCACGAACAAATCATGTTTTTAACAACACCTTTTTATTCTTTCAGAACATGTAACGGGATTTACTTTTGGTAATTACCCTTGTCATCCACGTCTAAATTACACAATGAATTTTTTACACTTCTAATTTTTGTCTTGTTCGTTACGCAATTCGCACAGCGGGCAACTCACATTCATGATGATAACTCTTCTTTTTCGTTTCGCTTCAGCCAGCGCGGCCAAGTTCACTGACAGCCAAGTTCAAGCCCGAAAGTGGTTATTGACCCGCGCTATTGTTCTTCTTTTTCATTTTTTTTCTTTTGCGATACAAAAAGATCTTCAATTACATTATCACTAAGGATTATATAATGTTTTCTTAACCTATATTCTTTAATTGAAATATTAAGTGTTCAGCACCTGGAATACGTTACAAAATTATGCCTCAAGAGGACATAACAAATCAGGGATTTTACACTAGTTGGCTTCATAAAGTATCATATATAAACTGGAATGATAAATTAGCAAAAGATCGAATTTTCCTGAAGTCAATAAGTCCATATTGTTTGTGACCGATTTGAAATAACACAGCAGCAGAATAAATCTAATCAAATAACACAAATCATTCTTCAAATTTAAAATGGATATCTTAAATCTATAATCTATAAATATATATATATATATATATATATATATATATATATATATATATATATATATATATATATATATATATATATATATATATAATACAACGTCTCGCTGTTTGCCTGTGTGCCTGTCCGTTAGTGCGTTTATTACTCGAAAACCACTTATCCGATTTACGTTTTTTTTTTTTAGATATATACATATGTTCTCTGGCCAGGTTACAGAATATATTTTATTATGTTAGGTAATATAAGAAATAAGCAGTGACAATAACAGTGAATCAAGTCGGAAAAAATCTTGCCGCTAGCGCACTCTCGTGCAATAAGCTGCCTAAACAGTTAAATAAAGAACAATATCACCTAACAAAGAATACAATATATATATATATATATATATATATATATATATATATATATATATATATATATATATATATAAAATGAAACCTGTCTCGGTCTGTCCGTCTGTCCGTTAGTGAGCTATAGTAATCTATATAATCCCTGAAACAAAAGGCTTCTTACTTGTCATCCAGGATAAAGTCATATTAACCAGAAACTACCGAAAGTCCATCATCAAAGACCCAACTATTACAGAAGACAGGGGCAGGAAAGGCCACCAGCAGAAAGAAACGATCGAACACATAACAAGCGGATGTAAAATATTAGCCGGAACAGAATACAGAGCCAGACAAAAGTAGCTGCAAAAGTAGTTCATCAAGCACTAGCCACAACATACAAACTCACAGAAAACACAGATCTCTACTACAAATACACACCAACATCCATACTTGAAAATAAAGATTACAAGCTCTACTGGGACATCAGTATCCATACAGATAAAACAGTCTCCGCCAATAGACCCGATATTACTTTTTAGTGCAAAAAAGGAAAAGTTACCTATCTAATTGACATAGCTGTCCCCAATGACAAACATCCAAATGAAATACACAGAAAAAATCTCCAAATACACAGATCTTGCAAGAGAAATAAAAAGGCTATGGAAACAAGAAAAAGTCATCATTGTCCCCCTCATCATATCGGCCACAGACCTTACACCAATAACATTCATACCACACTTAGTGCAATTAGGACTCAACACAAACATACACAGAAACACTCAGAAGTCAGTGATTTTGAAAATATGTAACATTGTCAGGTTATTCCTTGATACACAATGGTTTGTGCTGACTTGGCTTGGGCCCGTCAGCCAAATATGGAACCATATTGACCAAATGTGAGAAAGAAGAATTTTTTTGTGATCTATATAATATATATAAAAAACGTAACGTCTGTTTGTTCGTTAGTCTGCTTATCATTCGAAAACCATTTATCCGATTTACGTTTTTTTTTTTAATTCCTAACTTAATATTTATCCAAAAACAAATCTATAATATATATAAAACGCAACATCCCTCTGTCTGACTGTTAGTGCGCTTAATACTCAAAAACCACTTATCCGATTTACGTGCTTTTTTATAAAATACATATGTTCTCTTGTCAGGTTATAGAATATATTTTATTACGTTAAGTAATGTAAGGAATAAGCAGTGACGATAATAGCGAATCAAGTCCACGCGAGCGGAGTCGCGGGAACGGCTAGTTAAAAAATAAAATTGAAAAGTGGAGAACTAAGAAATTATAGCTAATCAAATTGACAAAAATTTTGCAAGTAGTTTATTATTTTGCAAATTCGTAGTTATTTATATTTATGATATTTCGTCCTTACGGGTTCAACAAATACGAGACCAAATTAAAAATGCATAAACAACGAACTTACTTCATTTATTTCCCGACCGCACTCGCCAGAATCAATTATTTAATTTGCTAATAACAGTGATATATTATGCAGCATCTGTTGTAGGAACAATGTAAGCGTTTGTATAACAATCTGATTATTAGAAGTATAAAAACGATTGACGACGATAACATTGACTATAAGAGAAATGTAAATACGCGGAAACCAAAACAAAAATTATAGAAATAAAATATGGGTGAGTCCCGCAAAGTAATAATGGCAATCAGCAGTACCTTAACAAGTCTATTTATTAGTAAAATTTTGTAAGAAATTTTCCATCTATTATACATACAAAATTGTTAATACTGTCATCTCAATAAAGAGTAAATACAATTTCATATTGATGACTGATGGTATTTTATCAGAAATGGTATTGGAGGCCGGAGAGGACTGAAAACAAGAACTGGTCAAACTATCATCATTATGCACAGATAATTGTTTTTAGTGACCTAAATAGTGTTAGAAATGAACCCACATTTACGTTTAGGAGGGTTTTCCGAGGAACAAGGTTCTGCACTTTAAGCGGAAATTAGAGGGCATTGACTGGTCTATTGTTTATGATGCTGGTACTGTGGACGGGGCATACAGCTCATTTCTGAGTTTGTTCTCGAATTAATTCGTCAAGATCTTTAAAATAAAGAAATGTAATGAAAATAAGTGTAAAAAAAAAAAACGGTTGGATAACGAATGGCGTTAGGATATCTTGTAAACGAAAGCGTGAGCTTTATTTCAAGAGAATAAGGGGGGAAATTACTGATATTTACTATAAAAATTATTGCGAAATATTAAATGTAGTTATAAAGGAAGCTAAAAAACAATCACAAACTAATTTTATAAATAATGCCGAAAATAAGATTGGAGCGACTTGGCATTTGGTTAAACATATAACAAAAAACCGATCATCCACCAAAGACAATTCTTGATAATTTTTCACAAAGGTTTAACGATTCTTTTAAAATTGTAAATCATCTGAACAAATACACATGATGCATTGAAAATCTTTCCGTTTTTTCCTGTTCCTGAGTGATAGGTTTCCTACTATACTCTTAATCGTAGAAATTGGGGGTTATGTTAGTTCATTGGTCTCTTGCAAAGCACTTTGTTTATTCAAATTTCTTTTTACCAAACTGTCGTAAACATTTTTCACTATTTATTTAGCGTCAAGTGATAAATGCTTTTCTCTTGCGATAGCCACTATTGCAATTTTCTCGCGGACGCCACATAATTAAAATGGAACCGTTACGTTGTAAGTTGTAAGTAAAACTAAAAATAAAAAAATAAAAAGTATGGACTCTTAATGGGGCCCTGTGGTCATCAGGCCTATATTATTAAATACTTAAAGGGCTCCAAAGCGGGTTGCCAGGTAAATAAATATAATAGGTAAAAATAGATCCAATATGATTGCAGGTGCAAATGAGGGCGGTATACAAAGCAGGTAAAATAAAAATAGGTTTATTGTAATACCTGGCAACTATGCACAAAACCTTAATAGGGTCGTTTATTGCCCCAGTGAAAAAACAAAAAGGCAGGATCTTATATCTTGGGATTTACTATAAGCTACCACCTAAGACATGTAGATATAACACAGCTGATGGTAGAGTAGCTGGCAAAACCTAGGTAAAGCTAAATTCTTTATAGAGTTCAGATAATTAAAGGGATACAAATGAATCATTATTAATGAAGAATACAAGCCAATCTTGAAAACAATTAAAAGAGTGGAATGAGTTGTTCAGAAAAACGTGCCACCACTGAAAAAGAATTACGGTTTTATAATTCCATAGCCCTCGTGATTGCGGTTATTAAGGATTGCTTTTGTCATTTCGACGGGACTAAGAATTAAATCCGTTTTCATAGGAAAATGGATCGAGGAATTACAGCGATTTGTATTTTAAATGGGTTGTCGTTAAAACTGTTATTTCTAATTGGGGAATCATTCTGCGAATTAAAGACGCTAAACTAATTACAAACAAAAATTATTAACGCTTTGTATCAAATTTAAAACCGTTGAAAGACAGAGATCGTTTTCAAAAACTATATACGTAAGAACGATTGGATAAGGTGATTTGGACTGAAAAACAATATCTGCTTTGTATACAAGGAAGATAATGTTTTCGCAATTAGAGAAAAATATTTTCTTAACATTATTAGTGTTCCGCACGGAACACTAATAGAATCACTTCGGTGTTTGTTCGTCCGCCCGCCTGTCTGTCTGTCAGTCATATTCGATTTTCTCCGAAACTATTCGACATAGAAAGTTGAAATTTGGCTTTAATATAGGAATTGAAGCAGTTTTAAGTAGCCAGACCAAAAACTTTTCAGCCTACATGTTATGTTGCCTTGATGTTACACGTTTAACTTGCTGAAATTTTCTCCAGGATGAGAAGTTATTAACCAATGACAATCGAGAATGGATACTAGGGTTAGTCAATGTTTCTTGAAAAGTAAGTCGAATAATAACACAGCCCCACAAAAAAAAAGTAGGGTATACTTTTGATGCGATATATCAGATCCGTAGTATTTTTGCCCGCTGATCACGAATCTGACGTCAGAATATCGCCATCACATCTCAATTTTTTTCTAACCTCAAAAAATAGGTAAAAATTAGTAAAAATTAAGAAAAATATACTCCTAA
This sequence comes from Pachyrhynchus sulphureomaculatus, assembly GCA_019049505.1. Classification (NCBI taxonomy): domain Eukaryota; kingdom Metazoa; phylum Arthropoda; class Insecta; order Coleoptera; family Curculionidae; genus Pachyrhynchus; species Pachyrhynchus sulphureomaculatus. The sequence continues at coordinate 251,624,786 of CM032447.1, forward strand.
AAAATTGATTCAAGCTTTTTCATGAATCCAAAGATGTATTAATATGTATTCGGACACGCTAAGCTAATATTCATAGGTTGGATTAAGCCATACAGTTCTGTTTTCTTTCTAACCTCAATAAATCAGACAGATATAGTGCTTCTCGAATGCAACCGATTCTTACCAAATTTGGTACACGGGGGTTTTTTGGGTTGCTGATCATGAATCTGAGGATTTGCAAAATCCAAGATGGCGGACAAAATTTTTGAAAACCAACCGATTCCTACCAAATTTGGTATACAGTTGGGGAATCCTCAAACCTGATACTCTTAAACCCTAAACCCTGAAACCTTAGACTCCCACACCCTGTAACCTCAAAAAATAGACCTCAATAACCCTGTAACTTTAAAAATGAGACCCAATAAACTCAAAACCAGGACTTTTAAACCGTATACTCTCAAATAGTAGACCCTTAAGCCCTAGAATTGCGAAGGTTAGACCCGCGCCTAACTTTCCTTTTTTTGGCTGTATCTTGTTCTTTTTTCCGCGAATGACCTATTCAAAGGCTTTCTGCCCAAACGCTTTTGAGGACTTGTTTCTCTTTTTAGCGACCAGCAATAGTCCGCTAGCATATGGTCATCCCATCGTCCTTGATACCGATTTTCTATGATTTTCAGATCTTGGTGAAAACGTTCACCTTGCTCCTCACTGTAGTCACCAAGATTATCTGGGAAATCATCGATGTGGGAGTCCAGGAAATGTAATTTTAGATTCATTAAGCAACCTAATGTTTGAAAATTTTTTACCATTTTCTCGACTATTTCTTTGTACTTAGGACTTTTATTATTTCCCAAAAAGTTTGTTGCGACTTCTTTAAAACTAAGCCAAGCAGCTTTTTCAACTTTATTCATTTTAGTAACAAATAATGAATCTTGAAACAATTTTCTTATTTGTGGCCCGTCAAATACGCCTGCCTTAATTTTAGCTTCAGAAAATTTCGGAAATTTTTTATGCAAATATTTGAAACATGGGCAGTTTGTATCTAATGCTCTTGTGAATTGCTTCATAAGTCCAAGCTTAATGTGAAGCGGGGGAATAAGAACTTTTCCTGGATCTACCAATGGTGGAAACAATACATTATTTTCTCCAGGAGTGAACGATTCTCTTGTTGGCCAAATTTTTTTCTTATAATGACGTTCCCTGTCTCTGCTATTCCACAGACATTTATAACAGGGATAAAGTGTAAACCTTGACTGTTGGCCAAGCAATATTGTTACAATTTTCAGATCTCCACAAATTTTCCAGTTATGATCAGCATATTTTATTTTTATCAAACGCTGCTTCATTTTTTCATATTGCTCTTCCATAACTGTGGAATGAGCAATCGGAATGGGAGCGTAAACGTTGGTATTATGCAGCAAAACTGCCTTAATGCTCCGTTTAGAAGAATCAATGAACAGTCTCCATTCTTCAGGATCGTATGAGTTATTTTGAAATTCATCCATTAGACCTTTTACATCGGTACAATATGAAAGTGACAATTGCTCGTCCATTGTGAAATATTTTCGAAATTGTTCATCTCTGTTTCTATAATAAGAAATCGTAGCTTCTGGCTTAAGTAAATGTCTTTTTCTTTAAAAAGGAAGCAAGATGCTCTGAACCGTCTTTGGATAAGCCTAAATCTCTGACTAGATCACTAAGTTCTGACTGTGATACGAGTATTGGTTCTGGTTTACGGTTGTATGGTAGAAATTCTTTATCTGTGTCACTAGTATATGATAGGTTGTCACTAGAACATTCATTAGTAACAGTGTTTGAATCTTTTTCGACAGTCTCAATGTTTTCGGCATGAACTGATAAGGTGAAATCATTTGTTTCCATAACATCAGCATCAAGTGGTTCAGGAGGCGGAATTAGTTTAGTTGGTCTTGTTACTGTCGAAACATCGTTATAAGTAATAGTGCTTTTATTTTTTCGGTTATGCCTAGATACAACATTCATACAAAAGTAGCAATCATTTTCACTGTATGGTCTATTCCATATTGCTGGTCTGGAATATTTAATCGTCTTCTTATTGATGTACAACATTATTTTGCAAGAACTGCAAATGATGTGGGGAACCCAATCTGTATCCTGGTGCTGTATTTCAATGTTAAAACAATCCTTATATAAGGTTTTAATCTTATCCGTTATCGGTGACCCCATTTTACTCAATACGTGTTGACAGCAAATATAACAAAATGAATCACTGTTTTTATCGCACTTATGAAAAGTCCTTGTACCGTGAGACCGTTTTTCTTGTAGCATTATACTCTACATGAGCCAAGTCACCCACACATGAAGAGCTACGGTCGCTGGATGACGACGGCTGCGGGCCCGCTTTCCCACCCTGACCAACCGCCGATACTGGGTTTCCGAGTCCCTGCATCGTAATTCTCTTTCTTCTACCTGCCATGACGGCATCTAAGCCGTTATCCAGGGACTCTGCCGGCTAGTGGAGTAACACCGTTGCCCACCGTCACCACGTGGAGGTGCCCTGGATGCAGGTAGAAGAATAAAAAATCGACCGATGAATTTTCTCGGCGTTCAAATTGGCGCGAAAACATCTGCCATCTTGAATTTTGCAAATCCAACCTCAGATTCGTGATCAGCGACCCAAAAAATCCCCGTGTACCAAATTTGGTAAGGATCGGTTGAATTTTAATTTGAATTCGTTTTTTGCATTCGAGAAGCACTATATCTGTCTGATTTATTGAGGTTACAAAGAAAACAGAACTGTATGGCTCAATCCAACCGATGAATATTAGCTTAGCGTGTCCGAATACATATTAATACATCTTTGGATTCATGAAAAAGCTTGAATCAATTTTTTAGGAGTACATTTTTCTTAATTTTTACTAATTTTTACCTATTTTTTGAGGTTAGAAAAAAATTGAGATGTGATGGCGATATTCTGACGTCAGATTCGTGATCAGCGGGCAAAAATACTACGGATCTGATATATCGCATCAAAAGTATACCCCACTTTTTTTTTTGTGGGGCTGTGTAATAAACAAAATGTATATAAAAGTTTAAAAAAAAACATATTAGTGACACCTAGGAAGGATTTAAAGAAGAATTAGATTGATGGGTGAAAATTTTAAAAAAGAAAATATACTTTTGGCTTTTAGAATATGAAAAATACTGATTTCTCCCAAAATACTGTTTATTTTTCACATAAAATGTCCAGTATCTTTATCTAAAACACGTAATTAAAAAATATATATTTTTTCCTTTACGGTTTTTAAAGAAAGAATGGCTGAATTACGGGATTTCTTTGTATATTCCGAATTTTATGCTAAGGAGGAAGTATAAACAGTGACAAATGACTCATTCTATAGTGGTATTTAACGTAAGTTTTATTGCATCAAAAGACACGTAAATTAAATAACATAATTCCTCGATTTTTATGTAACCATTTACTGCGATTTCGATGTGAGTGACCTAAGAATGATTCCAAGCTGACACGGTAACGGTCCTTCGAAACGATCCCGTTAGACGATCTACTTTACCGACCGTTCGAAGGCGCGACTCGTGCGACCCCACTTTTCGACCGACCGTATCTCTTCTTCTTCTTTTCTGGCCCATTTAGCCTCAATCGACCGGAAAAAGCGCGAATTCCAACTTAAATCGCTGTATGCCCATTTTATACCAAAATTTTTACGTAGTGGATAGAACAGAGGAAAATAATGGAGACCGATAAAATTTATTGGTTATTTGAAGGCATACGCTTTTAACATGGGAATATGACTGAAAGGTCTGAGGTTGCGCTTTCAATGAGACTGGCAAAGTTTGAAATGTCTTGGTATCTGTTTTAGTCGAAAATGTAATTTATTATTGCAAATGGAAAATTTATGTACGGAATTTTAGTGAAACTTTCACAGAAGTGTAATTTGTCAAATGCGAAATAACAAAAACAGATAAATAAATAAGCTATCTAAGAGATGTTACGACAGTTTAAGGGCAAATGGGCATTTGTGCTACAAGGCAGGGGTGTGCTAAGAATAAAAAAAAAATTAACTGTCGAATGGAACCCACCTACCATAATTATTCACCTCTGTTTCTTTTTTTTTGGTGTGCAATATTTTAATTAGCTTTCAATGCTTAATGAAATGTAGCTTCTTCATTTTTAAATGTACAGGGTGAGTCAACGATAGAGTAAAGTTCATTGTCTCATTTGTTTCGGGAATGACGAAAAAAATGTTAAATACAATAGCTTTAGGGAATGTTAAGGTGCACAGTTTAAAATTATTTTTGAGTATACAGGGTACTTCAAAAAAGTGTGACCGATATAACTTATGTTTTGTTTAAATGGAACATCCTATTTTCTAATTTATTTTTATATTCTGCGTAAGATTTTATAACCTTTTTATTAATAATACAGCCCCACAAAAAAAAAAGTGGGGTATACTTTTGATGCGATATATCAGATCCGTAGTATTTTTGCCCGCTGATCACGAATCTGACGTCAGAATATCGCCATCACATCTCAATTTTTTTCTAACCTCAAAAAATAGGTAAAAATTAGTAAAAATTAAGAAAAATATACTCCTAAAAAAAATTGATTCAAGCTTTTTCATGAATCCAAAGATGTATTAATATGTATTCGGACACGCTAAGCTAATATTCATCGGTTGGATTGAGCCATACAGTTCTGTTTTCTTTCTAACCTCAATAAATCAGACAGATATAGTGCTTCTCGAATGCAAAAACGAATTCAAATTAAAATTCAACCGATCCTTACCAAATTTGGTACACGGGGATTTTTTGGGTCGCTGATCACGAATCTGAGGTTGGATTTGCAAAATTCAAGATGGCAGATGTTTTCGCGCCATTTTGAACGCCGAGAAAATTCATCGGTCGATTTTTATTCTTCTACCTGCATCCAGGGCACCTCCACGTGGTGACGGTGGGCAACGGTGTTACTCCACTAGCCGGCAGAGTCCCTGGATAACGGCTTAGATGCCGTCATGGCAGGTAGAAGAAAGAGAATTACGATACAGGGACTCGGAAACCCAGTACCGGCAGTTGGTCAGGGTGGGAAAGCGGGCCCGCAGCCGTCGTCATCCAGCGACCGTAGCTCTTCATGTGTGGGTGACTTGGCTCATGTAGAGTATAATGCTACAAGAAAACGGTCTCACGGTACAAGGACTTTTAATAAGTGCGATAAAAAAACAGTGATTCATTTTGTTATATTTGCTGTCAACACGTATTGAGTAAAATGGGTCACCGATAACGGATAAGATTAAAACCTTATATAAGGATTGTTTTAACATTGAAATACAGCACCAGGATACAGATTGGGTTCCCCACATCATTTGCAGTTCTTGCAAAATAATGTTGTACATCAATAAGAAGGCGATTAAATATTCCAGACCAGGAATATGGAATAGACCATACAGTGAAAATGATTGCTACTTTTGTATGAATGTTGTATCTAGGCATAAACGAAAAAATAAAAGCAGTATTACTTATAACGATGTTTCGACAGTAACAAGATCAACTATACTAATTCCGCCTCCTGAACCACTTGATGCTGATGTTATGGAAATAAATGATTTCACCTTATCAGTTCATGCCGAAAACATTGAGACTGTCGAAAAAGATTCAAACACTGTTACTAATGAATGTTCTAGTGACAACCTATCATATAATAGTGACACAAATAAAGAATTTCTACCATACAACCGTAAACCAGAACCAATACTCGTATCACAGTCAGAACTTAGTGATCTAGTCAGAGATTTAGGCTTATCCAAAGATGGTTCAGAGCATCTTGCTTCCTTTTTAAAGAAAAGACATTTACTTAAACCAGAAGCTACGATTTCTTATTATAGAAACAGAGAAGAAGAATTTCGAAAATATTTCACAATGGACGAGGAATTGTCACTTTCATATTGTACCGATGTAAAAGGTCTAATGGATGAATTTCAAAATAACTCATACGATCCTGAAGAAATGGAGACTGTTCATTGATTCTTCTAAACGGAGCATTAAGGCAGTTTTGCTGCATAATACCAACGTTTACGCTCCCATTCCGATTGCTCATTCCACAGTTATGGAAGAGCAATATGAAAAAATGAAGCAGCTTTTGATAAAAATAAAATATGCTGATCATAACTGGAAAATTTGTGGAGATCTGAAAATTGTAACAATATTGCTTGGCCAACAGTCAGGGTTTACACTTTATCCCTGTTATAAATGTTTGTGGAATAGCAGAGACAGGGAACGTCATTATAAGAAAAAAATTTGGCCAACAAGAGAATCGTTCACTCCTGGTGAAAATAATGTATTGTTTCCACCATTGGTAGTTCCAGGAAAAGTTCTTATTCCCCCGCTTCACATTAAGCTTGGACTTATGAAGCAATTCACGAGAGCATTAGATACAAACGGCCCATGTTTCAAATATTTGCATAAAAAATTTCCGAAATTTTCTGAAGCTAAAATTAAGGCAGGCGTATTTGACGGGCCACAAATAAGAAAATTGTTTCAAGATTCATTATTTGTTACTAAAATGAATAAAGTTGAAAAAGCTGCTTGGCTTAGTTTTAAAGAAGTCGCAACAAACTTTTTGGGAAATAATAAAAGTCCTAAGTACAAAGAAATAGTCGAGAATATGGTAAAAAATTTTCAAACATTAGGTTGCTTAATGAATCTAAAATTACATTTCCTGGACTCCCACATCGATGATTTCCCAGATAATCTTGGTGACTATAGTGAGGAGCAAGGGGAAGTTTTCACCAAGATCTGAAAATCATAGAAAATCGATATCAAGGACGATGGGATGACCATATGCTAGCGGACTATTGCTGATCGCTAAAAAGAGAAACAAGTCCTCAAAAGCGTTTGGGCATAAAGCCTTTGAATAGGTCATTCGCGGAAAAAAGAACAAGATACAGCCAAAAAAAGAAAAGTTAGGCGCGGGTCTAACCTTCGCAATTCTAGGGCTTAAGGGTCTACTATTTGAGAGTATATGGTTTAAAAGTCCTGGTTTTGAGTTTATTGGTCTCATTTTTAAAGTTACAGGGTTATTGAGGTCTATTTTTTGAGGTTACAGGGTGTGGGAGTCTAAGGTTTCAGGGCTTAGGGTTTAAGAGTATCAGGTTTGAGGATTCCCCAACTGTATACCAAATTTGGTAGGAATCGGTTGGTTTTCAAAAATTTTGTCCGCCATCTTGGATCCGTCATTTTGAATTTTGCAAATCCGACCTCAGATTCATAATCAGCAACGCAAAAAACCCCCGTGTACCAAATTTGGTAAGAATCGGTTGAATTTTAATTTGAATTCGTTTTTGCATTCGAGAAGCACTATATCTGTCTGATTTATTGAGGTTAGAAAGAAAACAGAACTGTATGGCTTAATCCAACCGATGAATATTAGCTTAGCGTGTCCGAATACATATTAATACATCTTTGGATTCATGAAAAAGCTTGAATCAATTTTTTAGGAGTATATTTTTCTTAATTTTTACTAATTTTTACCTATTTTTTGAGGTTAAAAAAAAATTGAGATGTGATGGCGATATTCTGACGCCAGATTCGTGATCAGCGGGCAAAAATACTACGGATCTGATATATCGCATCAAAAGTATACCCCACTTTTTTTTGTGGGGCTGTGTAATGTTATATACCTAAACCTAGTAGTTTTTTTAATATTTCAATTTTTCTAAAAAAAAAAAACTAGTTTTCAGTTTTGTAAAAAATTGCCAGTAGCGCCATTGTTTCTGAAGGTGGAATACTCTGTGCCAATCGAAAAAATAAAATATACTATAAAACCTGAAGAGATTCGGCCAATAAATACGCTTCCAAGTGACGAAAAAATCCTTGAAACAGTGATAAAAATCAGTTACTGCAATATTTGAATGATAACAATTTTATTATTCCAGAGCAATCGGGTTTTAGAAGCAAACACTCATGTGAAACTGCAATTAATCTATAATATATATAAAATGCAACGTCTCTCTGTCTGTCTGTCCGTTAGTGCGCCTATCACTGAAAAATCACTTATCCGATTTACGTACTTTTTTTTTTTAAACATACATATGTTCTCTGGCCAGGTTATAGGCTATATTTTATTACGATAGGTAGCATAAGGAATGAGCAGTGACGTAAAATAGTGAATGATGTCGGAAATAAGTTTGCCGCTACCGCGTGCCTTTGAAATACACAGCCTAAACCATTAAATATGGAACAATATTATGTAGCAAAGAATATCTGTAATGTATAATCTATAATATATATAAAATGCAATGTCTCTTTGTCTGTCTGTCTGTCCATTAGTGCGTTTATCACGCGGGAACCACTTATCAGATTTACCTGTCTTTTTTGAAATTCATGCATATATTCTTTGGCCAGGTTATATAATAATAATAATAATAATCTATATCTATAATATATATAAAATGCAATGTTTGCCTGTCTGTCTGTCCGTTAATGCGCTTATCCCTCGAGAACCACTTATCCGATTTACGTGATTTTTTAAATTCATACATATGTTCTCTGACCAGGTTATAGATATATATTTTATTACATCTATAATATATATAAAATGCAACGTATTCTGTCTGTCTGTCTGTCTGTCCGTTAGTGCGCTTATCACTGGAGAACCACTTATCCGATTTTCGTACTTTTTTTTTTAAAAACATACATATAGGTTAGGGTTATAGGTTATATTTTATTACGATAGGTAGCATAAGGAATGAGCAGTGACAATAATAGTAAATGAAGTCGGACAAAGTTTGCCGCTAGCGCGTTCTCTTGCAATACACAGTCCAAACCATTAAATATGGAACAATATTATGTAGCAGAGAATATCTATAATATATATAAAATGCAATGTCTCTCTGTCCGTCTGTCTGTCTGTCTGTCTGTCCGTCCGTTAGTGTGATTATCACTGGAGAACTACTTCTCCGATTTACGTACTTTTTTTTACCCAAACGTATGTTCTGTGGCCAGGTTATAGGATATATTTTATTAGGTGACATAAGGAATAAGCAGTGACGATAATAGTGAATTAAGTCGGAGAAGTTTGCCGCTAGCGCGTTCTCTTGCAATACACTCCCTAAAGCATTAAATATGGAACGATATCATGTAGCAAAGAATACAATATATATAAAATGCAACGTCTCTCTGCCTGTCTGTCTGTCCGTTAGTGCGCTTATCACTCGAGAACCACTTATCCGATTTACGTGTTTTTATAAATTTATACATATGTTCTATATAATTCGATATAAGCCTAGATAATGGGAGATAAGGTGAGATAATTGGAGATAAGGAGAAATAATGGGAGATAAGTCGAGATAAGCCTCGATAATGGGAGATATGGTGAGATAATGGGAGATAAGTATAAATAATGGGAGATAAGGAGAGATAATGGGAGATAAGCAGAGATAAGTCTAGATAATGGGAGTTATGGTGAGATAATGGGAGATAAGGAGAAATAATGGGAGATAAGGAGAAATAATGGGAGATAAGGAGAAATAATGGGAGATGAGCAGAGATAAGCCTAGATAATGGAAAATATGTAGAGATAATGGGAAATAAGGAGAAATATTGGGAGATAAGGAGAAATAATGGGAGATATTTTATTACGTTGGGTAACATAAGGAATAAGCAGTGACGATAGTAATGAATCAAGTCCACGCGAGCGGAGCCGAATATTTTTTTATTAGTGTTAAAATTAAGGTCTATTATTCTTTGTATTTATGTACCCTTTGCCTTTTTTTGGGTTTTCATGTTTCGGTCATCACGTAATGTTATATAAATTTGTTTTTTTAAAACCAGTGTAACCTAATCTCCATTATCCATTATTTATCCTTAATATTTAGCAGTATAAAAATTGAAAAAGACGTTTTACTATTGAAATTATACCTTACCAACATTTTCTAAACTCTCTGTTCGTATCGTCAACTTACCTGAAAAAAGAAGAAAAAAATAATTATTATATTTGTCACTCACTTGTCATCTTAAATTAAATTTCCTTTACACTAGAAAATAAAAATATTTTTTTCTATATCTTTAACTTGAAAAAATCAAAAAGAGCTCTTTTTTATTACAGAAAATAGAAGGGGATAATAAAACACATATATTAAAAAATATAGAACCATGTGGGACACAGGAAACAGCGTTAGTAGTACGTTGCCAGCTTTTTTGGGTGGGTTTATGGGTCCAAAAGAAAACATAAATGAAACAGTGATAAAAAAAATCAGTTACTGCAATATTTGAATGATAACAATATTATTATTCCAGAGCAATCGGGTTTTAGAAGCAAACACTCATGTGAAACTGCAATTAATTATGTTATAAGTGAATGGCGTGAAGATTTGATGAATAAAAAATACATTGTATCAACTTTCATAGATTTAAAAAGTGCATTTGAAACTATAGACAGAAAATTATTGCTTATGAAACTACACAAAATTGGAGTGCGTGATATAGAATTAAAATGGTTTGAAGATTATCTATCGAATAGAAAGCAACAAACAAAAATTGGAAACACGACATCATCAGCGATACCAGTGAATACTGGTCTACCGCAAGGCTCTGTCCTTGCGCCGGTACTGTTTCTCATATACATAAATGACATTAAAGACGGTTTAAAGTACGGGGATGTTAGACTATTTGCAGACGATGCACTGATTGCAATTAGTGATGTTAGCTTGGATGTGGCTATTAATAAAATGCAGTCTGATATGAATATTCTTTACAAGTGGATGTGTATAAATATGTTAAAACTAAATACAGATAAAACTAAATATTTGATAATATCACACAATAACTATAATAATAATCATAAATTATACATAAATAATCGTGAAATAGAAAGAGTAAACGAAATTAAATACTTGGGTATTTGTCCAGGAGACGTAGCATTTTGCTGCCGATTTTGAGATAATAAGCTATAAATTGGTGTATACCTTCGTTTTGGCATTGTTTAGGTGTAGTCAAAAGTCACCGATGCTAGCTTGTTCGGTTCATCAAAAAAACGAAGGTCAAAGGTCACAAAAATTGGTTTTTTTCAACAATATCTCGTTTTTTATGCTCTAAATCACTTTGGGACCTATTATAAAAGTTGTAGAGCATAAAATTCTCTACAAGATTGGTCTAAGGTATTTTTTTTTAAGTCTAACCGTCTTTGAAATAGAGCGCGGAGAGTAGGAAGTATTTGGTCGTATGCATGATAACGCTACGTTAGCTGCATAATGCAATACGTTGTGCAGTTTATACGTTAATAATTTACTAAAAATGTTTAAATAATCAACGAATTTCAATTATTTACTTGAAAATAAATGATATTTGTTTATAATATTTAGAAATAACATGTGTTTGATTAAATTTAGTAAATATTAGCTTAATTGCATTCTCATTATATTTTTATTTTCTCTGCTATGAAGTTGTAGAGATTTTCAAAATCGTTCTCCGAATTATTTATAATAAACGGATGGAATCATACTACTTTATGGCAGGATCTATGTAGTCAATTACGGACCGTATAATTTCCAAAAATGTTGGGTCCCTCATAGATACAATGCAGGTATATTTGCACTAATCAGTTTTAAATTTCGGTGATTTGTGCGATGTCGTAAATTTACAGTTTCGAGCGGATGATAATTCTAATTTATGGAGCTTATGCATATTATAATTTGAGAAATTTTAATATATACATAGAAAGTATTCGGATTAGTTAGTCTAGGGACTGCTCTGTAAAACCAATCAGCGGTGTGCACCACCAAGCAGCCATCCCCTCTATTGAGTGGTTGCAAGAGAGCGAAAATACGAGAATATAAGTTCAAGAATTTTACCTTCTTAAGGCATTAGTGCGTGAAGCTTCGAAGAGCTAGAGTTTCTTCAAATTCACGTATATTCTCATATATTCTCTCTATACATCTTTACGATCAATGTGTGCGCGTATGTGTGTCGTCGACTACCTGTGTAATAGTTCACGTGTTATAGACGTAGAGGGCCACGCTTGACAGAGGGGGGGCCTCTACCAACGGTCTTTTATGTTTTCATATAGTGAGTTGGGACAGATGTTACATAAGACTTGTACCGTTCTCAAGGCTTCTCCTTTTATTTAGTTTCACTAGACTTCTCTTCAGTGTAAAACTGAATTTTGGCAAATACAGACATACGATTTCGGGTAAAATGGCTGAATTGTGTTTTATATGTGAAAAGTTACTATCAGATGACAAAACTGTGAATGTTTCGCGTGGCTTACAAGTTTTAAAAAATGCAAGTATTCAAAGAAATGACGGTAAAATTGACTATTTTAACACTTTAAGTTCTGTAAAAGTGCATATTAACTGCAGGAAACAGTACACCAGTGAACATAGTATAACTGCATATAAGCGACGCCTGGAAGATGATGAACCTTCGACATCAAGTTCACCTCGTAGACTAAGAACTGAGCCTTTTGACTTCGCAAAATTGTGCTTGATTTGTGGCCAAACAGCTGATGAAGGAGAAGAAAAACGTAAACATCAAAAGTATAAGCGCGTCATTAGTAAGGTACAAACTATAAATATGAAAGACGATATAATTAAAAGAGCAGTTAAACGAGGTGATTCTTTTGGAGAATTAGTGAAAAGTCGCGTAATTAGTGAATTTGACTTAATTGTTGCCGGAGCAAAATATCACACTATTTGCATGACTAAATTCTTTCATTCAAAGCCGTCTAAACATGAAGAGCTGAGCCGAAAATATGAAATCGAAGTAGCAATGCAAGAAATTTTTTCTTTTATTGAAAATAACGAAGATTCACAATTTACATTGAAAGAGCTTCGAGATGTCCCTACGCAGTATTTGCCCGATGATGCTACTATTATTTCCAATTTAAGACAGAAATATTTAAGTAATATAGTAATCACGGTGAAGAATAGATCATTCACTATTATAAGTTTTCGCGACACGCAAGCTGATCTATTATCACAAAAGTGGTATGAAAATAAAAAAAAAACTCCGGAAGAAGAACATTTTTAGTAAATTATTAACGTATAAACTGCACAACGTATTGCATTATGCAGCTAACGTAGCGTTATCATGCATACGACCAAATACTTCCTACTCTCCGCGCTCTATTTCAAAAACGGTTAGACTTAGAAAAAAAATACCTTAGACCAATCTTGTAGAGAATTTTATGCTCTACAACTTTTATAATAGGTCCCAAAGTGATTTAGAGCATAAAAAAACGAGATATTGTTGAAAAACCAATTTTTGTGACCTTTGACCTTCGTTTTTTTGATGAACCGAACAAGCTATCATCGGTGACTTTTGACTACACATAAACAATGCCAAAACGAAGGTATACACCAATTTATAGCTTATTATCTCAAAATCGGCAGATAGGCTCTTTTTTCAGCTATATTGCCTGGACTATATAATAATAGACTGTAAACTTAAATTTGATGCACACTTTCAATATTGAGTGAATAAAATAAACCAAAAACTTTATCTCATGTATAGAACTTGCCACATCATAAGTGAATACCATAAAATATTAATATATAGAAGCATAATTGAGCCACATTTTATTTATTGTCCTTCGGTATTATTTCCTGCTAAGGATACACAAATAGAACTACTGCAAAAACTTCAAAACGAGGCAATGAGATTTATATTGCAGAAGCCTAGAGATACGCACATAAAAGATATGTTAGATCGATTAAATTGGCTGAGTGTAAAGCAGAGCTTATTTTATTACGCAATGAAATTCATCTATAATATAAAGATAGAAAATTGTCCCACATATTTGACCGAGAAAATTAGATACGTCAATCAGATACACAACTACAACACCAGAGGACGAAATGACTTCCGAGTAGTGGGAATTACAAATGAAGCTGATCGAGCAAATCTTTATTATAAAGGACTTAAACATTTTAATGACCTACCAAATAATATTAAAAATTGGGAAACCATAAATAAGTTTAAGCAACTATTATATCAACATTGTAAGAATATGCCTATCCGATAGTTAAATTAGGTTCTAATGAACCGTAAATAAATAAAAAATAAATAAATAAATAAATAAATAAATAAATAATTGGTAAGAGCGTTCTATTGAGATGAAAAAAAAAAATATATGTAAAGAAATCTGAGTTGGATGCTACAGGGTGTTCAAAATAAATTTATGCATTTCGACTATTTTAAATTAAAGTTTTTTAAATGACACACCCTCTATATTATTATTTTTTCTGATAAGATTTTACAAAACTCTAAGTTTTATTAAGTATGCCATATACTTATTTCTAATAGTTTTCGATTTATTTTGAATTTTTCAATTTGTACCCTTGTTTTTAATACACTTACGCTATTGTGAAAACATAAACAAATAGTTAATAATAATTTTAAGATAGTTTAACTTATCTAATGATTAATTATTATGACGTAATAAATGTTCAAAACTATGCCCGTGTACTTGAATACACATGTTTAGTTGTTTTACTATATTGTCCTGCACGCATCCCGTATCCTATTTTCCATATCTACTGGCGTTGTAAGGGGATTCACATAAACATGATCTTTAATGCAGCCCCACAAAAAGAGGTCTAAAGGTGTTAAGTCACATGATCGAGAGGGTCACTGAATGAATCCATCCCTACCGATCAATTTTTGTGGGTAACGATCGTTTAAAAATTCCCGAACTTCCCGGTGGTAATGAGCAGAAGCTCCGTCTTGTTGAATCTACATTTGTTCCCTTTCAAAGTTATCAACTTTTTCAAGAAGCTGGTGTAATTTGTTTTGCAAAAATTTAGATATCTAGGCCCGTTAAGCAGTTCGTGAAAAGAATATGGACCAATAATTCGAAAATTTAATATTTCACACCATATATTAAGCGACCAATGGTTTTGGTTTTGAACTTCCCGGACCCAAAATAGATTAACTGTTGAATAATAATGCATGTTATGGCTGTTAACTGCTACATTACTGCGAAAAGTAGCTTCATTAGAAAACATTATTTTGGATAAAAAATTTGGATCGGCCTCTATTGCTCCATTCTTGGTGGTACAAAAGTTTACTCGTAGTTCAAAATCACGGTCTTGAAGTTCTTGGTGTTGTTCCATATGAAAGGGATGATACTTGTATTTTCTTGTGGTGCCATTAGCCGTAGATTGGGATGTCTCAGATAAGTCAGCTAGTTGACGGCTGCTGACCTGGGAATTATCTTCAACATGAAGTAAAATTTCCATTTCTTTTTCCTCATTGGTAGCATTCTGGTTTACTACTTCCCGTTTCGTATACTCGACGCTACCACTACCATCAAACCGTTCCATTAAGTACTAAAAAGATTTTCTAGGTGGTATACGTCTATTAGGGTACTCGCTCCGTAAACCCTTACTGCCAAAAGATAATTTTTTCCCGCCTCACTCAGTATATAAACCACATCGATTAATTAATTTTTGGGAAAATCCATAACTATTACCTTTATACGTCACTTACTACAACAAATTAAACTATTTTTACTTGCTTAATAGACATGTCAAAATTTGACAATGCCTACATTTTTGTTTTGTCTTGGCAACTATGATGTTATAGCGTAAGTGTATTAAAAACAAGGGTAAAAATTGAAAAATTCAAAATAAATCGAAAACTATTAGAAATAGGTATATGACATAATTAATAGAAGTTGGAGGGTTTTGTAACTCAAATTTCTTTACATATATCTTTTTTTTCATCTCTCTAGAACGCTCGTACCAATTATGAGTATTTCACCTTCAGAAACAATGGCGCTACTGGCAATTTTTTGCAAAACTAAAACTAGTATTTTTTTTTTAAATTGAAATATTAGAAAAACTACTAGGTTTAGATATATAATATTATTAATAAGGTTATAAAGTTTTACGCAGAATTTAAAAATAAATTAGAAAATAGGATGTTCCATTTAAAAAAACATATGTTATATCGGCCACACTTTTTTGAAGTACCCTGTATACTCAAAAATAATTTTAAACGAACCGTGCACCATAACATTCCCTAAAACTATTGTACTTAACATTTTTTTCGTCATTCCCGAAACAAATGAGATAATGAATTTTACTTTATCGTTGACTCACCCTGTACACCCAATTACATATCTTATAAGCACAAACTCTGTTAAATATTACACACTTCGAACAAATGTAATGAAAATAATATCAGGGATAAAAACATCCTTAAAGAATTCTTGAGCCCAGAATATTATTTACTGCTCACCGAAGAAAATCCATAGTTGTAGCTGTGTGTGTTAAAATCATTTAGGATGGAAAACAGTTTAATAGATTTAAAAAGGATTTTACGAATATAGTGTATTCTTTTTATTTAAAGGACCACAAAAACTAGGAAGAGGCGAGACAAATAATCATAACCAGTAGATATTTTAATACCGGTAAAAACTTTTCTTATCGAGGCTTTATTTATTAAATATTGCTCTACGATATAGTTTCACTTCCTTCTTTTTGTTCTCATCAATCATTCAAGTATCGCTTCAACTACTCGTCTACTGCTTTCATAACAATTCGATTAAAATATAAACTTGGTGATTATGTAGAGTAGATTATTTCCATAAGATGAACTACCCATTCTGATGTTAATAAAAATGCTCGTGATTTAGTTTTTATACGGATTTATTTCAATAAATCCAGAGCAGTATATCGAAAGACAACATAAATTGATGGTTTAAGATTCCTGAGCAAAGAAATAAATTAATTTTTTAGTATTTTGGTTCACATCTTTGTACTAAATACGAGTCATTTACAAAAGAATAAAGACCAACTGAAGAAATGAGCAGTTTAAATTTTAGATTCCGAGGAAACAGAGAAACATAATACACAAAAAGTAGTGCAGAACATATTAAGAGTGAGAAATTTAATATGTATATGTTTATAAACTTAAAAATTGCCCTCTATGAAGTAAAAAGGAGCACGAATAAAATTTCAAAACAAGTTGATCATCGTAGATATGTTTGTTGTAATCACAGTGAATGACCAAGAAAGGAGCCAGTCATTAATAAACAACTTAGACCAGGGAAAAAATAGGGCATACAGAAAGATGTACAAAGCTATAAATGAGGAATTGCTAAATCAAGTTAAGGAAAAAGGGACATTGGAGAAAAAAAACATGATCACACAAACCAGTGTGGAAACAACGCAAAGGTAACATTACAGTAAATTGCATTTAAAGTCGTATTTTATAGTCACTACTAAGGGCGTTTCCTGATTTGTCAGGGCGGTATCGTTTTTCTCGGTGTGCCTGACTTGCGCGGGATGCGCGGGCGCGGAAATATAGGCGTTCGGCATGTTTTCGTTACAGAATCGGTACCGAGCACACCGATGGCGCAGTATTTTTAAAAGATAAATAATTTCGGTAAGTAATTTCTTTTTTGAACATTGACTAGACGGATAAACGAATGGTGATCTGATTATTTAGACATTACACTTTTTCGGGTTGAAAAACCGACTTTTTAGAACGTATCCTTTTGGAAAGTATTATATTTCCATAATATTCTCTGAAAATTTCAGAGGAAAATTTCAAATACTTTCGAAGTTATAGACGATTATAGTGTAAGGCTGGACAAATCGACCGCGCGGCGTGTCAACTTACCTTTCGGCCGTTTACAAAGCTTTTGCTCTACTTGCGCCCAACATCTGCTGCTCCTTTTATGATTGTAAGAGAGAGAGAGAAGTAGATAAAAGGAGAGTTTACTATAATGGGTATAATATCTTTTCAGTTTGAGGCAAAATTGTAACTCCAAAGCAAACGGTACGCTGGCCTGCTCAGTTCGAAAATACCGTTCGCAGGGCTAATATTACTCAGTAAAAATCTCGGCTAATATTGTGCAAAATGGATGAAAAATACTTTTGAGTAGTTTTTTTTTACGAAACAAAATGATATTTTTGAGGCCACCAACTTTGGAGGTCCACCATTTTGTGAATTTTTGCTCAAACAAAATAATCGTAATCTATACTGGGGCCATAGTCATACTTTTTCTAAGGATATTTTTTTCAGACGTTACAGTGAGCCGCAATCGTGCACGCCAGCAGATCAAAATTTTCAAAAGGGCTTTCATGAGGCTGCAAAAAAATCATTTAAAAAATTATGTAAAATTTTTTTTCTTGTATCTGAAGACTTACAATACATGTTTGAAACATTACGGACTCAAGAAATGTTTTTTTATGAGTTTATCAGTTCCATAAAAGTTATTAAAATTTTCGACCGAGAAAGTGTAATGTTCCCTCGAGTTGAACCACATCCTGCGTTCAAAGTGCAAAGATGTAGATTGGATTCCTGGTTCTTCCAAACAGATCGTTAATGTAAATGAGAGGAGAGTATAGAGTCTTGGGGCATACCGGCGGTGATAGGGAAGGTGTTAAAAGAAATGAAAGTCCGAGCCTTTAGAACACTACGTATAAAAAAAAAATTTAATACTTAACACGTAGGCTGAAAAGTTTTTGGTCTAGCTACTTAAAACACGTTATTTTGCAAAGACTTAGACTTTATTCATCAATATAGTCTCCTTTAAGAGCGATACAATCAGTCCAAGCTTTTCTAACATGTCTATATCTTTCTTGGAGAAGGATTTGTATTTGCCTTCAAAATAGGACTCAGTTTCTGCGATAACTTCTTCATTGGAAACAAATCTCTTTTTTTGAGGTCTGTGAATAGATAATAGTCGCTGGAGGCTACATCTGGACAATACGGTCAATGAGGAAGCAATTCGAACTTCAATTCATGCAATTTTGCCATCGTAACCATGGACTTGTGATACGGTACATTGTCTTGATGAAAGAGGACTTTTTTCTTGTTCATTTGGGGCCGTTTCCTTGCGATTTCTGCCTTCAAACGCACCAATAACTTTATATCATATTCGCTATTGATGGTTTTTCCCTTCTCAGCATAGTCGATGAAAATTATTTTATACGCATCCCAAAATACAAAGGTCAAAATCGTCCCAGCCGACTGCTGTGTTTTTGGTTTCTTCGGGCCGCTTTCACCGGCTGCTATCCACTCAGCTGACTGTCGATTTGATTTCGGTGTGTAGTGGTGGATCCATGTTTCATCCATTGTCACATATCGCATGAAAAAATCCTATATATTGCGCTTAAACAGGTCTAAACAGCGCTCAGAATCATCAACACGTTGTTGTTTTTGGTCCACTGTGATCAAACGTGGTACCCATTTCGAACAGAGCTTTCTAATGCTCAAATGTTCATGCAAAATATGACTTTTTGATATCTTTAGGGTGTCGACTATCTCACGCAATTTCACTTTACGGTCATCCAAAAGAATTTTGTGGATTTGGTTGATGTTTTCCGGTGTAACCACCTCATTTGGGTGTCCAGAGCGTTCAGCTTCATTTGTATCTGTACGACCGCGATTAAACTCAGCATATCAGTAAATGATGGGTGATTTTCCAGGGACAAGAGTCCCCGTAATACTTAACAAGCCATTGCTTCGCTTGAACGGTATTTTTTTCCATCAAAAACAGTATTTAATCAACACACGAAATTCGATTTTTTCCATTGTTTTAAAAATATCAAAAGTAACGTCACTAAAACCACTGTAACTTGTAAACTAATTGTCGAAATATCAAGAAATTTTGATAAGTATCGTTTGAAGGTTGGTACGTCCTAAAAATCATATGGATTTTTTAAAAATGGAGACATCTATGTGTCAGACCAAAAACTGTTCAGCCTACGTGTTATAAATATGAACAATTGATCCTCTTTTTATACAAAATTAAATATATTTTTATTATTTCAACATTATTGATCTCATCAATTATTAAATAAGTAATTATTAACAACACCGTTAAATTACAGATTAGCATGAAACCAAAATATAATTAAAAAATAATAGATGATAAATCAATTGACCCTAATACTATTTTTCACAGAAAAGAACATCCCTTTTATTCTGGTTTGGTTTATGGTATCACTAAAAAAAAATTATCAACTTCACATCTTTATAGTTGGATGTCATTAAAACCGACCAAGCATAAATCATATTTAAATACACTCTTTATTCGTTTTATGACTAAAAAGTTTCTAATAGATTAAATACTGTTTCTTAACCTTTCACAGCTCTTTCCGGGTAGCGATTTTTATAGGGTTTTTCAACATATGAAAGATGATTCTTTATAAGGCAAGTCTTTCTCTTTTGTCCAAAGATTAATTAAAATCAGAGATCATTTTATTTCTACTCGCTATTTAAGGAAGGTATTAAGATTGTATCGAAATAAATATTTACTTATAATATGTCGGAAAAGTTTTGTATAAACAAAACAGAGCTATAACGCTCTCAAGCTTCTTTACAGAGCGTTCTTTACGAGTTTATTCTGATACTTTTACTATCGACGCCGACGAGTCTTAAGGTTCAATACTGTCTCTACTATCTTTCTCCCTTACAGTAACAACCTGCTGTGAAGAATATTTGTTTCTCCATTTACCTTAACTGCTCGAACATCAGCTACCCCAGCAAATATCCGCCCAACAGCAGGAAGTTGTGCAACAAAATGTTCCGTAGTTCTTTTTAATACTAATCCTCGTTGGTTAAGTTTCAAATATTAATTTAAACATGTTTTCCCATAATTCCAATTAATTAATTAAACATAACAGAAAAATGTGTATGGAGACTTTTTGGACTGACTATACTCGTATGTCTTGACATGATCATGTTACACATATAGTAAGAGAGCTTCTCAAAAACCTAGAATATAATTTCATGCCAGAAATTTTCACACTCCAAAACAATTTGTAATCCTCTAATGATACGCCCGACTGGGGACCCAGAACTACTTACGAACCTTGATTCCTTAGAACATCAAAGAACAGTCGATGATTTAGCTCTATTCTAACACATGGGCTGAAAAGTCCCGGGCCTAACACATAGATGGCGCTAGTTTTATTGCAGTCACCTTTTTTTCAGTTAATACTAACCTTCAAAAGACAGCTGTTAAAATTTCATGATATTCTATTCATTAGTTTGTGAGTTATTGTGCTAAGAGTGACGCTACTTTTGTTATTTTCAAAACAATGGATCAAAAACAATTTCGTGTTTTAATTTTACACTGCTTCTTGATGGGAAAAAATACCGTTCAAGCCAAGCAATGGCTTAAAAAGTGTTATGGGGACTCCGCTCCATCAGAAACAACAATAAAACGTTGGTTTGCTGACTTCAAACATGGTCGTAGAGACACCGATGATGCAGAACGCAGTGGACGTCCAAATGAGGCGGTAACACCAGAAAACATCAAAAAAATCCATAAAATCGTTTTGAATGATCGAAAAGTGAAGTTGCGTGAGTTAGCTGACATCGTAAAGATATCAAAAGAACGTGTTGGGCTTTATATTGCATGAGCATTTGACTATGAGAAAGCTCTATTCAAAGTGGGTGCCGCGTTTGCTCACTGTTGATCAAAAACAAGAACGTGTTGATGATTCTGAGCAGTGTTTGGCCATGTTTAAACGTAACAAACCGGAATTTTTGCGTCGATATGTGACAATGGATGAAACATGGATCCATCACTTCACTCCGGAATCAAAACGATCGTCATCTGAGTGGACAGCAACTGGTGAACCTCGTCCAAAGCGCCCGAAAGCACAACAATCGGCTGGAAAGGTTATGGCCTCGGTATTTTGGGATGTGCGTGGTGTAATATTCATCGACTATCTTGAGAAAGGAAATACCATCAACAGTGAATATTATATAGCGTTATTGGAGCGTTTGAAGGCCGAAATTGCAAAGAAACGACCGCATATGGCAAAGAAAAAAAATTTGTTTCATCAAGACAACGCACCGTGTCACAAGTCAATCAAAACAATGGCAAAACTACATGAATTGAACTTCGAATTGCTCCCACATCCACCGTATTCGCCAGATTTGGCTCCCAGCGACTACTGGCTGTTCGCAGACCTGAAAAAAATGCTCGTCGGTAAGAAATTTCGCACGAATGAAGAGGTTATCGCTGAAACTGAGGCCCATTTTGAGGCCAAAGATAAATCGTTCTACAAAAGTGGTATTGAAATGTTACGAGCGGCGCTGGAATGATTGCGTTGCTCTTGATGGAGATTACGTTCATGAATAAAGCTAATTTTGAACCAAAAAAACCGTGTTTTCTTTGTTAGGCCCGGGACTTTTCAGCCCATGTGTTATAATGTCAGGAATACCCTGTAGGCCAATCTGAAACCATTGAAATCCGAGACAAGTGACATTAGGGCATTAAAAAAGGACTAATTAGTGGCGACATAAACACTCCAAAGATAATACGGGTATTTAAATCAGAATTAGTAGGCAAAGGGATTATTAAATTATTACACTACGGCCTAGGATATAACGATTTGTCTGTATTGTAATGCGTATTGTTTTTAATACAGAAATTATAGAAAACCATCATAGTTTTTTAGTAGTTTTTTTATGGAAAGTGTTCAATGGATGTAACCTGCTTGATTTCTCGTAGAGCTGTGTATACACCTCGCGTTAGTGCATCACATCTGTGTGAGGTTCAGCTTGTCGTTCTTCTCGTAATTTTTAAGAAGAGTGGTTCATTATTTTCAAATAAATTGCCCGGGACTGTATTTCCCACTGAGGGTGTGTGAAACTTATTTTTAATAACGACCATTTTTCAAAAATTGTACAGAATGAATTAAAAAACCGGTCAAGTGCAAGTTGAACTTGCACAATTAGTGTTAATTGCTTTTAAGATAAAAAATTTTGTTACAGTGGTAGAAAATAATTAGTAACTTCACAAAACACCCCAAATGAGTTTTCAACAAAGTTAAACAAACTTTGTTGAAAACTCATTTGGGGTGTGTTTGTTACTGAAAACCGGCGACCTTGCAATTTTTGTTTTTTTTTTATATACCAGATAAATTATTAAAGGTAATGAACTCGTGATAATTTTCGTTCAATCTATATCCCGTGGAGAATATTCCAGAATTTTTTCAAAATTTTTTGATCAGTTCTTTTCGAGATAAGGTAGGGGGCAGCGATTTTTTTCGCGCTTTTTTAAAAATAATACGTGTGCGCAAGTATTACAATATATATATATATATATATATATATATATATATATATATATATATATATATATATATATATATATATATATATATATTAACTAAACCTTTAAGTCAAAATTTAACTTTCAAAACTACATGGCTCTGATGAGGCCATCAATTCCTATATTAGTACCAAATTTCAACTTTCTATATCAAATAGTTCCAGAGAAAATCGAGTGTGACAGACAGACACCGAAGCGATCTTATAAGTGTTCCGTCTGGAACACTAAAAAAGAAAATAAAAAGTAAAGTTATGATAATGAGAATCAGTTTATACCAGCGGTTTCTACTAGTTTTTATAGGTAATAATTTCCAAAAGGGTACACTACGGCAAGATTAAATTGTATTATACAAACTAAAACGTCATAGGTAGATAAAATAGTATTCCTTATAACAGCATACTGTACATAAATCTTAGGGTTTCAAAAAGTCCTTGAAAATGTATAAATAAATCAAAAATAGGAATTCTATTTCATCATTTGGGTCTCATATTCCAAAAAATGATTTATTCAGCCAGTCGTAAACATGGACGTATCAAGCAATTTGTATTTTCGATAAAAACCAAAAAATGTTGAAGATTTGAGGAATGATTTTATTGTGAGCAAAACATTGGTTAACGATTCAAAAGAGATTCCTGTTCAAAATGAAGTAAATTTTTGTTCCGGAAAAGCAATTTAAACAAGGTTAACTATCATCAAACCAATCACTAAAATTGACTGTCGTATTCAAAAACGAACTATCTCAGCAAATTATCTATTACTGCATATAAAAAAAACCGGTCAAGTGCAAGTGGCACTTGCGCAATTAGTGTTCCGTACGTTGATTGCTTTTAAAATAAAAAATTTTGTTACGGAGGTATAAAATGAACAGTGACTTCACAAAACACACCCCAAATGAGTTTTCAACAAAGTTTGTTTCCAATCTTTACTAAAATCTGATGACCTTGAAATTTTTTTTTTATATACCAGTTAAATTATGAAAGGTAATGCACTCGTGATAATTTTCGTTCAATCTACACCCCGTGGAGAATATTCCAGAATTTTTCGAGATAAAGCGGGTGGACAGCGATTTTTCGCGATTTTTTAAAAATAATACAAAGAAAAGTGCGCGCAAATAGTACATTATATATATAATTTTTACTCGTGTTTTCACAACCTTTCATTTGACACGACACTCGATGACCTAGTAAAAAATTTTTTTTTTACTTCCGATTTCACCCCCCAAAACTAACCCCTTAAGTCAAAATTTAACTTTCAAAACTACATGGCTCTAATGAGGCCATCAATTCGTATATTATTACCAAATTTCAACTTTCTATGACAAATAGTTTCGGAGAAAATTGGGTGTGACAGACAGACAGACAGACTGACACCCAAGTGATCTTATAAGTGTTCCGTACGGAACACTAAAAATGGCCTCTTTTATAACATATTAAAATTTGATGCCACTATCTGCTAGGGCAATTTTTTATTTGAATTAAAACCTTCGCATTACACCCGAGAACATCGAAATTTTACAACAACTAAAATTGAAATAGTCGTATAAAAACGAACTATCTCAGTCAAATAATCTTCTATTATTAATATTAATATACTATTACTATATATAATAAAAAGGGTCGCTTTTATAACATATTAAAATTTGGTATCACTATCTGCTAAGGCAATTTTTTATTTGAATTAAAGCCTTCGCATGACTTGCAGAACTTTTTGAAACATTTCTATTCAAAGCGCACTATCTCAGCCGATTGTCTATTACTACACATGTCAAAGACGGTAATGAACATATGACATTCGTAAACCATGGTCGGTTATTTATATTACTATTTTAAGAAGATCGAAACAATCAATTTTATGGCTTTGGTCGGATAAGAAATCATGATTCTTCGATTAAAACCGTGTCAAATTGAAGGAACTTTCCGACGTA
This sequence comes from Pachyrhynchus sulphureomaculatus, assembly GCA_019049505.1. Taxonomy (NCBI): domain Eukaryota; kingdom Metazoa; phylum Arthropoda; class Insecta; order Coleoptera; family Curculionidae; genus Pachyrhynchus; species Pachyrhynchus sulphureomaculatus. Next base: position 251,649,763 of record CM032447.1, read on the forward strand.
CGTTTCGCCAACGATTGCACGATACATCTTCAGAAATCTTTACTCTTCAACAATAGAATCCACGGTCTAATTCCAAGACCACGATTTCTCATCCAATCAATTGTTTAATTTTTGGCTTCAGTTTTTTTTTTTTTTTTTAAATTATTATAGAGAATACAACTGTTCAAGACAGAAAGGCGCGGATGGTTTTTAAAATAAAAGTAGGTCTTCGTCCACCTGGGATTCGTTGTTACGACTGCAATTCTGTTCGGTCAAGCGAACAATCGACTATGACTTAATTGCGTCGGTAGTAATCATAACTGTTAATAATAACTACTGGCCTGAAAATATCTACTGCGGTTTGGTTTAATATGGGTTCTCTCTTCTAGTATTCGTATTCAGTTCTACGGGTGGTCTTCTCACGTGGATGAACTACTGTAACAAGTTCAATTTACTTACTTTAACGATCGATCGAAATTTTATATAAATAAATAAACGTACTGACCGGATGTAAATATACAGTATATTACAAAAACAATGGTGTAGGACACATATAAAAGTTTCATCTCTATCCTCTTCTTCTTCTTCCTTCTTTATTGTAGGCACAGTTGCCTGTTCTTTCTTGGTAGTTTGCCTAATCGTAATTGATAGTAAGGTTATCGCTCCACCTTTTCCTTGGCCTTCCCGCACTTCTTCTTCCCACTGGTGATTTATCGCGTGCAATTCTCACGATTCTTTCTTGATCCATTCGGTCTATATGTACGTTCCACTCGCGTTTTCTTTCGAGGATCCACTTGTTAACCTCTTCCACCTGACATGCTCGTCTAATGTTGTCATTTCGCTCCTAGTCCAACATAGTCTTTCCGGCTATTTTTCGTAAGACTTTCATTTCGCATGTTTCAAGTGTCCTTTTAGTTTTTGTTGTGTCTGGCCGGGTTTCTGCTGTGTCTGTCATTATTGATCTTATAACAGTTTTATAATTTCTTGACTTGGTCTCGATTCGCAGGTGTTTGTTGTTCCATATAGTGTCATTCAGGCACCCGGCTACCTTCAATGCTTTGTTTGTTTGTTGTCTTACTTCTGATTTGACATCCTTGTGTCCAGAAAGCTCTATGCCCAAGTATTTGAATGTCATTTCTTGCTGGATAATTTGGTCGCCAACAACGAGTTTACATCTGATGGGTGTTGTAGATGTCGTCAAACTTCTTGTTTTAGAGGCAGATATTTTCATATTAAGAGATTTGGCTGCAGAGTTGAAGTGGTGTAGTAGCCGTTGTAGGTCGTCGTCGTTCTCCGCCACCAGTACTGCATCATCAGCGTAACAATTGTCTTATGATCTCATCCATCACCAAGTTGAATAGTAGTGGGCTCAGAGAGTCACCCTGTCGGATTCCTTTTTCTACGGGTATTGTTCTGGTTAGTTCTCCATCGATTTTGGCCCGCACCTTGTTGGCGCTATATATGTTTTCTATGACCTTGATTAGGTTGTAGGGTACTTGTCTGTTATATAGTAAGTGTACAACCTCTTGTAGCTGGACTCGGTCAAATGCCTTTTGGAGATCTATAAAACACATGTATGCAGGTTTATTATATTCGATGGATTTTTCTGCAATTTGTCTTATAACGAAAACTGCATCGGTGCACGATCTTCCTGTTCTAAAACCCTGTTGCTCATCTGACAGAGAGATGATACTATTCGTTTTATTGGTAATTATTTTAGTTATTAGTTTCAGTCTGGTATTGAGTAAGTTTATGGCTCTATAGTTCTCTGACAGTTTTTTGTCTCCCTTTTTAAACATGAGGATGGTGATGCTCGTCCGCCATTCGTCTGGTATTCTATGGTTCGCGAAGATGTCCTTGGCCAATTGGGTTATTTGCTGAACGAGGTGCTGCTCCCCATACTTAAGTAGTTCATTTGGGATGCTATCTAGACCGGGGCTCTTTCTGTTCTTTATTGTCGAAGTGGCAGTTCTATGTCTGTGCTCTCTATTTGGATGTTTTCGTTGGTGACTATTTCTGGTGCTTCGTTGTGATCGATAGTGTTTTTCATCCTTTTTATAAAGTATTGTCAGATAATCGACCCAGGATTCCTTCGATATGTGTTTAGGCTCAATTAGCTCGTTAATTTCTTTTCTTTGAGTTCTGATTAGTAGCTACATTTATTTTTGAAGCCCATAAAAATCGCTTTCCATTCTATTGGAGAACTTTTCCCAGTGGTTTGCTTTAACTAGTCTTATCAACGTCTTTGTCTCGTTGCGGACTACTTTGTATTGCTCGTATGATTCTGGCGTCTTCAGTGTACGATATTTTAAGTACGCCTCCTTCTTCTCGTTCACATGTCTGTTATCACGATAACTTTCGAATGAAATTAGATATCAATTTTCAAACTTGGTACATAGATAACCACCTAACAAGAAAATTAAGCCCATCGTTTTTGAATGATGTTGCTTCAAGTTAACGGGGTGAAAGGGGTGGGAGTCATAAATTTTAAAAGGTTTAAATAGTAATATGGAAATTTTTCCGGGGCGACAGGGTTAGGGAGCCATGTGAACAGGACGGTACTCCGGCTCACATGAGCCGTTTGGTTCAGAACTGTCTCTCAGACAACTTTAATATGTTTTGGTCCAAGGAATTCTAGCCTCCTAATAGTCCAGGGACGTATGGAGCGTAGTTGACATCATTAATGACCGCTACTTGATGCAGTATTTTTTTTTGCCGGTTTTCCACGTTCCTTGACCGGATTATATGCATTTGCATATTTTCATATGCATATTTAGACCATTCTCACCGATTATTGCATATTTTACCCAAAATCTAGTAATGATGTATGTTTTCCCTATATTTACAATATTTCTCGGTATTACTAGGCAATTGAATTGCTCAGGGTATTGTTAATGTCGCCGTCTGGAACCGATCTTATCGCCGGAACATTACCTAAACATCGATTAGGTTATAGTGCCAAGGGAATACCTAAAATTACGACGGTATTTCATTCCTTTGTTTCTTGGTCGGGATATTAAGTGATAAGTTGTTAGTTTCTAAGAATATTTGTTTGAGCGTGGATCAAATAAACATTTTTCTCGAAGACGAATTTTCATTTTAAAACAAGATATCAGTTTTAACATTATTGTTGACGCGCTTGCATCAGTGTAGTCTTTTTTTTGCAATTTTTAACGTGTTGTGTTAAAGTTTAACGTGTACAATGCAACCCGCATCTCTTCGTGGGTAGTTGATTATCCTGGAACATTTATACGACGAAAATGTTTTATATTGTCGAGTTTGCAAGAAAAATGTTTCGTGTACAAAAAAGTTTCAATTCAAGTTTGCATTAAGATTAGAGCCTTCTTCTTCCTATTTGGTGGCCTGCAAAGAACTTGACAAGACAAATCATTAAAAAAATATTTCCTGAATCTTCTGCAGATGAAAGAGTGTTTATATTTCTCTCAGATGCTGCTCCCTATATGATCAAGGCAGCCAAAGTCCTCCAAGTATTTTATCCAAATTTAATTCATGTGACGTGCTTTGCTCACGGAGTCCATCGACTCGCTGAAGAAGTACGATGCACGTTGGGAAATGTAAATAAACTGATTTCATCAGCAAAGAAAGTGTTTCTTAAGGCACCTGCTCGCAATAACGCCTATAAAGAAAAACTGCCAAATGTGCCTCTACCTCCCGAACCAGTGGTAACTCGATGGGGAACATTGATTGAAGTTTTTACAATGAACATTTCGAGGCCATCAAAGGTGTAGTAAATGACTTCGATAGTGCAGAGGCTATGGCAGTTCGTCAATCCAAGGAAGCATTTAACGATTCTGATATTAAAAAAAACATAACTTTGATTAGCAATCACTTTTCCCACATACCTGCGGGTATTAAAAAGCTTGAAACTCAAGGTTTGGCGTTGACCGAATCAACTGAGTTAATGAATAAAATCCGTCAAATAAACTCCACATTGCCAGATGTATTCCCGCGTAGAGTTAAAGAAAAGTTTGAAAACATTTTGTGCAATAACTCAGGCTTTGAACCTTTGTGTCAAATTGATAGTTTTATTAATGGGACGGGTGAAACTTTTGCCAGAAACAATAAGTGCTAACATTGCACCCAAATTCAAATACTGCCCAGTTACCTCAGTGGATGTGGAACGGTCTTTTTCCACTTATAAAAATATTTTAAGTGATCGAAGACACAATCTTACTACCTAACATTTGGAACAATACCTTATTGTTTACGTGTACAAGAATACAAATGTTAAATAATTTTAAAAAATGTTAAATAATTGTTAATTAAATTTAAACATCGTCGATAACTTGTTAATTTTATGCTGATTTTGAAATAAAAAACTAAAAATTACTACTTTATTATTATTTAATATTGCATATTTTGACCCTTTTCATGCATATTTTAAGCATTTTTCATGCATATTTCAAGATTTTTATGTTGCATATAATCCGATCTCTAATGATGAAATATAATTTCTGTTTTATTTACTGAAAACTGATTAAAATATTAATTCTTTTTTTTATTATCTATCCCTTGTCTCTTATTATCATCTAACGGGCAATGTAAAATTGAGCCAGTGACGTTAACATCTTAAGGCGAGGGATATACGTTAAAGAAATAAACGATCCTTTGTTCTGTTATTGCATGCAGTAGGGAAATTGTTCCCATATTGGGTAAAGTATGTAAACACGAAGGTAAAAATTTCCATAAGCAGGATTTCGTACAACCATAACAACATTTAATACAATCTTGCAAAATACATTAATTTAAATTTAGGGGTAATATAAAGAGTACTCTTGCTAATTAAGCAGGTAAAAGGGTTGCAAAGTGGCAAATTAGGCAACTTTGAAATTTGCGAGACAGACACGGGACTAAATATTAGCTTAACTGAGGTGATATTTGTCCGAACATTTACCGCAGTAAAGGTAATGCGATACCGGCATTAGTCGCTTGTTTTTGCCCAATTGGGGAATGGTTGGATACTAATAAGTTAAATGTTTGTAAGCTGAAACCTACCGTAAACAGTATTTTATAAACTGCCGGCGTAATATGTAATTATTAAATTAGTTATAGTAAATGAAAATAGTATTTTCTGAAATCGATTTAGCCTACATGACTAAAATAACCGGTCAAGAGCAAGTTGAACTTGCGCAATTAGTGTTCCGTATGTTGATTGCTTTTAAAATAAAAAATTTTGTTATGGAGATATAAAATGATCAGTCACTTCACAAAACACCCCAAATGGGTTTTCAACAAAGTTTGTTTCCAATCTTTACTGAAAACTAATGGCCTTGAAATTTTTGTTTTTTTTTGTATACCAAATAAATTATTAAAGGTAGTGCATTTCTGATAATTTTCATTCAATCTACACCCCGTGGAGAATATTCCAGAATTGTTTCAAAATTTTTTTGATAAGTACTTTTCGAGGACAGCGATTTTTCGCGATTTTTTAAAAATAATACAAAGAAAAGTGCGCGCAAGTATTACATTATATGTATATTGTTTACTCGTAGTTTCACAAGCTTTCATTTGACACCACACTCGATGACCTAGTAAAAAAAATTTTTTTTCACTTCCAATTTCACCCCCCAAAACTAACCCTTTAAGTCAAAATTTAACTTTCAAAACTACACGACTCTGATGAGGCCATCAATTCCTATATTATTACCAAATTTCAACTTTCTATGACAAATAGTTTCGGAGAAAATCGGGTGTGACAGACGGACAGACAGACACCGAAGTCATCTCATAAGTATTCCGTACGGAACACTAAAAAAAACAATGTTTTTACGACAAACTGGACTATGATTTCAACTTTTCAACTGATTTTTTTACAGACTATCTATTAAAGACACTAAAATAGTAAAACACCCAATCGAGTTTTAAAAGATCGGCTTGGAAAGCTGATATTACTTTATAACAGATAGGGGAGCGAGGGGCTGGTAAAATTTTTTAGACTTATTCCTTTATTATATCGAAAAGGAATAAGATCAAAAGTATTAATATATACTTCACACCAGACATCTTCTTAAAAGAAGACCGTTGGTACAACTTGCCTCATCTTTGGGGCTAGATGTAACAGCCATGGGGCAGGTAGTAACAGTAAAAATAAAGTAAAACTTGATACATATCTGAGCTTTAATTTGTTATTTTCCAACATAACACTTTATATTATCTATAAAATTTATCAGCAGTGAAACTAAAACATTCTTCTTCAAAAACAATCAACATTAAAGATCTAAATGTTTAACTAATTTCTTAGATAAACTATATTTATAATCAACTTTTCTCTTTGAATCACATTCATTTGCTTAACCCATTACAAATATCTAAAAAAATAATCAGCCCTCGAAAAATAGACGCTACATAATGACTAAATTCAGTCTTCATCAAAGTAACAATTTCTACAAATATATGGTATAGTATCTCCTGTCGCACATTTCACATCTGCCCACATTTTACATGATATACATTCTACCAATTCCTCTTTATCAGAATTGCTATGGGCTTTACCGCAAACTAGACAATACCACTCCCCAGAGTCAGGTTCTGAATCAGACCTCAAAATTCTTTTTTCAACTTTTTCTTTATCATCTTTCTTTTTTGTTGATTTGCCTTTGCCTTTTCCTTTAGCCTTTCCTTTTCATTTTGATCCATCTTTACCATCTTTTTTTCTGTCTCTTTGTCATTTTTTTTTCACATTCTTTTCTTATGGAAAAGCTTCCTTTTCAGGTGCATCAGTTAAAACAGTAGATTTTCTTTCGCGTCTGCTATGCGTTTTTTGTTTCCGCGGTGGAGCCTTTGGAGGAGGTCTAACCTTCGAACGTGAAAAATGTTTTTGCAAACCTGAGCAACTTGGAGTTGGGTCTTCTGCTATTTCAATGTCACATATATTTTCAAAAGTGCTTATATCAAATTCGGGAGTAGATTATAATAATTCTGCATTTTCAAGGTCCAACGTTGAATTTTTCTGTCTTTTTAATAGGATTTGGAGGATCAGTGACATAGGATGGTGCAAAGTCACTGTCTTGAAAGATATCGGCATTGAAAGGCCATATGCTGGATAACATGTTACAATGTGCCCCAAGATATTGTTACAATAAACCCTGTACCATAATTTTCTACATTTAACAAAAATTTCATAAAATTATGTCGCTAAATGTGAAACTTTAAAGAATATTAAAACTAAGTACATTTTGAAACTATATGCAAAACTAAAAGTTTTAAATTAATTAATTATATACACGAAAAGCAAAAATTTACGAAATCAATATTTTACGTTATCTAGCGAAAATGGAGGACGGGCACATATATACTCATTGCGCCGCAGGCGGGACACTCGCTGTGATGTCGCATGACTTAAAAATTAAATATGGGTTTATAGAGTTCAGATCCCCAGTAAAAATTGCGTGTGACTACTTACCTCTGTTACAACGAGCCCCTAGCTCCCCTACTAATTTTCCAGCATTACCTTTATTAAAAAAATTATTCATTCAGTAAGTGATTTTTATTTACCCAATAGTTCTGGTAGACACAAAATATAATATATAATATTACTTGCCTCTCAATCTACGTATCATTTTCTTTTCACAAAATAATCGTAAAATTTAAAAAGAAAAACCGCCTTCACGAGTTCAAAGAGAAGAAAAAGCATAATTTTTTTGGTTGGTAGAATCGTTCAGTACGATCAAAAGTGTTTAAGTGGTAAATACCATCATCAAAGAGCTTTAGTATCTTGATAACGTACCATAGTAGAGTGCCGCCAAAAAAAACCTTTACACTTGTGCGGAAAATGTAAAATCCAAGTCATAATTTCACTTGCCGTTCCCAGTATAAAAATAAGGGAGGAACCTAGTGATAACATGCGATAATAGCACATCACAGGCGACCCTCGCCCACCCAGTCAACACTTAATTCGCCTCGTGGACCTTTACAGTGAGGTTGACCGTTCTTTCTCCGGTCAAACAGTGTTTTTATTATTTCTTAAAAGTTTGAGGTCTAACATCTTTACTTCCACTGCACACAATGGGTCGGAAGAAGCTTAAAATAGAAAAGAAATCCCGTGCCTTCAGTCTGCTAGAGAAGGAGGATTCAGTGATTGCTGTAGCCAGAGATCTGGGCGCGTCGAAAGAGACATTTTATCAACTGAGGCGGTCAGCGGCGTCATTGCCTCCTGGGACGGTACCTCAGAGAAAATCAGGCTCTGGCGCACGGAAGAAGAAGACTTCATCAAGCTTCAGAAGAACGCTTAACCTCACTGTAAAAGTCCACGAGGCAAATTGAGTGTTAGCTGGGTGGGAGATGCTCGCCTGTGGTGTGTTAATACCGCATGTCATCACTAGGTTCCTCCCTCACTTTTATAGTGGGAACGGCAAGTGAAAATATGACGTGGATTTTACTTGTCAAGTTCTTTTTTTGCCGCACAAGTGTAAAGATTTTTTTGCCGGCCACAGTGTGTCGCGTAGAACATGCTAGGTGGACAAAATTCATGTTATGATTTCCAGGAAATCTTATTTGCAAAACGTAAACAACACCACCAAACCCCGAATTCCGAGAAAAGGTTGTTTATCAAATTTGCAAGTGGCGAGTCATAAGCGTCAGAAATCAGGTAATGAGGTTTAATGCAGCTCTTCCAATCAATCAGTTGCAATTTAGCGACACTTTCGTGCACATCTTATAGTGACATATTGTAATATTGTGATAGTTTTTGTGATGAATATTAATACTGAGGGTAAGTACTATTTTTTAATGTATTTTTTTAATCAGAATCTATTAATTTGAATTTTTAGTATTTTTTTTAAATAGCCTATATATTTTAGCGTGTTTTTTAAAAAAAAAAAACTTTGAAAGTTCAGAATATACAGACATTCACCTCTATCCGGGCTAGTTTTTAGATATTACACAGAAATAACTTTATTCTTCGTAAAAATACACATATTGTTTAGCACACTTCAGTACAACATGTTTTTTTTTCTTTTTTTTCCAGAACACGTTTACTCTATTTCAAGGGTAGCCTTTTTTGAGGAGTGGTTGAAACACACGAAGAATGAAAAAAACTCGCGTGTATATGACTTTCTTTCTTCAAAATTTCACTTTGGTGACATTACTGAAAGCAGCCAAAAAGAAATAAAGTTGAAGATATCCAACTTGTCTAATAAGTTTGGTGCCAAATGGTTGGCTTCAGGAAAGTCGAAGGAGCGTTTTTTAATTAAAAATAAGAACTGGTTGGATGAAGCAGACATACAGTTTACTGCGAGTTCTTTTGCGCCACAACCTTCAACATCAAGTGAGAATGTGACTCCTGCAGGAAGACCTCGCAAAGATTTCGAGGAATCGTCGTTTAAGACGAAGAAAAACGTCGCGTCGTGGATCTCGTAGAATCCCGAAGTGACAGTGAATTGGTGACTACTGCCGAAATTGCTGTGCGTTCAGCAGGGCAACGGAAAATTGCCAATGTGATTAGAGACATTAGTGAGAGCCCAGATAATATTATTAAGTCTAAAAATACCAGTTCCGTTAATCTTAGGCAATTAAGTAGTGACGAAGCCTTAGCTTACTATATAGATTCTAAGTCAACAACGCATTCTTACAAACAAACTAGGAAGTGGTCCATGAAGGCGGGGCATAATGTGTTTCCGTCATATTTTAGTTTAAAAAAGTCCAAACAGGCCTGTTACCCTGCAGAGGAGCACATTGCTATAACAGAAACTCGTGCTGAAATAAATTTGCAAGCCTTATTAAATAAAACAGTGGAACGTCTAGTATTAGCACAGAATGAAGTTATCAGCAGTGTGCTCCCAACAAGTTCATCGTTTACACTTGTTAGCAAATGGGGATGTGATGGAAGTTCTGGGCACAGCACGTACAAACAGAGATTTGAGAACACTAAATATACGGACGAGTTTCTTTTCGCATTTTCTTTAGTTCCCCTTAAGTTATATGATGGGTTCAAAATTATTTGGCAAAATCCTCGGCCTTCATCGACTTTGTATTGTCGCCCAATCAAATTTATATTTGCCAAAGAAACGAACGACTTCACGTTAGTGGAGACAAATAGATTGTGGGAAGAAGTTAATGCTCTTCTTCCAACACTTATCAACTTTGGTGATTCTCAAATCTCTGTAAAACACGAACTTTTGCCGACAATGACAGACGGAAAGGTGTGTAACGCCTTAACGGAAACTAGTTCATCCCAAAAGTGTTTCATCTGTGGCGCCACCCCCAAGACGATGAACGATGACCCCGCCATGTTTAACAGCAATCATCAAGAACATTTTGGCTTTGGTTTATCTACACTTCATGCTTGGATTCGTTGATTCGAATGTCTTTTACATATCAGTTACAAGTTGAATATTAAGAAATGGCAGGCTAGAAGCAACGAAGACAAAGCAGATATCAAGGTTCGTTCCGAGGAAATCAAATTGAAATTTAAGAACGAGATGGGACTCATTGTAGATAAACTAAAGCCAGGATTTGATTCTTCAAATGATGGAAATACAGCCCGTCGCTTTTTTAAGAATGCTGAAATGAGTGCTCAGATCACAGGGTTGGATGTTACAATTATAAAAAAGTTTGATGTTATTTTGAGAACATTGTCTTCTGGATTCGAAATAAACTTAGTTGGATTCAAAAAATTTTGTCTTGAAACCAGAAAACATTATCTTAGTCTCTATTCGTGGTATTGTATGCCTGCTACTGTGCATAAAATATTAATTCACAGCACAGAAGTCATCAAAGCGGCATTGCTTCCAATTGGGCAGCTTTCCGAAGAGGCTCAAGAAGCACGGAACAAAGATTGCCGCAGATTTAGGGAGTACAACACCCGCAAGTGCTCGCGTGTTTCCACGAATAGAGACTTACTGTGCATGTTAATTATAACATCTGATCCTTTGATCAATAGCCTTCGAGAGATTCCCAAAAAAAAAGCCGGAAAAAATATGTACAGATGTATTAAAGTTAATTGTAAGCCCTAGCATAGAAGAGTCAAGATTGGAATCGTCATCATATTGTCGCACAATGCCACAAAATGATGACGATTATACAGTAAACGACTCATCAGAAGACTCTGATGATGATTATTAGGTTCAGCTACTATTTTTAGTTATGTAGTGCTTGTACTAAGCATGTAAACCTTGACTTGTAAATTTTTCTTTATCAATAAATGAGTATTTTTATTTTACATATAATTACAGTCAGTGTCATTATGCTAAATTTATTACAGAGCATTTATAACATTTATTTTAAAATTAAACAAAAACAATTTTTGACTGGAATTTTCAAAAACAATTTTTTTTTGAACCGAACAGCAAGAAATATGTACCTTAAAAAAATCAAAAACATTTTAAAATACCAACTACTTATGTATGTATAATGCACAAGTTACCTACCTGAAAGGCAGGTATTATTTGAGTTTATCCTTTTTGTGTCAATAAAACTAAGTAATATGGATTAATTGTTTTATTTTTGATTGACAAATGCAATAAATGATTTTTCATCTGGTTATTATTAAAAATAATAATACAGTGTCTTTCATTTAGTTGCACATTCAAGTTTGTAGAAAAATTCGTGCACATACGCAGAATATTTTGTTTTTGTTATACAATGTTTCGTGCAGCTAGACAAAAAATACAGGTAAGCGAAATGCAGCTAAATGAAATAATAATTTTTAATTCTAATAACCATACAAAATACCCTTGCCCTTTAGTTCCGTTATCTACCTGCTAAGCTGATGCAATCCTACCGCGATATGCAAGGGTGGCTGTATTACACAAATTTTATCGATATTGAGTACCTGCGGTAAATTGTGAATAAAACCCACATTTATTAACCGATTTTCATGATTAATACCTTATTTTATTTTCCAGATACGCAGCTGTCAGAAAAATGTATAATATTTTGTTTTTCTTTTGTTATTGCGCTTTTTTACCGAAAAAAAATAATGAATTTTACACGAAAAAATTTTTTTTTTCTCTCCATTAATTTCTAAATAACTCCAAAACGATAAAAGATAGAATAAAATAATATTCAATCAACTTTAATAAAATTTTGTTACGCATTTTTTAATGTTTTATTTATAAAAATCTGACAAGTTGTTCCCGAGTTATCGTTAAATATGTCTGCGTAGCTGACTAATTTAGGAGAAAAAAATTAGCCACGCCCATAAAAAAAACCAACGCGATGAATTTTTTCTTAAAATAACTTAATATGCCTAGAATATACATAAACAATTGAAATAAGTGAAAAAATAATTTTGTCCAGCTAAACTTGTACTAGTCGACACACTGTGCGGCACTGTAAAATGCAATAGTTGTTCCTCATTTTTTATGTAAAAACAAAATAACCGTTTCGCAAACATATATGGCAACGTGTGACTATCGATAACTATCGTTACCAAATTGAAAATTATTTTTTGCATAGTCTAGGAACGCTGAAACACGAATGACTGTAAAAAATCTCGAAGGCTAATTTTTTTCACGAACAGATATTTCGCTTACAGACAAAAATAAAAAATAAACTTCTAAATAAGATGTTACATTTAACCTATTTACTTAAGTATTTAATATATCTTTTGTTACTGTAAACAAAGGGATTTTTTTGTACGGCAGGCGTAAAGCTCATTGTGGCCAGACCAATAAATCTAAAAGACAAAAAGATAAAAAGGGTAACATTGATAAAAACCATGTTCGTATTTAGGGCAACCTTTTTTGTTAAAAGCACTTAAATGAGAAATTTAACCCTCTAGTTCTTTTGTTATTGTCGGGCCTAATTATGTACGACTGTCAAAAATGTGTTTACTTCTCTGGTTTAAGAAAATATTTACATTTTAGAGTCATCAGATCACAAAAAACGTAGTCTGTTGGCATAATACTCTCAAATGGAATTGAGATATCTGTTTTAAATTTGGTATACACATAGAATTTAAAGTAGAAAGGAAAACTGTAATTTTTGAGCGCTACCTTTTTAGAAGAAAAGGACGAAAGAGCTGAGGAGGATTTTGAATAGCTACAATGGTATTCGCAGAATTTTTCTTGACATAATGAACAACCTAATTATTTGCAGACAAATACGCAAGGATTTTAAGGCGTGGGGGATGAGCTCAGAGATATTTACTTCGAATATATCACATGATATGTATTATATCATACACCTTTTTTCAGGGTTTTGGGAGTAGAGGAACGCTATTTCTTCCTTATTTCTAATTTTAGCTAGAAAAATATGTCCAGGAAAGTCAGTTTTAAGTTGTACATATCTCTGACACCCATCATCGGCATAACCTTTTCTTGTATATATTATCCGATTTTAAATCATGTGTTATAAAAAGGTTAAATTTTAATGTTTTGGTTAATTTATTCGAATAAAAAAATCAGTTTCAGCTTCTATTTTATAAATACGGAGAAGTACTAAACAATGACTTTAATGGATTTTTCTTAATTTAAATTATAAATACTGAAAACTAAGCTATATTGCTGATCAACTTAATTCGGTAAGAACACCTAAATATTTAGGATGTAAGAACATTTATAGTATATAAATGTAGGCCGAAACAAAGGTACTACAGAAGAGCAATGTGAAATCTAGTGGTGGCTTCATTAGCTCACGCTCTATATAAAGGGTGATTCATTTAGAGGTACTTTTTGTGATGGGGATTTAATTGCAGATTGCGCATGCGTCGTGTCAACTGAAGTGGCATTCCTGTTCAGTAGTGTTTGACAATTCATAATGAAAAGACTTAGCCCGGCACAGCGTCTACAAATTGTTCAACTTTATTACGAAAATGGGCGTTCTACGAGGAATGTGTATCGGGCGCTTAGAGCAACTTATGGTCCACATAATCGGCCTACCGAACGCACAATTCATTATTGGATAATGCTCGACCGAATAGACCACATCCAGCACGTAGTGAAGAAAATATAGGGGCGGTAGCGGAGAGTGTACGCGAAGACCGTGAAGTGTCGATTCGTCGCCGTTCTCAACAGCTTGGCCTGTCATATTTAACAACTTGGCGTATTTTACGTAAGGATCTTTCTTTAAAAGCATACAAAATTCAACTAGTGCAACAACTGAAGCCGACCGACCTTCCGAATCGTTTCCGTTTTAGTCGTTGGGCTCTTGACAAGCTTGCAGAAGATCCACTGTTTTCGAGAAAAATTTTGTTCACCGATGAGGCCCATTTTTGGCTTAATGGGTTCGTGAATAAACAAAATGCCCGTATTTGGGGTGATGAACAACCTGAAGAGGTTCAAGAGCTGCCATTAAATCCAGAAAAAACAACTGTTTGGTGTGGTTTATGGGCCGGTGGAATAATCGGTCCATATTTCTTCAAAACAGAGGCCGGCCGGAATGTTACTGTGAATGGTGACCGTTATCGCGCCATGATAACAGACTATTTGATGCCAGAAATTGAAGCCCGTGGTCTCGACGAAATTTGGTTCCAACAAGATGGCGCCACTTGCCATACAGCCCGTGAAACCATGGCTTTACTGCGAGAGCAATTCGGCGAACAGATCATTTCACGCTTTGGACCAGTGAATTGGCCGGCTAGATCATGTGACATCACACCTCTTGACTTTTTCCTTTGGGGCTATGTAAAGTCCAAAGTCTACATGGATAAGCCAGCTACAATTGAGGCATTGGAGGCCAATTTTACTCGAGTCATTGGCCAAATACCACTCGAAATACTCACACGCGTCATTGAAAATTGGAACTTCAGAATGGACGTTGTTAACCGTAGTCGCTGACAACATTTGAAAGAAATTATCTTTAAGATATAATTGTAAAGAATGGTTCTTTTATATGATAATAAAGATTATAAAATAAAATTGTTTTTATTCATTTTTTTTATTTAAAAAAAAGTACCTCTAAATGAATCACCCTTTATAAGAATCTTGAATTCGAATTCCAGTAGAGACTTAAAAATTAACTTATAATTAACACTTAGGCTGAAAAATTTTTGGTATAGCTACTTAAAACCCATTTTTTTGCAAAATTCGACTTTATTCATCAACATAGTCTCCTTCAAGAGCGATACAATTAGTCCAACGCTTTTGTAACATTTCTATACCTTTCTTGTAGAAGGATTCGTTTTTGCTTTCAAAATAGGCCTCAGTTTCGGCGATAACTTCTTCACTGGAGCCAAGTCACTTTCCGGCGAGTATTTTTCAGGTCTACGAATAGATAATTGAGGCCTGCGAATAGATAATAGTTGCTGGGGGCTAAATCTGGAGAATACGGTGAATGAGGAATTAATTCGAACTTCAATTCATGCAATTTTGCCATCGTAACCATTGAATTGGGATACGGTGCATTGTTTTGATGAAAGAGCACTTTTTCTTTTTCATTTGGGCCCGTTGGGGCGATTTCTACCTTCAAACGCACCAATAACTTTATACGAGTATAATATTCGCTATTGATGATTTTTCCCTTCTCAGTATAGTCGATGGAAATGATTCCATGCGCATCCCAACACACACAGAGGCCAAAACCTTCCCAGTCGACTGTTGTGTCCGAGCGGCTTTCAATGGCTGCTGTCGACTCAGCTGACTGCCGATTTGATTCCAGTGTGTAGTGGTGGATCCATGTTTCATCCATTCTCACATATCGCATGAAAAAATCCTTTTTATTGCGCTTAAATAGGTCCAAACAGCGCTCAGAATCACCAATACGTTGTTGTTTTTAGTCCACTGTGAGCAAACGCGGTACCCGTTTCGAATAGAGCTTTCTCATGCTCAAATGTTCATGCAAAATATGACCAATATATTCTTGTGATATCTTTAGGGTATCAGCTATCGTACGCAATTTCACTTTACGGTCATCCAAAACAATTTTCTGGATTGTTTTGATGTTTTCTGGTGTAACCACCTCATTTGGGCTTTCAGAGCGTTCAGCATCATTTATGTCTGTATGACCACGTTTAAATTCAGCATTCAGTAAATGATGAGTGATTTTCCAGGGGCGATGTCCCCGTAACCCTCAAGCCATTGCTTTGCTTGAACGGTATTTTTTCCCATCAAAAAATAGTGTTTAATCATAACACGAAATTCGATTTTTTTCCATTGTTTTAAAATTATCAAAAGTAGATCACTCAAATCAATGTAACTTGTAAACTAATCTTCGAAATGTCATGAAATTTTGACACGTATCGTTTGAAGGTTGGTACTTCCTAAAAATCATATGGATTTCTTAAAAATGAGCGACATCTATGTGTCAGACCAAACACTTTTCAGCGTACGTGTTTATTGTTTTTGTTAACACAATAATCTTGTATCATCAAAATTAAATAATAAACATGGTCAAAATCGACTTTTTCGTTTTTCAATTTCATTAGAGGTTTTAAATTAAATTAATTTATTAATTATAATTAGATTTTATTAAAATGACGAACAGTAGTTATAATTTATCACTGTACAAAATTTGGTTTGTGGTTTTAGTGTTTTAAACGTGCTCTGTTTAAATATTCTATTTAATTTGCTAATTATGTTACTCCATTTAAAAAATTACTATTTCAGTTACTTAAAACCAAAAACACTGTAACAGGCAGAAATTTTAAATTTTTAACCATTCACAATATATTTAAAAAATATTAGTTATCTGACGGACTTGAATGGGCTCATTCTTTAGTTTAGATAATTAGATTAGTTTGTAATGTACAAAGTATAATACAGTAGAATCTCGATAAAGTTAACTCGCGTAAAAGTTAATCGCTCGGGTAAGTTAACCGTATTTCAGCATCCACGTGCCGCTCTAAAAAGTTAACTCTTCAGTTAACTTTTCAGAACGTATGAATTTTTCAAAACAACGGTTTTTTCCGTTCATAAAAGTGGCAATCTGGCCACTTTTAAAAAATTCTCAGTGGCGGCACTGAGCTCTAATTTTGTTTGTTGGATTATGGTATTCCCCGAACTTCTTTTCTATTTTGAGCTGCGAAAACCTATGATCATCTTCATCGTCAAACAACATTGATTTAGTTAGTCGTTAGGGTTTGAGTTTGTGAGTTGTCTATTGTTTACTTAAAAAATGTCAAAGCAGAACAAATCATCACAAATCAGATTAGATTTGCGGCAGAAAGTGGAGATTTTAAAAAAGATTGATCAAGGTATTCACGGAACACGATTGGCGTTGAATTATGGTGTATCTAAAGTAGCCATCTCAAAAATAAAGAAAAAAAACGCCATGAAATTTTAGAGGCTGTGGCGAACACATATAAAAAAGCACACAAGAAAACACTACATAAACCGGAATATGCTGATCTTGAGGCAAGGTTGTATAAATGGTTCTTGAACCAACTATAGCGTAATTGTGCAATGACTGGTCCAATTTTAAAATCAAGAGCTAAGCACGAATTCGCCATACTGCACCCTGGAAAAAAATTTAATGCCAGTGATGGATGGCTAGCAAATTTTAAGAGAAGACATGGTATTCGCCATCTCAAAATTTGTTGGGAAATCCTTTCAAGCGATACGTCTGATGTTACATCTTTCATTCATAATTTAAGAGCAAAAATTAATGAAATGGACATCTCCGACTCGCAACTATATAACGCGGATGAATCTGGACTATTTTATCGTTTTTTACCGGATAAAACATTTGTCACAGCAAACGAAAAGTCCGCACCGGGCCGAAAAATTGCAAAGGGAAGAATCACATTTTTGTTGTGTGCTAACGCAGATGGTTCGCACAAGTTAAAGCCGTTGGTCATTGGTAAATCTGCAAATCCACGTTGCTTTAAGGGATTTGAAAACCCATTGGAATACGCGAATTCGAAGAAGTCGTGGATGAATTCAGAGTTATTCTTCAACTGGTTCCATCATTCATTTATAAAACAGGTAAACTTATTTTTTTAGTTTCATAAAAAATTTTGCAGGTTATTGCATACAAATTTTTGCAGGTTCGCCAATTTTCTGCTAAAAATAATTTACCACCAAAGGCATTGTTGCTAATTGATAACTGTACTGCCCATAAGCCAATTGACATGCTACAGTCTGATGATGGAAATATTGCTGCAATGCTTTTATCATCTAACGTAGCAGCGGTTTTGCAACCCATGGATCAAAATCCCATAAGATTGGTCAAGTTAGGATATCGAACTAAATTGTTATGCAACATTGTCGCACAAGAAAACGTTCCGATTGAAAATATTTTGAAGGCACATACAATTCGTGATGCTATTTTGTTACTTAAATCAGTGTGGGAGGAATTGCCGCAAGCTGTTCTTATAAAAGCGTGGAATAAGATAAAAAAGTGGGATGATGATCAGTACGATAGTGAAGACGACATTCCGATCTCTAAATTGATTACATCAAATAGTGCATACAACGATACACTTCGAGAAGTTCAATTGTTGATGTCAAAGGTGGGTGATAATGTTGACATCAGCATTGATGACATTGAAAATTGGAACAATGATCAAATTTCAGAAGATAACGATGATTTCGAAGTGTCCGATAATGATAACGACGGGTCAATTATCGAGCAAGATATTCAACAATCAAAAGTGAGCTTCTCGAAAGCAGTTGAAAGCATCAATACCTTGATAAAATGGTTTGAAAAAAATAACGATGCAAATCAGGTGGCAGACCTTGCCAATATGCGCACGAAAATGGTCAAGAGCTATTACACAAAACAAAAAAAACAAACAAGTCCCGACTGCTTCTTTAAAGCACTTCGTACAAATTAATATAAAGTTACTGCGCACGAAAATATTCAAGAGTGACTGTGAACTTTAAACCAACCGGTACAAATTAAATCTAAGTTTCTTTTTTATAGTGATGACAACTAAGTCAATGAAATAAATTTAGCATGTCATTTCCAATAAATCTAGGTTTATTATTTTATTTTTTTCAATTTTGAAAACCGCTTAGAAAAGTTAATAGTTCGAAAACGTTAATTACCCTTGGAACATTTCGGTTAACTTTTTCGAGATTCTACTGTACAATATATAAGCTTCTTGTTCTACTACAAGATTAAAAAAGAAAATTTACTGTCGAAAAATAACTTTGACTAGTATGTCTTTCTATTTTTTTTCGTCTTATCAAATATTCTCCTAAATACTATTTCCATCATTCTATTTTGCCAGTTCAGAAATCACGTTATATCTTTAAAGCTTTTTACCCTATTTATCCTTTCGATTAGGTACATATAAAGCTTGAAAAAGTGACAGAAAAAAGAAACTCCATCACCTTTCTAATCTTAATCTTCCTTTAGCCAAGACCTTCGTGTCAAAGTGACGCATAAAAGGTATCAAATCATCAAAAAAAAGGTAGGAAAGGTGGTAATTCACAAAAACACACAAATACTACTTGAAAGAGATTTTAGGTTGTTTTGGGGCGTATTGCAAAATTTTCTTTGCTTCTTTTTTTTACTTTGTAGGATGTATTAGGTCCTTACATGCTTTATGATTATTTAATAATATATTCTTTGATGTATTTCAAAATACAGTAGTTGTAATATAGATTATGCTCTGTATAGTCGTTATTTATGACTTTTTGCGACCCTTTTAGAAATACGGTGATTTTTTTAACGTAAAAAGTAAAGTTTAGTCGTTCCCCGTTTCAGTGTGCAATCATAGTTGATCATCTTATATTGACAGTTTTTTTGCTAACGATTACAGACGTAATTTCAAAGAACTTTACCGTTAATGATTAAAAACATTGTTGTCTCGACTAATCGTACATGAAATTTTAGAACGTAATTTAAATTTGGTATAATCATAACGCAATAATCATACATTCAGGAAATAATGACATAGTATTATTAAATATAATATTAAATTATATTTAAATACAAATTTAAATATGCAATTTACTGTTACCAACTTTACAACTATTTTCCTTAATAGAATTAAAATTATTTAAAGTGGCACGAGATAAAGAGTATATACTACTATGACAAACGCCAACGCACATATTTTATAAATACCTGACCTCGGTCGGAGATGGCGCTACACCTATTTCAAAATTATATTTCTCGTAAACATAACCATTCACAAGAACCCTGTCAAATTTTCATGTCGCTGCGTGATTTAGTTTGTTAGTGGCAGCCATTTAAACAGAACAACAACGGAAAAAATTTAATATCGAACAGTGATAAAATATTGAACCTAACCCGAACTAACCTGACTGATGAGCCGTGATACGGAAAAACGCGTCTCAGGATGGATTTGACGGACAGGAGAACAGCTAGTAAACGGCTGAAATATGGACTTCTGTCTATTTTCAGTTACTTTACGATGAAGATAGAATATTTGTTTTTGAAAAAAAAACGAATGTTTTCTATAATATATATAAAATACAACGTCTATCTGTCTGTCCGTTAGTGCGCCTATCACTGAAGAACCATTTATCCGATTTACGTACTTTTTTTTTAAAACATACATATGTTCTCTGGCCAGGTTATAGGCTATATTTTATTACGATAGGTAGCATAAGGAATGAGCAGTGACATAAAATAGTGAATGATGTCGGAAATAAGTTTGCCGCTAGCGCGTGCCTTTGCAATACACAGCCTAAACCATTAAATATGGAACAATATTATGTAGCAAAAAATATCTGTAATGTATAATCTATAATATATATAAAATGCAATGTCTCTCTGTCGGTCTGTCTGTCCATTAGTGCTTTTATCACGCGGGAACCACTAATCCGAATTACCTGTCATTTTTTAAATTCATATATATATATATATATATATATATATATATATATATATATATATATATATATATATATATATATATATATCTTTGGCCAGGTTATATAATGATAATAATAATCTATATCTATAATATATATAAAATGCAGTGTTTGTCTGTATGTCTGTCTGTCCGTTAATGCGTTTATCCCTCGAGAACCACTTATCTGATTTACATGATTTTTTAAATTCATACGTATGTTCTCTGACCAGGTTATAGGTATATATTTTATTACATCTATAATATATACAAAATGCAACGTACCTCCGTCTGTCTGTCTGACCGTTAGTGCGCTTATCACTGGAGAACCACTTATCCGATTTTCGTACTTTTTTTTTTTAAAACATACATATGTTCTCCGGCCAGGATATAGGCTATATTTTATTACGATAGGTAGCATAAGGAATGAGCAGTGACAATAATAGTAAATGAAGTCGGATAAAGTTTGCCGCTAGCGCATTCTCTTGCAATACAGAGTCCAAACCATTAAATATGGAACAATCTTATGTAGCAGAGAATATCTATAATATATATAAAATGCAATGTCTCTCTGTCCGTCTGTCTGACTGTCTGTCTGTCCATCCGTTAGTGTGTTTATCACTGGAGAACCACTTATCCGATTTACGTGCTTTTTTTTTTTAAACATACGTATGTTCTCTGGCCAGGTTATAGGATATATTTTATTAGGTGACATAAGGAATAAGCAGTGACGATAATAGTGAATCAAGTCGGAGAAAAGTTTGCCGCTAGCGCGTTCTCTTGCAATACACTCTCTAAAGCATTAAATATGGAACAATATCATGTAGCAAAGAATACAATATATATATATATATATATATATATATATATATATATATATATATATATATATATAAAATGCAACGTCTCTCTGTCCATCTGTCGGTCTGTCCGTTAGTGCGCTTATCACTCGAGAACCACTTATCCGATTTACGTGTTTTTATAAATTTATACATATGTTCTATATAATTCGATATAAGCCTAGATAATGGGAGATAAGGTGTGATAATGGGAGATAAGGAGAAATAATGAGAGAGAAGTCGAGATAAGCCTCGATAATGGGAGATAGGGTGAGATAATGGGAGATAAGTATAAATAATGGGAGATAAGGAGAGATAATGGGATATAAGCAGAGATAAGTCTAGATAATTGGAGTTATGGTGAGATAATGAGAGATAAGGAGAAATAATGGGAGATAAGAAGAAATAATGGGAGATAAGTCGAGATAAGCCTAGATAATGGGAAATAAGGTGAGATAATGGGAGGTAAGGAGAAATAATGGGAGATAAGGAGAAATAATGGGAGATGAGCAGAGATAAGCCTAGATAATGGAAATTATGTAGAGATAATGGGAAATAAGGAGAAATATTGGGAGATAAGGAGAAATAATGGGAGATATTTTATTACGTTGGGTAACATAAGGAATAAGCAGTGACGATAGTAGTGAATCAAGTCCACGCGAGCGGAGCCGCGGGCCCGGCTAGTGTTAGTATAAAATATTCTCGGTCAATTTAATTTCTTGCATGTCTTTTTACAAATATTCCTAACTTTTAAACGAAATTTTAAATTCCTTCGAAATTCCCAATTTTCAAGTATTATGGCAACCCTGCTCCCACTTCTTACAAATAATTTATTATCTGCGATTTTGATTGATAGTTTATACGTGTCATCTTGAAAAAAACGGGGTTAAGAAAAACTTAAGATTAAAAACCACGGTATATTTTTGTTTCCTGCTCTTGACGAAGCATAACTGAAACAGCAAACATCAAAAATGGAGGCAAAAAACGTTAAAGAAAGACGCAGATCACAAACAAGTTAAATAATGCTGATTGAAAGAGAAACAGGTTTCATAATTATTTTTTTAAGTGTACTTTTTCTCAAATTATTTGACTTTAAAATATCAAAATTCGAAAAGAAGACAAATAATATCCGGTCAAGTGCAAGTTGAACTTGCACAATTAGTGTTCCGTACGTGGATTGCTTTTAAAATAAAAAAAAATTGTTACGATGGTATAAAATGATCAGTGACTTCACAAAACAGATCCCAAAGGAGTTTTCAACAAAGTTTGTTCCCAATTTTTACTGAATACTGATGACCTTGAAATTTTTTTTTTTTTTATATACCAAATAAATTATTAAAGGTAATACACTCGTGATAATTTTCATTCAATCTACACCCTGTGGAGAATATTCCAGAATTTTTTCAAAATTTTTTGATAAGTACTTTTCGAGATAAGTGAGCCCAAGTATTACATCTATAATGTATATAAAATGCAACGTCTCTCTGTCTGTCTGTCCGTTAGTGCGCTTATCACTGGAGAACCACTTATCCGATTTACGTACTTTTTTTTTTTAAAACATACATATGTTCTCTGGCTAGGTTATAGGCTATATCTTATTACGATAGGTAGAATAGGGAATGAGCAGTGACAATAATAGTGAATGAAGTCGGAAAAAAGTTTGCCGCGGGTTCCCTTCCAATACACAGCATAAACCATTAAATTTGGAACAATATTATGTAGCAGAGAATATCCATAATCTATAATCTATAATATATATAAAATGCAATGTCTCTCTGTCTGTCTGTCTATCCATTAGTGCGTTTATCAGGCGAGAACTATTTATTCGATTTACGTGTCTTTTTTTAAATTCATACATATATTTTTTGGCCAGGTTATATAGTAATAATAATAATTTATATCTATAATATATGTAAAATGCAACGTCTCTCTGTCTATTTGTCTGTCCGTTGTGCGCTTATCCCTCGAGAACCACTTATTCGATTTACCTGATTTTTTAAATTCATACATATGTTCTCTGACCAGGTTATAGATATATATTTTATTACATCTATAATATATATAAAATGCAACGTTTCTCTGCCTGTCTGTCCGTCCGTTAGTGCGCTTATCACGGGAGAACCACTTATCCGATTTACGTGCTTTTTTTTTAAAACATACATATGTTCTCTGGCCGGGTTATAGGCTATATTTTATTACGTTAGATAACATAAGGAATAAGCAGTGACGATAATAATGAATCAAGTCGGAAAAAAGTTGGCCGCCAGAGCGTTTTCTTGCAATACAGTGCCTAAAATTAAATATGGAACAATATCATGTAGCAAAGAATATCTGTAATATATATAAAATGCAACGTCTCTCTGTCTGTCTGTCTGTTCGTTAGTGCGCTTATCACTTGAGAACCACTTATCCGATTTACGTGTTTTTTTTTAATTCATACATATATTCTCTGGTCAGGTTATATAATAATAATAATAATAATCTATATAATATACCATATATAAAACGCAACGTTTCTCTGTCTGTCCGTTAGTGTGCTTATCATTCGAGAACCACTCATCTGATTTACGTGATTTTTTTTTAATTCTTAATTTAATATATGTCAAAAAAAATCTATAATATATATAAAACGTAAAGTCTCTTTGTCTGTCTGTTTATCCATTACTGTGCTTAGCACTCAAGAACCACTTATCCGATTTACGTGTTTTTTTTAATAAAATACAAAGGAAATAAATAGAGACAAAATGCTAATATATAGGAAAAAAGTTGGAAGTTTAGCAGTAAGCTTCGCAGAAAGACTGAATACATGGACGGAATACTTTAAAGAAACATTAAATGGAGATGAAAATGAGGAGTTGAATGAGAAATAGGAAGCAAAATTAACTGAAGGGCAGGATGTGATAAATAAACCCTGCAAAGAAGAAATAAGAGAAATACTCAGAACCCAAAAAAAATAAAGCCCCGGGTGGAAATTGTAGAACCGATAAAAGCTGGAGGAGTAGATCTGGAAAATGAAATATGCCGCTTGGTGCAAGAAATATGGGAAACAGAAAAGATGCCAGTGAGCTGGAGAGAGTCGCTCATTTGTCCAATATACAAAAAAGGAGAAAAAACTATATGTGCTAATTATAGACCAATAGCCTTACTGCATATCGTGTACAAGATAGTAGTGTTGACTATCAAAAACAGACTAGCAGAGAAAGCCGAGTCTATTCTGGGAGAGTACCAGTGTGGATTCAGGAAAAATAGATCGGTTACTGACCAGATATTTTCGATTAAGCAAATCCAAGATAATAGCTTAAAACAAAATTTAGCACTACACTTGGTCTTTGTGGATTTCAGAGAAGCATATGAATTTATAAATAGAGAAGGACTCTACAAGATAATGGACGAACTAAAAATTCCAAGTAAATTAATTGATTCGCATAGTGAGAATGACCCTGAATGACACAGAAAATAGAGTGTTGGTTGAGGGCAAAGTATCAGACAAGTTTAAGGTGAAGAGAGGATTAAGACAGGGGGATTCAGTGTCGACATGTCTATTTAATTTGGTAATAGAGAAGATAATCCGGGAGTCAGAAATAAAAACAAATGGAACGATATACCAACAAACCTGCCAATGCTTGGCCTATGCAGATGATGTAGCAGTAATTGCAAGAGCAAAAAGAACCTCAAAAAAGCCATAAGTAGGATAGAAGAAAGGGGAAGGATGAAAGGACTAAAGATAAATGAGGAAAAAAACAAAATACATGGAAATTACAAAGAAGAAGGATAATAAAAACAACAAGAGTTTAGATATAATAAACAACTTAGGGAAAAGATATACGTTTGCAAAAGTAGACAAATTTAATTATCTGGGAGTAACAATAACAGAGAGTGGACAAGAAAGGACAGAGTTACAAGAAAGAATAGCGAAAGGACAGAGATGTTTGGGGGCAATGAATCCAATACTGAAATCAAAGAATGTATCAAGAAAAGCAAAAGAAAGAATAAATACGACAGTTGTCAGACCCACGGTGACATATGGATGCGAAACGTGGAAACTGAATGCAAGAGAAAAGGAGACGTTGGAGGTGTGGGAAAGGAAAACTTTGAGAAAAATCTACGGAGGAAGGAAATAAGAGGGACTGTGGAGAAGAAGAACAAATTACGAATTAAAATGCCTATATACGAAACCCCTTATAAGCCAAATCATAAGAAGCCAGCGATTAAGATGGTTGGGAGACCTGGCAAGGATGAAGGAAGAAAGACAGGCAAAGCAAGCCGTAATAAGAGGAGTGGTTAGAAGAAGAGGCAAGGGTAGACCTCGATCTACATGGATTCAGGCAGTAAAGCAAGATCCGGAGTTGATGGGAATCCCGCACTGGGAAAAGCTAAAAGGAGATAAAAAGAAGTGGAGACAAGTATGCAACCAAGCCATGGGCCTCTAAGGCCCCTTGAACTATATAATAATATAAACATAACGAATAAGCAGTGACGATAAAAGCGAATCAAGTCCACGCGAGCGGAGCCGCGGGCACAGCTAGTTATACATATATTTTTTTCTCGTGTTTTCACAAGCTTTCACTTGACAACACACTCGATGACCTAGTAAATTGTTTTTTTCACTTCCGATTTCACCCCCCCCAAAACTAACCCCTTAAGTCAAAATTTAACTTTCAAAACTACATGGCTCTGATGAGGCCATCAATTCCTATATTATTACCAAATTTCAACTTTCTATGACGAATAGTTTCGGAGAAAATTGGGTGTGACCGATAGACAGACAGATAGACGGACAGACAGGCAGACACCGAAGTCATCTTATAAGTGTTCCGTACGGAACACTAAAAAATATATATTAAATTATCTCAAAAAATTATATTATATTAAACAGACCGAGCAAATCTTTTTCTGGACTCTATTTTGTACGAAAACAAAACAACAGACAGCTTTAATAAGATTTACGTAATATTGGATTTTATCCACTTCGATAAATAAGAAATGTAACTCGGCATTACGTTCACTAAAAAAACAGATTAAAAGGAAAAGGAGAATCAAATAGTGAAACATACATATACAGTGTGTCCTAAAAAGTTTTATAGAAATGGAGAAAACGTTTATCTTATATATTACAAAAAATTTATTCTTGATAAAAAGTTCTGCAGCACATGGAAATCCATAATCAAGCATCAAAAGTTTAAAATATTTTATGGCATACAGGATAAGTAAAAAATAATGATTTCCAATGAAGAGTAAAGTGTGTTTAAATTTAAATACACAGCAAAATATTAACTGAAAATGTCAATAGGAACTAAAAAAAATTATGCTCACGTTTAGATTTGCGGCCTTCCTTATCAAATTTTTAACAAAAATATGATACAATCAAAATCAGTGCACTAGTTTTTAATTAATTTCGTTTTCCTTTATTCAATAAATAATCCGACAATTACTGACGTGTTTACTAGAGTTTTTCTGAATTTTTAATTAGGAAGGCCACAAATCTAAACGTGGGCATAACTTTTTCTCCATGACCAGCATGTCAAGACAAGTCTTCAGATCGCAGGATTGCAAAAAAAGGCCCACGACAACAACTTATAACAGTAGCAAGTAGCAATGATTCCACTTCTATAGGCAAACAAAAAAAAACACTTTAGCATGGATTTATGTGAAGCATTGCTTGCAAGTAATATTCCTCTCCACAAACTTACAAATCCCACATTCAAAGATTTTCTGCGAAAATATTGCTTGAATCAAAAAATATCAGACGAATCAACACTGCGTAAAAATTACATACCAACAATTTACCAACATGTTCTGGAAGAAATACGTAATGAACTTAAGGATGGCATTATTTGGATTTCAGCTGATGAAACTACCGACAGTTGTGGTCGCTATATTGCGAATTTAATTGTGGGTGCATTAAGATTAGAGCCTTCTTCTTCCTATTTGGTGGCCTGCAAAGAACTTGATAAGACAAATCATTCTACGATCGCCAGATTTGTGAATGAGGGTATTAAAAAAAATATTTCCTGAATCTTCTGCAGATGAAAGAGTATTTATATTTCTCTCAGATGCTGCTCCCTATATGATCAAGGCAGCCAAAGTCCTCCAAGTATTTTATACAAATTTAATTCATGTGACGTGCTTTGCTCACGAAGTCCATCAACTCGCTGAAGAAGTCCATCGACTCGCTGAAGAAGTACGATCCACGTTTGGAAATGTAAATAAACTGATTTCATCAGCAAAGAAAGTGTTTCTTAAGGCACTTGCTCGCAATAATACCTATAAAGAAAAACTGCCAAATGTGCCTTTACCTCCCGAACCAGTGGTAACTCGATGGGGAACATGGATTGAAGCTGTACTATTTTACAATGAACATTTCGAGGCCATCAAAGTGTAGTAAATGACTTCGATAGTGCAGAGGCTATGGCAGTTCGTCAATCCAAGGAAGCATTTGACGATTCTGATATTTAAAAAAAACACAGCTTTGATTAGCACTTACTTTTCCCACATACCTGCGGGTATTAAAAAGCTTGAAACTCGAGGTTTGGCGTTGACCGAATCAATTCAGTTAATGGATAACATCCGTCAAATAAACTCCACATTGCCAGATGTATTTTCGCGTAGAGTTAAAGAAAAGTTTGGAAACATTTTGTGCAGTAACCCAGGCTTTGAACCTTTGTGTCAAATTGATAGTTTTATTAATGGGACGGATGAACTTTTGCCAGAAACAATAAGTGCTAACATAGCACCCAAATTCAAATACTGCCCAGTTACCTCAGTGGATGTGGAACGGTCTTTATCCACTTGTAAAATTATTTTAAGTGATTGAAGACACAATCTTACTACCCAACATTTGGAACAATACCTTATTGTTTACGTGTACAAGAATACAAATGTCAAATAATTTTAAAAAAGGTTAAATAATTGTTAATTAAATTTAAACATCGTCGATAACTTAAAAAACTAAAAATTACTACTTTTATTATCATTTAATATTGCATATTTTGACCCTTTTCATGCATATTTTAAGCATTTTTCATGCATATTTGCATGTATATTTCAAGATTTTTATGTTGCATATAATCCGGTCTCTACTGATGACCTTGAATTTTTTTTTTTTTTTTTTTTTATATACCAGATAAATTATTAAATGTAATGCACTCCTGATAATTTTCGTTCAATCTACATCCCAGAGAAAATTCCAGAATTTTTTCAAAATTTTTTGACCAGTACTTTTCGAGATAAAGGGGGGACAGCGATTTTTTAAAAATAATACAAAGAAAAGTGTGCTCAAGTATTACATTATATATATTTTTGAACCCGTGTTTTTACAAGCTTTCATTTGACATCCCGCTCGATGACCTAGTAAAATTTTTTTTTTTTTCACTTCCGATTTCACCCCCCAAAACTAACCCGTTAAGTCCAGTGCCAAAAGATGCAGTTAAAACAAAGTTGTAACGAAAAATAAAAACAATATTTTTAAACGAGTCATCTGTTAACAAATATCTTAAATCGGTTAGTTTTTCTTTTGTTTTTCCATATGCCAAAAAACTAGTTGCACGCTTGTCGTCACAATCTAATAATATAAAAAACCTGTAATCTGCATAAATATTAAAGGTGATTACCTTACCGTTACACGGAGTTGAACAAAATTCCGTTTGTCGAGCAAATCAATTTGCGTGACACGATAGTGCGACAACCAGAAAAGTGCCGTTAAATTAAATTAGTATAAAAATAAGTCCTTTCATTTAAATTCCTCAAGTTCTTTTAATATCACAGTCACGTAACCAAAAATTACTTTTTTTTTATCAAAACCTAGAGCTCGCATTAAAAACTGGATTCCGAAGTTTCACGTTGTCAACTGAAGCAAAGATTTGAATAACCAAAAAACAAACAAGGAAGTTGAAATTTTGGGAATTGGTTGTTAACTTATCTGTCGGATTAGGTGATAATTAGTCTATTTTCTGGGTAAATTAAGTCAAGTGACTGTCAACAATTTCGAACAAAATACAGTCATTTCCTCATCAAGAAAAATATTGTACGAGTACGAAGGTCTATCGCCCTAACGAAATATAAAATTTGGTGCATATACACTACCGCCAGAAAGTATTTGCCCACCTAGAAATTTCAATGTAACTGCAAAAATTTAATACCTAATTAAACCCTTTTATTATATTAGGACAATTTAATTGTTCTTAATGAGTGTCCATCATAAAATTGTTTAGATAAGCCGTTTTGGTGAAATTACAAATTAAAAACCAATTAGAACAAATTTCCAAGTTTGGCGTGATAATCGTTTTGAGTCGATTTCTGAGAATTCCAGTTGAAGTAAGAACTCATTTCAAGTTTCTAGGAATTATGGAAATTCCTAGTGACATTTTATGATAAATACCATTGCCCTTTTGGAAATTAACCATTCGCAAACAGTACTTTGTCACTGATACAGAACCAATTGTTTTGTGAAAATGCCAAAAACGAAAGAAGTTTCCGCTGAAAATCGGGCTCTGATAATTGCGAGACTTCGAAATGGTCACTCGAATCGACAAATCGCGAGTAATATACGGATGCCAAGGAGAATGGTGGACTACATCGTAAAAAAAATTTCTGTGGGACATGGAATTCTCAACAAAAAACGTTCAGGAAGGCTGTAAACTTTTTAAAAGTGTTTAATTGCGCCCCACGTAGGCTGCGTCATTTTGTTACCTTTTTAATTTTTGTTGCCCCAAGCTTGGGCGTAATTTTCTTGCAGCCCCGCTTTAATTTCTGATAATGAATTGAGTGAAACCTGATTTTAAAGGAACTAAAGAAATTAAAGAAACACTAGCTCAGTTTTCCTTGGTAGAGAGATATGGGTAAGAGATAATTGTCTTACGTCTTTTTGGAATTATTTTCTATTTTTAAGAAGCTTTAGCTGTACAAATTTTGGGCACCATCCATTTTAAAAATAGAAAGGATCTAACTTCAGCTAAAAAAATGGAAAAATACTGAAAGAATGTATTGTTGGTAAATAAAAAAATCAGTTTGGTACAGCCGTTCTTGTCCTGAAAAGCCGGGTAGGTATTCAGTGAGACACTAGCTTTAATCAACAAAAAAAGAGAATTTATTCATGTTTTTTAAAATAAAAAGTTCCAACCTTTGCAGTTCTACAAAAAAAATTCTAGCCTAACTAGTAGTTATTACATTTAAATCCTGAAATATGATAACCCCCGAAGACGAAAAATAGTGCTTTACACTTCACTTTTTAGTCTGTTTTAAATTGCGGTTAAGGCACTACTCTGGAATAAGTCTATTGAAGGAAGTTTTGGTAACTTACTGTTCTTATTCCTGCTTTGATGGCATTCGACCGATTTCACACTTTTCTAGCTAACACTTTGAAAACCCACTACGGCTTTTAGTTAAGAAACTGGTACTTTTACTTAGCTCGCATGATGGTTGTTCTGAGCTTTTCTTTTGTAGCTCAGTCGAAGGAAGCCTACTTGGCGGCTCTGATGAAAATTAGCCTGTCGGCTAGATGGTACTAAGCCTACTCAGCGGCTAGATGGAAAATAGCCCGGCTGCGGCTAGATGGAAAACAGCCACGACAGTCGGTCTTCAGGCCCTTAAATAAACCATCCAAACTCTGCCGGTAATATGGCGACGCCGGAACTCAAACAGCGGATACACACTTTTCACCAATCGCGGCGTGGCGGTAGGTTCGGTCAGGAACCCGCACAACACACTATACCGAACGTCTTGGAATCTCTGTTTAATATACCGTTCGATACAAAAATGAAAATAAGTACAATTTGAAGTGAAAAATCAGTAACATTACATGGTCTTAAAATCTAGGAAAAAATGAATGTTACAAGGCCTTGAAAAACGACTCCCGCTGAAGACAGAGCTATAACAATGTCCAACAGACGTAATCGCCACCGAACCGTACCGGAAATCACGGCTCAAGTAAACCTGGAGCGGCCCATCCCCTTCAGCGTGACAAACGTGAAGGACAGGTTAGCAGAAGGTGGACTACCCGGGAGAGTTGCAGTGAGGATACCACTTCTTAGGCAAGTGTATAAACGTAAACGATTAGAATGGGCACGAGAACATGAAAATTGGACATCAGAACAATGGAATTCCGTCCTTTGGAGCGACGAATCTAAATTCGAAATTTTCGGTTCAAATCGACGAGTTTACGTGCGGCGGTCAGCTGGAGAAAGGATGTTGAAAGCATATAGTAAAACATGGTGGAGGTTCAGTAATAATTTGGAGTTGTTTTGATAACGGTAAAGTTGGAAAAATCTTTAGGATAGAAGGAATCATGCGAAAAGAACAAAATCAAGAAATTTTGCTAACTCAAATGCTTCTTTCTGGAAGAGATATTTTTTAGGGGAAATTTGTTTTTCAGCATAACAACGACCCTAAACATTCTGCTAAACAAATTAGAGAACTTTTAAACCAATGGAAATGATGACTTGGCTTCCACAATCACCCGACTTGAACCTTCTCAAATTGCTGTGGGACCATTTGGACAGGTGTGTTCGAAAACGCAATCCAACATCAGGAAATCACTTGTGGGAACTTTTACAAGCAGAATGGGTTAAAATAACCGAAGAATCTCTGAAGAAACTACTGGACAGAATGCCGAAACTCTGTAAAACGGTAATTAAAAACAAATGAGGTCACATAGATGAGAAAAATACTGGAAAATCATGAATATTTTTCTGATTTTCTAGACTGTAAATAATGTGAAAATAAATAATAAATCATCATCTGGGTTTTTGTTGTCTTGGGACTGAAATAAGTAGGTGGGCAAATACTTTCTGACGGTAGTGTATAGCACTTAAAGGAGAAAAGAAAACTACATACACGGGACTAAAAAAAACAATTTCCGAAAGAATACGATTATAGCATTAAAAAATCAAACTACTTTTTTGACTAAATATTGTTTGCCAACAAGTGAAGTATTTTTGTATATTATTCTCAAAAGCAGCAAAATTCGCGTGTTTAGTCAAATGACATCGCAGACAATTTATAAGGCGCCCAATTTACTTTAGAGCAAATAATATCTAAACATGCACAATACCTAACCCTTTATCTAAACTGAAAATCTAAAGTTCCCTAAAAAAAGTTATTGTGATGTAAAATCATTGGATATAAACATAAGCAGTATTGTTTTTGAATCATGTAGAAATAAAAAAAATATATATACTAACTTTTAGAATCACATATCTTCTGATCAATGGATCCTTGCAGTCATGTGATTAACGCGGCGTCAAGAACATTCATACGATTCAATCGGCTGTCAATTCAGTGTCGGCGGTCTGAGAATTTAAAATTTTTCGTCCGGTTTGGTAATTAACGAAAACTACGGATATATTAAATGTGTATGATGTGTAAAACACTCTAGTTCTTACTTGTGAAGGAAATTTACCTCTCTGCATAAATCCAACGTCTAATATCGCCTATTTTTATTTTTCAGGCTGCTATTAGATTATTTCGTGAGAAAATTTACTTTATGAAAAGATTACAACTGTTATCTGTTAGTTTTTTAAAGTTTGTGTAATGTCTGTAATGAAATTATAATACACCCTTAACACAGCTTTATCAAATTTACATATAATGCATTATAAAAACTGTAAAAAGTTGCACCGTAGAACTCATTAAATAAAATTTTAAAATAGAGAACTGAAATATAATACTTTTAAAAACAGAAAGATATTTCATGACGAGGGTATAAAGAATGAATAGGAGATATACACTGCATAATCCAATTTTAATATAACCTCAATCCGTCAAAGATTTATCGATTATTTTTATTGTCTATAAACTCGGCGTTACTGGTTTCAAAAACATGAAGCTATACCCACATTCCAGGTTATCCGCTGTGTTTCTTGCATATTTACAATTAACCGAGACAGATAATGGAGCGAATTTCGTAAATAACTTCAGATGACAGAAAACCTACGTTTTTAAGTTTTTAAATATACGCGTTGAAAAATGCCTGCTATTTCGCTTAACTTCGAAACTCATATACGCTTCTAAATCCACTGGCAATTTCCAAGTTTAGCTCACAAACAATTGTATAATTAATGTAGTTGTTTCCATTACGAGCAATAGAAACAGCCTTGTTTTCAAGAAGGATCATATAACACATAGGCTGAAAAGTTTTTGGTCAGACATATAGATGTCGCCCTTTCCATGTGATTTTTAGGAAGTACCAACCTTGAAACAATACGTGTCAAAATTTCATATCATTTCGACGATTAGTTTTAATGACGCTACTTTTGATATTTTCAAAACAATGGAAAAAAATAGAATTTCGTGTGTTGATTAAACACTCTTTTTTGATAAAAAAAAATACCGTTCAAGAAAAGTAATGGTTTGATAAGTGTTACGGGGACTCTGCCCCTGGAAAA
Source organism: Pachyrhynchus sulphureomaculatus (assembly GCA_019049505.1). NCBI lineage: Eukaryota > Metazoa > Arthropoda > Insecta > Coleoptera > Curculionidae > Pachyrhynchus > Pachyrhynchus sulphureomaculatus. The sequence continues at coordinate 251,683,626 of CM032447.1, forward strand.
CCACTCATCATTTACTGGTACGCTGAATTTAAATGCGATCGTACAGACACAAATGATGCTGAACGCTCTGGACGCCCAAATGAGGTGGTTACACTGGAAAACATAAAAAAAAATTCACAAAATTCTTTTGGATGACCGTAAAGTGAAATTCCGTGAGTTAGCTGACATCCTAAAGATATCAATAGAACGTGTTGGTCATATTTTGCATGAACATTTCGGCATGGGAAAGCTCTTTTCGAAATGGGTACCGCGTTTACTCACAGTGGACCAAAAACAACAACGTGTTGATGATTCTGTGCGCTGTTTGGACCTGATTAAGCAAAATAAAAAGGATTTTTTTCATGCGATATGTGACAATGAAATATGGATCCACCACACTATACACCGGAATCAAATCGGCAGTTAGCTAAGTGGACAGCAGCCGGTGAAAGCCGCCCGAAGCGACCAAAGACACAACAATCGGCTGGGAAGGTTTTGGCCTCTGTAATTTGGGATACGCATCAAATAATTTTCATCGACTACGCTGAAAAGGGAAAAACCATCAATAGTGAATATTATATAACGTTATTGGTGCGTTTGAAGGAAGCAATCGCAAAGAAACAGCCCCAAATGAACAAGAAAAAAGTGCTCTTTCATTAAGACAATGCACCGTGTTACAAGTCAATGGTTACGATGGCAAAACTACATGAATTGAAGTTCGAATTGCTCCGTATTCTCCAGATCTGGCCCCCAGCGATTATTATCTATTCGCAGACCTCAAAAAAATGCTCGCGGGAAAGAAATTTGGCTACAATGAAGAAGTTATCGCCGAAACTGAGGCCTATCTTGAAGGCAAAGACAAATCTTTCTACAAGAAAGGTATAGAAATATTAGAAAAGCGTTCGACTGATTGTATCGTTCTTGAAGGAAACTATGTTGACGAATAAAGTCGAATTTTCCAACTTTTCAGCTTACGTGTTATTTATATCGCTTAGAGAAAATTCTATAAAAACGGAATATTTTCGAGCTATAAAACATCTTATAGAAATTTGATTTGACTAGCTGCACACTTAATATTTCCAATCTTCCTCCACATACAATCTTAAAGTTAGGTCCTTACGAATCCTAAATGTTTTAAAAATGGGGATCCTAAAATTGTAGATAATTTGATTGAGATAAATTTTAGAAAAATCAATGCCTAGAAAATTCACCCCATATCATTTCAGTATTTGACTGACGAAAGTTATTTGATTTCCAGTCAATAAGCTGAAAGTAACAATGAAAGCCGGGATCGAGACTTTTAGGGTTCATGAACATATTGAAAAAGGACCGAGATGCGGATATATCGAGATCCGCATTTGAAGTTTTAAATAATAACTCGTTTTGAATAATAATTCTTTTAGAGCTGTAACTGACTAAAACTAAAACTTATTTTAGTGTGACTTTAACTTGGTAAAAGAAATACTCCAACTTAGAAAACACCTTATATACGACATCTTCAGATACGACAATTACGTTTGCGTAAAAATTTAACGGTTTTAACACGTAGACTGAAAAGTTTTTGGTCTAGCCACTTAAAAAAGATTTATTCATCAACATAGTCTCCCCCTCGCGATACAATCAGTCCAACGCTTTTCTAACATTCCTCTACCTTAATTGTAGAAGGATTTGTCTTTGCCTTCGAATAGGTCTCAGTTTCGGCAATAACTTCTTTATTGGAGCCAAATTTCTTTCCCGCGAGCATTTACGAGATCTACGAATAGATAATAGTCGCTGGGGGCCAAATCTGGAGAATATGGTGGATGAGGAAGCAGTTCGAACTTCAATTGATGCAATTTTGCTATCGCATTCGCGATTGATGGTTTTTCCTTTCTCAGCATAGTCGATGAAAATTATTTCATGCGCATCCCAAAATACAGAGGCCAAAACCTTCCCAGCCGGCTGTTGTGTCTCTGGTTGCTTGGGATGGCTTTCACCGGCTGCTATCCACTCAGCTAACTGCCGATTTGATTCCGGTGTGTAGTGGTGGATCCATTTTTCATCCTTTGTCACATATCGCATGAAAAAATCCTTTTTATTGCGCTTAAATAGGTCCAAACTGCGCCCAGAATCATCAACACGTTGTTGTTTCTGGTCCACTGTGAGCAAACGCGGTACCCATTTCGAACAGAACTTTCTCATGCCCAAACGTTCTTACAAAATATGACCTTTAGGGTGTCAGCTATCTCACGCAATTTCACTTTACGGTCAACCATAATAATTTTGTGGATTTTTGTAGTGTTCCGTACGGAAGACTACAATGTCCGTCTGTCTGTCTGTCACACCCGATTTTCTCCGAAATTATTTGACATAGAAAGTTGAAATTTGGTACTAATATAGGAATTGATGGCCTCATCAGAGTCGTGTAGTTTTGAAAGTTAAATTTTGACTTAAGGGGTTAGTTTTGGGGGGTGAAATCGAAAATGAAAAAAAAATTATTATACTGGATAATAAAAATAATAATAAATATATATAATGCGCACAATTCTCTTTGTATTGTTTTTAGAAAAGTGTGAAAAATCAGTCCCCCTTCTTATCTCGAAAAGTAATGATCAAAATATTTTGAAAAAATTCTAGAATATTCTCTACAGGATGTAGATTGAACGAAAATTAGCACGAGTACATTACCTTTAATAATTTATCTGGTATATATAAAAAAAAAATTTAAGGTCATCAGATTTAACTAAAAATCTGAAAAAAATTTTGTTGAAAATTCGTTTGGGATATGTTTTTGTGAAGTCACTGATCATTTTATACTTCTGGAACAAAAATTTTTATTTTAAAAGCAATCAACGTACGGAACACTAATTGCGCATGTCCAACTTGCACTTGTTATTTACGTTTTCCGGTGTAATCACCTCATATGGGCGTCCAGAGCGTTCAGCATCATTTGTGTATGTATGACCGCGTTTAAATTCAGCATATCAGTAAATGATGAGTGATTTTCCAGGGACAGAGTCCCGGTAACACTTATCAAGTCATTGCTTTGCTTGGACGGTATTTTTCCCATCAAATCAACACACGAAATTCGATTTTTTTCATTGCTTTGCAAATGTCAAAAGTAGCATCACTAAAACCAGTGTAACTTGTAAACTCATTGTCGAAAAATCATGAAATTTTGACACTTTTCGCTTAAAGGTTGGTACTTCCTAAAAATCATGTTGATTTTTTGAAAAGAGCGACATCTATGTATCACACCAAAAACTTTTCAGCCTACGTGTTAGCGTACCTACAATACACATACAATGGTTATAAAAATGTAAGAAACAGGGTCAACGAGAATATCCAGAGAATCAAAAGAGAGCATTGGGAGAAATTTTCGAACGATATGGAACAGGATCTGTACGGAGGACAAAAAAAAAATATGGAATCTACTGAGAAATAGAAAAAAACCAATAAATGAGTATATACAAAATACAAAAATTACGGTGGAAGAATGGGAAAGATATTTCGAAAAACTCTATAGTCCATCAGAAACCAATTCATTAACACAGGAAATACAGCATGAAGATGAAAATGTTGCCCAACCAAATAGGACCACTTCCTTGATTCAAATACAGCACATGGCAGCGAAACTAAAAAACAGCAACGGGCACTATAGCTGAACCCGTTTTAAGAACTCCATACAATGTTGGAAGGGAGTTAATCGCTGATGTTTTAGACAGTATCTTCATTAAAAACTGAAGCTAAGCACCAAGAATGAGATAAACAAAAATGTTCATAACAGAACCTAACTTTAAATCCTTGGTTAAATTAAGCAGGAAAGACTTGAAGACGGCAACAGGAATCTTTATAGGCCCCCTAATTAAGCACCTTACTCGCATTGGGTTTTAAGATAGTCCAGGCCGTAGATGGTGCTTGGAGAAAATTGTTCCAATTAGGTTTTGTCTAGAAATCACGAGGGCATGAGAAATTCATCTAGGATCTTTCATAATTCTAGAGAGTAAGTGTATTAAGGGAACTCGACTTAGAAAGATGCTATCTTTTTCAAAGAATATTAGCCTTCTATAATCCTGAAATAAGCAGGTGCACAACGGGCCAGTAAGGGTCATGAAAAAATTGCTTCAAGTTATTCTCATTTTTCTAAATACCTTTGTTGCATTTTACAAGTTCTACGATTTTCATTCCTTTGAAAAACAAGTAAAAGTAATTTGTTTCTCACTACAGAGGGTGAATTAAAAGTTATTCAGGAAAGAATATCCCAGGCGTTGGGCTTTACTGAAGTAAATTTGGGCCTAAACAGCGTCGACAAAAAGAGAGATTTAGGCAAGAACTGCTTGTTAAAGAACTTACAGTATCCAAAACTTCAGTTTTCAAGATTGTGTAAATAGATTTAGGGGTGAAAAAACTTTCTGCACGATGGACTCCCAAACATCAAAGGAGGAACGTGTGAAAAAAAGAAACTTCTCAAGAACGATAAGACTTCAAGCCATTATCGGATTCGCTGAGTTACAACATCCATCACATATTCTCGATTTAGCGCCCGGTGACTTCTTTTGGTTCAAACATCTGAAGAAAGATTTCAGGTGGAGGTTCCAATGATAGTTTTTTTTTGGAAGGAACGATACGCGAGAGCAAGTGTTTTAATATAGACATATGCCACTTATGTAGAAAAGGAATTCCATTTTAAGCTCTGCGAGTTTTCCTTATTGGCTAGGTACTCACAAAACTTACCCCCGTAGTATTGTATTTATCTCTATCTATACAATTTTTTATTTTTACTTCCAAATTAGCCGTCTCCTTTAGTTTATCCTATAAAATGATGTAAAAAAATATATATTATCGGTAACAAAATTTACAATTCACTAATCTGAACTTATGGTGTCATTAAATCTATTATTTTGTGATCTTTAGGAGAGGTAACTTTGAAAAAGTTTAAAAGCACTTTTGCGAAATACGGAGAATATTTAGAATTTAAAAATATTTGAGGCTTCGTATATGTTTGTTGTTTAAGATACCATAACAAGCAGCCTTCTACAAAATCAACTTCTATGGTGACAAAATATTCAACTTTTCTAGGAAACTTGTTATGCTTACTTTTAATATTCTCTAATAAATTTTAAGCCAGATTTGGTATAAAAGGTATAAGTCAGTAATTTGTCGCATCCAACTCGTTTTTTCCCAATTTATTTTTACTATTTTAAAAGGTATTGGAAGGAAAGGAGATCATTTTTATATGAAAGATTGTGGCAATATTTGGAGATTAAACAGCCACTAGTACCAAACAACTAAATTCATAGAAATTTTATTCAATCTTTTTAGTTACATCAGAAACTTTTTATAATTGTATCTCCAAAGTCCGGGCATGGACGAAATTAAGAACGAAATGATCAAATATGGAGGTGATAAATTACTAGAAGAATTACAGATTTTCTTTAACAAAATACTCACAGCCAAGGTTATACCATCCGAATGGAAAGAAAGCATCTTGATACCAATTTTCAAAAAAAGAAAAAAGGACAGATCCAAAAAACTATCGAGGTATCAGCTTAATGAGTGCGGTACTAAAATTGTTCACTAAAATTTTAGCAGAAGAAATAATGTTAACCGGAATCTGTGAAGAACAGCAAGGGTTCAGAAAGAACAGATCTACTATAGACGCCATATTTATAATCCGCCAAATTACCGAAAATGCCATAGGGTTTAATAAGATAGCCTTTATGTGTTTCATTGATCTTACCCAGGCATTCGATAGGGTACGGTTAACTGATGTCATAACCCTTCTACAAAAAAGGGAAATTCACCTGAATATAATAAAAACTATCGAAGAGTTGAACATCAACAACCACACATATGTAAGAGTGGCAAATAAATTAAGCAATAAAATACCTATAACAACCGGAATCAGACAAGGAGATAGCCTAAGCCCAATCTTATTTAACATCATAATGGATGAAATAATAAACGAAGTAAAGAAAACTGGGAGAGGATATCGATTGGGAGACAAAGAAATAAAAATAATATGCTACGCCGATGAAGCAGTAATCATATCAGAAGACGAAGATAACTTACAGAGACTCCTACATAAGTTCCAACAAACAGCAAAAATGTTTAATATGCAAATATCTGTAAAGAAAACAAAATCCCTTACAATATCTAATGAACCGAAAAGATGCAAACTCGCGATTTATGATCAGAGTGTAGAACACGTGATGTCCTTCAAATATCTAGGGGCAAACATAACAAGTATCAGGAACCTTAAAGAGGAAGTAAAAACTCAAACAACAAAGGCATCATTAATATCAGGATACTTAAGAGATATAATTTGGAGAAACAGATATATGAGCACCAGGAGCAAAGTAAGAATATACAAAACATGCGTAAGACCGATCATGACGTACGCGATAGAAACCAGAGCGGAGAACACAATAACAAAACGACTCTTAAGAACAACAGAAATGCGAACACCTAGATCGATAACAGAACATACCTTATTTGACCGGAAGAGATGTGTGAAATACAGGATGTGGTGAGATGGGCAAGGAATAGGAAAAGAGAATGGAGAGACCATGTGGACAGAATGCCAAATGACCGGTTGACTAAGGTTGTAAAAGAGAAGCGACCAAACGCACCTCGATCGCTTGGAAGACCACCAATAAAGATGGTATGAGAGCAGGTCTTCATCATCGCAATTGTTTCTGGGAAATCTTTGAAGTGAACACAGGACATGGTCCTAACATAGGAAGAAGAAGAAGTGTTAGCGTAATACTTATAGCACTTTTTGTTATTGTCCATTCTGTAGCAATAATGACACAAAAGGAAACTACCTTCTTATTAAAAATATTATAGTGATGTAAATACAAACAGGCAAAGCTCTTTCGTACAATAGTTTTTTTTGTGCACAAAGGATTATTTGTACATGGTGAATTTAGAAAATCGAATAATTAACCGTAAACCATATTTTACCGATAAGTCGTTGCATAATGCCGAATCATTAAAAACAAAGGGAAATTATTTTGTATTACAACATGAGGTCAAGACCATAATATTGCACCAACGTATTACTGATATATAGTAATAATACTATACTGTTCACGACTACACAGAACAATTACTTAAATAATACTATGTAGGTGAAAAAGCTATTAACTATTCATATTCATTGTTACACGCGTTACCTTGACGAAACTCGTTCAATGAATGGAGGAATATATGTTAGATGAAAATATTATGGATGCCAGAATGCTGTTTCGCATAAACTTTGTTATAATTCCTGTAACTTTGTGTAACGAATGAATTTTCTTAATATTTTATTCAGTAACGATTCAAGATAGTAAACAACATAATTTAAATATATTTATACAGTCAGTCAAGTAAAAACATGTCACGCATTGCTCATCAAAAAAATATTTGTTTAAAAATGTTTTAGAGCATTCGACAGTAAAGAATTGTCATTAAAATGCTAATAATTCAGTAGTTCGTCCAGTCCCGATCAGTGTCGATGACCGCCTAGCATCTTCGGGGCATACTTGCGACGAGATTTTCCGCGTATTCTTGAGGTGAAGATTTCCAGATTGCCCGAATTTGCCGTGACAGCTGCTTCGCTGTGTACACTTTTTTTACTACGAAGCTTTTGCTTGATGTACGACTACACGTTTTCGATTGGGATTGCATCATGCGACTGGGATGGTCAATCTAGTGTGACGATTCCCCCTTCTACTGGCTACAGGTTTTACTCGGATGTTTGGTGTCGTTATCCTCTTGAAGATCCACTCTCCATTTTTATCGACAAACCAGCGTTTGGCAGTCGGCCTTCTTGTAAATCTAGAGCATTTTTTCAGCCTTCAAATTTTAGATAACGATGAAGAGTCTCCGAAAACCCCCGACATCCCCAAAAATGGATCTTCACAGGATGTCTCGCGATATAAGGAACCAATTGGTTAGTGGAAATTGTCCAGGCTCGTGAGAGCGATAACATAACCATAAAATAAAGGTTCATCGGTGCTTCAGTCTCGATCTATGTTTTCCTCTGCCTATGTAGGTCGTTTCTCTCTGTTTTTTGTTCAGCAACTCGGAAATAACGCCCATAAGTTTTTCGTTCCTGTCAGACACTTTTCCTCTCGAACCACATTTTCATAGATCATCAACATGTGTATTAGTGTTCCTTACGGAACACTTATAAGATCACTTTGGTGTCTGTCTGTCCGTCTGTCTGTCTGTCTGTCCGTCTGTCACACCCGATTTTCTCCAAAACTATTTGTCATAACAAGTTGAAATTTGGTAATAATATAGGAATTGATGGCCTCATCAGAGCCATGTAGTTTTGAAAGTTAAATTTTGACTTAAGGGGTTAGTTTTGGGGGTGAAATCGGAAGTGAAAAAAAAATTTTTTACTAAGTAATCGAGTGTGGTGTCAAATGAAAGCCTGTGAAAACACGAGTAAAATATATATATATAATGTAATACTTGCGCGCACTTTTCTTTGTATTATTTTTAAAAAATCGCGAAAAATCGCTGTCCACCCGCCTTATCTCGAAAAGTACTAATCAACAAATTTTGAAAAAATTCTGGAATATTCTCCACGGGGTGTAGATTGAACGAAAATTATCACGAGTGCATTACCTATAATAATTTATCTGGTATATAAAAAAAAAACAGAAATTTCGAGGTCATCAATTTTCAGTAAAGATTGGAAATAAGCTTTGTTGAAAACTCAAGGGTGGACCATCTATCGGTTTAAATTTGAACCACCGGTTATTTCGAATCTGGCAATACTTATGTCATTCTATTCTGTCACAAAATTCAGTATATTATCTTCACTGAACGAAATGAATCGATTTACGCTTGAGCAACGTTGGGATTTATTGGAAATTTATTTCCAAAACAAAGACAATTGGTCGGAAATTGAACGAAAATGTCGTACAAAATTTGGTAGCAGAGAAGGACCAACAGTGCCCGGTATACGCAAGTTTATTGCTAAAGTTAGTGAAACTGGTTTCATTGTTGATGCGCCAAGACGTGAGCGTGCTCGTACAGTGCGTACACCCGAAAAATATCGAAGCTGTGGCTGAGAGTGTGCGTGAGAATCCATCAACATCAACTCGTCATCGTTCTCAAGAATTGAACATTTCACGCACCAGTGTACGTCGAATTTTGCGAAAAGATCTCGGTATGACGCCTTACAAAGTTCAATTGGTTCAAGAGTTGAAGCCGCATGATCATCCGCTTCGTTTTCGCTTCGCTAGATGGGCCAACGAGAAACTGTACGATGATGTCGTTGACCGTTGGACTATTTTCTGTGGGGCGCCGTTAAAGACAAGTGTTATGTTACGCCGACAAACCAGAGACAATTGAGCATTTGAAGGCCAACATTCGTGATGCCATTGCCGAGATACGACCCTATACACTCGAAAAAGTGCTCGAAAATTGGTCCGATCGAATGGGGTACTGTGAGGCCAGCCGCGGCAGCCATATGAATGAAATAATATTCCATCTCTAACCGGAACAATTGTACTTCACAACAAAAAAATAAATTTGGCAAAATTTCAAACTGTTTTTGTTTTACTGCATTTTTAAATTTAAACTTTTAAATGGCCCACCCTATATATATATATATATATATATATATATATATATATATATATATATATATATATATATATATATATATATATAAAGGATATCCTTTTGCGTCAATCACTGCTTGACATCTTCTGCCCATAGAGTTAAGAAGCCTAACACAAAAATCGGGTGGTATTTTTTCCCCATTCTTGTTTTAATGCGATACAAAGTTCGTCCCGGTTTTTTATATTTCTTTTCCTAATTTGTTTATCCAGATAGTGCCAAAGATTCTCTATCGGGTTCAAATCAGGTGATTGTGAAGGCCAGCGCATCACTCGAATCCTATGTTCAGAAAACCAATTTTTGACCAAGCGAAATATGTGTTTTGGGTCATTGTCTTGTTGAAAAATCCATGACATTGGCAAATCTTCTTCATAAGGAATCAAATTATTTTCCAATATCTCAAGATACATTTGAGCATCCATTCTGCCATTTATCTTTGCCAATGGCCCCCTACCAGACCGTCGAAAACAACCCCATACCATGATATTTCCATCGCCATGTTTGACAGTAGGTATAAAGTACTTTGGGTCATATCTTAGACCAACTGGTCTTCTTACATAATCAGTAAAATCACTTCCAAAGAGATTGAACGTACTTTAATCACTAAAAATTACTAGAGATTACTGATTTTGAATTCAGTCTTTATGTTCCTTAGCAAATTTCAATCTCTCTTTTCTATGATGCTTTATAAGGAGTGGCTTTTTACCAGCACGCCTACCATGAAGATTTTCAGATAACAGACGACGCCTAATAGTCATGTCTGGCATCAATACACCCTGATATTCCTGCCTTAGTTCTTTATTAATATCAACAGCAGTTTTCTTGGGATCATTTTTCGCTTTTCGAATTAATAATTTTGTCTACTCTCTTACTTATTTTTCGAGGTCTACCACTTTTAAATGCTGGATCAACAGTGCCCTCTCTTGAGAACTTCTTAACAGTTTTGCTGATAGTGCCGCTATGCAAGATTCAGCTATTTACGATTATACGGCCGCCTCACTAAGATTTTGGGTAAATTATTAGATCTGGCGATTATTCTTAGGAAAAGACAAACGTACGCTATTCGGCTTGTATACAATTCTTTTTTTACTTTTATATAGGTTTTATCTAATAAAGTGATTAATTTAAGTGAGTACTATAACCATATAAAAATAATGTCTCAGCTTAAAACACACCCTGCATGATGAAAATTATACAAGCTTAGTAAGAAAAAACAATCGCATACATAGTAAGCCTATTAGTTACTTAGTTAATATGTAAAACATGACACCATAAGAGCGAGAACGTTTTTTTTTTTTTGTAGTCCTAGGTATATTAGTATAAATTGGCGAATTTGAAATGTATATTCTCTTTTTAATTGATAGTAGTTTTTTGTCTATTACTGGCTTTCGTGGTAAAGACAAGTAAAAGTAAAAATATTTACATAATTTCCATATATTAACAATCTTTTAGATGTTGTTTAACCAAGCAAAAAGCAACTAAAATTTGTACTAAATACATAAAGTATTTAATATGTAATTATGAATTTATTACAAACTGGAAAGCACTGCTAACAGGTTGATTTAGATAGTTGATAATGTAAATTTTACTGAATTACTCCAAATTGGAGAATTTAATAATAAATTACTTTAGAATAATCTATAGATAACTTAATCATGGTATAGCATATTTGTAAATGTCAAAACTATTGTGATATGATGATTGACGTTTTGAGTATCATCATAGGTTAGCATCTCACAAGTTACAATTTATTTCTTAGAATTCTTGTTTTATGTTTGACTAGAACCACAAGAAAAAATAATGGCACAAGACAACCTAAATTCATAACGAACAAAACAGTGTAAAAACTAGGAATCATGTTTGCTCAAAACTTACACTGACGAAAAAGGAATTAACAACAAATTTACAGGATAAAACGCCAAATTACTTTAACTAGGCAATATTAGATATTTTCTGTAGCATATAATGCTTTTTTAAAATATTCTTGAATGTTTTCATTTCTAGAATATTTTTTGTGACATTAATTAATGCCTCATAATTTATTAGGTATTGAATAATAAATTGCCATAAAATATTCTAAATAAGGAGGTATATACTTTTTATTGTAATAATGTTTCGTATTTTTTTTACCATTCGGAAAATTGTCAGCACATGAAAACATCAGTGCGGAAGATCTCCAAATTCTTGGATCATTGCAACGAAAAGTTTCCAAAATTTTATTTCCTTTAATAAATAATAAATTTGTTTAAAGGGGGGTTTTAACCTAATGAGACAAAAAATTCAATTTTTGGATTTCTACATTTTATTTTAGCATGATTTCTTAAAAATATTTTCTGTAAGTTTCATAAGAATCGGTTAAAAATTGACAACGTTATAGCAATTTAAAAGTGCCCTTGCATAGAGTTTTCGGAGCAGCTGCTCTCGGGTCAGCCTTTGCCGACCTTAACTCGATTTTAATACATCCTAAACTTTTTCTTTTATCATATAAAGAGATTCTTCAATCGTTCTTTTTAGAAGGGACAAGGGGTTCACATCTGCTCTTTTAAGGTTCTACGAGGCTGGTTTGAAAAGTCCGTGCAAAGTCCGAAAGATGGCACCACCGGCGCGTATCGAGGTTATGTTTAGTTAGTAGCATCTCTTGAATGAACGCACACCAAGTTTCAGCCATATTGGTCTATTTCTTTGTGTTTGGCATTCGTGTGAATCAAGGAAGTCGAGTGATTTTCAAGAAATGGACGAAAAAGAATTTCGTGTGGTGATTAAACATTACTTTATGAAAGGCAAAACGCCTCAGGAGACTAAAGAGAAGCTTGATAAACATTATGGTGACTCTGCACCTTCGATTAGAACAGTTTATAAGTAGTTTCAAAATTTTCGGACTGGCCATATGGGCACAAGTGACGCTGAACGTTCTGGACGGCCTGTGGAGGTTACGACTCCAGAAATCATTGATCAAATCCATGATATGGTGATGGATGACAGAAGAGTTAAGGTGCGTGAGATTGCTAGTGCTGTGGGCATCTCGACTGAACGGGTACATAATATTTTGCATAAACATTTGGACATGAGAAAGCTATCCGCAAGATAGGTGCCGCGATTGCTCACGCTTGACCAAAAACGGAATCGTGTGACGTGTTGCAAGGATGGTTTGCAGCTGTTCCAGAAGAATCCGGAGGACTTTAAGCGTCGTTTCGTCACTGTGGATGAAACATGGATACATTACTATACTCCTGAGACCAAACAACAATCTAAACAATGGGTTACCAAGGGGGAATCTGCACCAAAAAAGGCGAAGACCGTTCCTTCGGCCGGAAAGGTTATGGCGACTGTCTTTTGGGATTCGCAAGGGATAATCCTCATCGACTATCTGGAAAAGGGTAAAACTATTACAGGTGAATATTATTCATCGTTATTGGACCGTTTGAAAACCGAGCTGCAAGAAAAACGCCCGCCATTGGCCCACAAGAAAGTCCTTTTCCATCACGACAACGCATTAGCACACACCTCAGCAGTTGTGGTCGCAAAATTAATGGAAATAGGATTCCAACTCGTTTCACATCCCCCCTTATTCTCCAGACTTGGCTCCCTTGGACTACTATTTGTTCCCCAATTTGAAGAAATGGCTGGCGGGACAAAGATTTTATTCAAACGAGGAGGTGATTGCAGACACTAATGGGTATTTTGCAGACTTGGACAAATCCTATTATTCGGACGGGATCAACAAACTAGAACATCGTTGGACGAAGTGTATAAGCCTAAAAGGAGACTATGTCGAAAAATAAAAAAGGTTTACCCCAAACACATAAGTAGTTTTTATTTTTGCACGGACTTTTTAAACCAGCCTCGTATATTCGAATGGCGGTCTTAGATTTATGGTTTAACATAGATTGGCTATACGTCGACACTGTCATGACTCGGTAGAAGCTATGAAGGAGGCTATTTGGTCAACTTATTATCATTACAGCTCGACTGATGAACATCTACAACACCATTACTGTCCTAAAGGAGAAGAATCGTGGTACCAGTGGCAACACGCGTATGCACAATCGGAAGATAAAAATAATATTGATTTTTACCACGATTATAATCCATTGTCACCTGTTGTTTTGGAACCAATGCACGAGGACTTGACTAAAGAAGAATTAGTAGAGAGATGTCTCGGTGGATTTACTCGAAATAGTAACGAAAGTTATAATCAAATTGTTTAGAAGATCAGCCCAAAGATCATTCCTAGTGGCAACAAAGTTGTTCAAATATTTGCATTTTTAATAAGGGGACAATTTCTTTGTTAAATATAATGACAGCTATGGGAGTTTACTATGGCACATGACTACGCAGCTAAAGTGGATGGAGAATGAGTTGATTGGCCGAGCGACAGTTGCTACAAAGCACAAAAGAAGCTAGAATGCGACACAGACAGAACAAATTAGTATTTTAGAAGCTCAAATAGCTGATTATTCAGCATATAGCTCTTGAGTGGATGATTCATTTACAGGTAAGAATGTATTTATGTATTACTATTTTTTAACCTGATTTTTCAAACTTACAGCCTTAAATGCGTTTTTTCTCGAAACTACTTTTTCTTGAAAACCACATGACGGTGTGCAAGATAATCTCATAAACCACTCAATCGATTTTGATGAAATTTGGTACATACTGTCTCTATAGATGTTGCTAGCCTTTAAACGGAGGAAGAATTTTGATATTATCGAGAACTTTATTTTTAATTAGCAAAAATGTAAAACGCGGTAACGTCATTTTTTCGCTTTTTTCTTTAAACCAATGCCATTTGATGAATGTTTTTTTTTAAATCCTTCATTCAATGTCAAGATTGATCCTCACTTTGGCCATATTATGACACGCCAAAAGTATGATTTCTGGCTTATAATTGAAGGAAAAATAATCGGTGGACGAGGACCGGGAAGGCGCCGCAACTTCTGGTTGAAAAACTTACGACAGTGGACAAACATGACATCTACTGAACTGTTTAGAGCGGCAACAGATAAAATCGGATGGGCAAATGTGATCGTCAACGTCCTTAGAAGATAAGGCACACTAAGAAGAAGATTATTATATAAAACAAAAACCTGATTTATATAATGAATAGTTTCGTTACAAAAAAACGCTTTTTTTCGGCTCCATGACAAAACTTAAACACTCCTGCTGTTATAAAGGGTCTTCCATTTGGGACTTGACAACTTTGAAATTTCACTGTGAACGCACCCTTAAGCCAATCACCGAACTGTCAACGTCAAAACATTCAGTAAAGTCAACATTTTCATCATAGTGAAGTACACGAACGAACAACGTTTACAAATAATTAAAATTTACTACCAAAATTTGGAGTCGGTGACTGCAACTTTAAGAGCGTTAACGCCAATTTTTGGTCGTAAATCTCGTCCCAGTAGACAAGCAATTCATAGTCTAGCGAAAAAATTTGAGTTAACATATTCGCTGCTGGATGTTCCCGTGCCAGTGAGACAACGGGTTGGTCGAAGTGGCCAGAATATTGCTGCCGTTCAAGCGTCCATCTCAAACGAACCAAAACAGTCGATTTCACGGCGTTCTCAAGAATTGGGCATCGCTCAGATCACACTATGGCGAATTCTGCGAAAGGATCTTGGCCTGCACCCTTATAAGTTAAAGTTAACTCAAGAACTAAAGCCAATCGATCATATGAAGCGACGTACGTTCTCGAATTGGGCTCTAGAAATGTTGGAAGACGATGATCAATTTCATCGCAAAATCATCTTTAGTGATGAAGCGCATTTTTGGATAAACGGTTTCGTCAACAGAATATGCGTTATTGGTCAGGTGAAAACCCTCATGTGCTTGAAGAAACATCACTTCATCCACAAAAAATTACTGTTTGGTGCGGTTTTCATGCCGGTGGTGTCATTGGGCCGTTCTTTTTCGTTGATGAAAATAACCGTCACGTTACAGTCAATGGAGATCGCTACAGAGGCATGTTGCAACGTTATTTCTTTGATCAATTGCATGGGCTAGACATTAATGATATGTGGTTTCAACAAGACGGCGCCACAAGCCACACAGCGGGTGTAACAATCGACTTACTGCAATCCCGTCGAATGGCCGCCTAGATCGTGTGATTTAACACCTCTAGACTTCTTTTTATGGGGGTACGTTAAATCACTGGTCTATGCTAACAAGCCTGCGTCGTTAGAGGAGCTGAGAGCCAATATTGAAAGAGAGATAGCGGCCCTTTCCGTCGAAATGTGTGGCCGAGTCATCGAAAATTGGGTTCAACGAATCGACCGCTGCAAACGTGCCCGTGGTGGACATATGAATGAAGTCGAATTCCATACATAAATGTTTTGATTGTACTTCAAGCCGATAGTAAAATTTTCGAAATGTCTCAAATGGGTTGCGTTTTATTTCAAAAAAAAAGTTGCCAAGTCCTTAATGGAAGACATGTAATTGCATTAAGGGCTGCATAAATAATTTTTAAGTATAAATCTGGTACAGAGGACCTTCCGTGATCTGTATAATATCTGATTAACTATATGTAAGGTTTTTTCTAGAATTTTGGTACTGGTGTTTGCATTTTGGAATGGTTTACCAAAATCACATGTTAATGGATAAACTTTACAATTTTACTTTAACAATTAATATGAAAATACAATCCCGTATATCTTCAGTTTTTATTCAGTAGTTCAAAAAAATAGAATATTGTGTAAAAAATGTTGAAAATAGCACTTCTCGTGTTTGTGACATTTTTTCATTACAGTGTCAAGCGTGCCTATATTCGTGTTGCACACGCAATTTTTCCCCGACAGCATCAAAAAGATATCTACTTTTTTATATTACATTTAGTTGACTAATCTTATTAATAACACTGGTCAACACAAGTCTTGTTTCCTTCATTTTTTTTTCTGTTATTGGGTATTTCTATGGCCCTGACTATGAAAAAAAATACTGGGAGATTGCTAACAGCTTTACCTTTTGAAATATACAGTTTTATTATTTTGCCAAAAAAATACAAAAAAATAATACATTATGTTAACAAAATTTCTATTGAACACTAGCAAATGATCTTTTATAAGATTTCCTTGAATGAACGACTTTCGGTAGATCTCGTTGCAAACTCCAGCAGTAGTCTGCCATCATATGTGAATCCCACCGCCCCTGATAACGCTCTTCCATTGTCCGAAGATTCTGATGAAATCTTTCACCCTGCTCCTCACTAAAATCACCCAGATTTTGTGGAAATCGGTCTAAATGCGAGTGCAGGAAGTGGATTTTTATGCTCATGTTGCACCCTAGCTCTTGCAAGTTCGATAGCATGTACTCAACAAGCTCGACATGGTCGTCAGATTTCTTTTTGCCTAGGAAGCTACTCATAACTAAAACAAATGAATTCCAAGCTTTGGATTCGACTTCAGTCATTGATTTGACAAAATTAGGATCTTTCACGAGTTGCCTAATCTGTGGCCCATCAAAAATACCAGCTTTCAATTTTTATGAACTTAAGTATGATGCGGTCTCGGCTAATTAAAGGCACGTTTATAACATTTTTTGTACCAACTTTTAGCTCTTCCCGCACTAGCCAAACTTTTTGTGACCAATGGTGTTGTTTGTCACGACTATCCCAGAGACACATGAAACAAAGGAACTTTGTGTACCCCCCTTGTTGACCTAAAAGAAAGTTAACCATTTTCAGATCGACACAAATGACCTATTTGTGGTCCTGATACTTAATTTTTTCCATAACCTTAGAAATATTTACGTATTCTTCTTTTAAAGTCGTCGAATGTGCAATAGGTATAGATCAGTACTTGTTACCGTTATGAAGCAAAACACACTTTAAACTTCTTTTGCTGCTGTCTATGAAAAGACGCCAATCACTAGGTTGGTACTGTTTTAATCCCATCTGCTGCAAAATACCACCAACATCGTTACAAAAAACGAAATCTTTCCCTTGAGAAAAATACGGTAACAGATTTTTTTCTCGGGTACGATAAAATGTAATGTTGGTTTCCGGGGTAAGCAAATTTTTTTCTTTTAAACGAGATGCTAAAATTTCAGAAGCTTCTTTTGGTAAGTTAAGATCTCTTACCAAGTCATTTAGTTCTTTCTGATTAAATGGTTGAGGTTCTGAAAGGCTACATTTGTAGTCTGAATCAGAGTCTTCACTTGATGTATTTCGTTCGGGTTCACAGAGATTTGGATCATCAGAAGATTTAGATGTGCTGGGTTGTACCTCTTGTGATTTTAATTGAGGTCGTTGAGCAGAAGATAAGTTAGGATATGACCACTTATTTCGATTTCCAGGGTTAATTCCGTTTATTTTCACAACGCAAAAGTAGCAAGCGTCATGGTGGTTTCGAGGTTCTCGCCAAATCATGGGTGTTACGAACATTATTGCATCTCTTTTTCCACTGGACCATAACCGTAGACATACCACACATTTCTGGCATACAATATGAGGAACCCATGGCTTGTCCTGATTACACAATTTTATTTTAAAGTATTGATGATACGCAGTTTTCACAAAGTCCGATATAGGTTTTCGATATTTTGCAAACCACAAATATAGCAAAAACAATCGGGATTAAGCACACAACATCTTCTTAACGAAGCCATATCTAAAACAACAACAAAATATATTTTAGTGTCCAATAAAAAACGAAAATCTAAGTAAAAATAGTAAATGAGGGTAGTTAGCTATAACTCAAAAACAAAAGCTGTTAGAGAAAAATTGTTACCATATTTAAAAAATACGCGTCAATTTGAGATAGAAACAAAAAAAATCACAGGAAACAAGCAGTTTTCTTTTTTTTGTTGACCAGTGTAATATATCATAAAAGTGTAAAAAGTGACATGTCTGACTGTCTAACGTTGTCTTTAATAGACAAGCTAATGAGCGACGTATGTAAATTTGTTGTATGACGGACACTTGGTGATCAAAGTTTGTATAAAGGAGAAAAAATAAAAGTTATGACCGTGTAATGATTGATAACTGGCCGCCTATTAACCCTGATATAAAGAAACAGGTAATATTTTAGCGTTGCTCGGCGCCCTTTATTTAGGGTGGCTTGAACGAAAGTGGACAACTTAAACAGTGCAGATCGATTTCCGCTATTTAAAAAACGGTGTCTTATTTGCCTAAGTGCGTTTTTAAGTATGTGTTGAATATGGCATAAAAATGCCTTATTTTAAAAATATTATCTAAGGGTCGCATTTCTAATGAAAATTAATATATTTTTAAGTAGAGAGAGAGTAAAAAAGTTCTGTGTAACCCAGCCTTAATATATATATTTTTTCTGTGTTCAAGATAGAAGGATAAAACTATTTTCAGTTATGAAAGGTGTCAATTCATCGAAATTTATAGTAAATGTTTCCTATTTGACAGGTCACATTGAGGACGTAACAAAATTAAACTTTACAAAAGTATTTTAGAAAAAGTGGACTGAACTAACCTGAACTAACAAGCAGCGTTTAAAAAGAGAACAAATTAGAAACATCAAAGTAATTTAATATTTACAATCTAACGTCAATAGCAAAAAAGACCTGTTAAGAAGAATCTGAGATCTGAACAAAAAGAAAAAGAAGACACACAATTAGGAGCAGCAATTTTAACAGCTTTAACTTAGAATGTCCAAAAGAAGTTAAGATCTGTCGAACAAGTGAAAGTATTCAATTTGTTAAAAAAAAAGTTACTACGAATATACCTACAAAAGTTTTAAAATTTAGGAAAGTACTGAAGATTATACTAAATCTGAAACAGGATTTATTACTTATATTTATTGAACTATAAGTTTGAAAAAAATATTCCTTAAGTTTAATGTTTTCTTAAATATGTTTTGACATCAATTTCATTTCAAATCTGCTCCTAATTAATTTTGGCCATCGGGAGACAGTTCTGCACATACTAAAGAAATTAAATCATTCTTTGGATAATTGAACATCTAACCAATAGCCGTAAAAAAATATATCAATGTCCAAAACCTTTTAATACCGTATTATTACATTTTAATTATAAAAATTAAACAAACACAAAGGCCCGAAATTGGATTGATAGTGAGATTACAAGCGGGCAATTAATGGCCTTTGACATTTTAAAAAAATATTTGTTCATTTAATCAAAAACTAAAATGCAAACAGTAACACAAAATATGTTACGTGACTTAAAATAGATTTTCCTATATATTTTAAAATAAAATAAACGGTAAGCTGAACAAAACAGATTGAAAAAAATTATTCTATAAAGGTTGTTTTGGTGAATAATTCTATAAAGGTTGTTTTGGTGAAAAAGTTTATAAATGTTTTTGGTAGAATAATATTTCTAGTGCCGGCTTGATAGAGTTTTAAACTCGTTTTAAACTACAATAACCGGTCAAGTGCAAGTTGAACTTGCGCAATTAGTGTTCCGTACGTTGATTGCTTTTCAAATAAAAAATTTTGTTACAGAGGTATACAATGATCAGTGACCACAAAACACACCCCAAATGAGTTTTCAACAAAGTTTGTTTCCTATTTTTACTGAAGTCTAATGACCTTGAAATTTTTTTTTGTATATACCAGATAAATTATTAAAGGTAATGCACTCGTGATAATTTTCGTTCAATCTGCACCCCGCCCCGTGGAGAATATTCCAGAATTTTTTCAAAATTTTTTGATAAGCACTTTTCGAGATAAGGCGGGTGGACAGTGATTTTTCGAGATATTTTTTACTCGTGTTTTCACAAGCTTTCATTTGACACCACACTCGATTACCTAGTAAAAAATTTTTTTTTCACTTCCGATTTCACTCCCCAAAACTAACCCCTTAAGTCAAAATTTAACTTTCAAAACTACATGGCTCTGATGAGGCCATTAATTCCTATATTTATTACTAAATTTCAACTTTCTATGACAAATAGTTTCGGAGAAAATCGGGTGTGACAGACGGACAGACACCGAAGTGATCTTATAAGTATACCGTACGGAACACTAAAAAGACCTTGTTTTTTTCAAAAAATAAGAAACTGATATTATTTTTCAATCTTTCGTCGATCATCTTCAAATATTTAAAAGATTCGAAGAATCCATGATCAGAGATCCAAATCTTTGAAATTACAGTATGAAATCAAGAAAACAATTAAAAAATCGGTCAAGTACAAATTAGACTTGCGCAAGTAGTGTTAACTCTTACTTGACACACTTCTGTCGAATCAGGTACTTGACACACTGGAGTATTTTGCACCCCAGCAACAAAAATTGTTATAACAAATTGAACATTTTTTTAGATCAACTTTGGAGATTACTTTAAAAAGTTATATACGTTATTTAGCTTAAAATTAAAATTAAGTTTGAAAAAAAATACAAAACAAAAAAAACAGTGAAAAATGGCTAATTTTACTAAAAAATTCATAACTTTTTTTATTTTTTCATACAACGAGCTAAAAATTTAACTGAGTACTGTCAAGATGTATTACTTTAAGAAAAAAAATAGTAGTTGAATGGTCCTTTAAAAAAAGGCATTTATTCTGAGAAATGAAGGAACGGATTTTATGAAAATATTAACTTTATATTATTATGAAAACATGCTATATTATTTATTGCTTCTTCAAACTGTATTGAGCTATCTTAACGTTTGTGACTGTGAAAAGTACGATAATTGATTGGAAAACACCCTCTATGTGCTGTAACTTTCCAAATTTTATCTCAGTTGATATTGCATTGTTTAACATATTTCTTTGTCTAGGTCTATTGATCAGTTGGAGAGTTTTTTTTTAAGATAGATTTTGGATATTTGTTAGCAATTAGGATATTTTCTAATAATTTGAAATTTTTTTCTTTAAAAGTAGGGTGGCAGAGTCTGTTGATTCCGTTTCTTAATGCTGTTATTATGTTTAATTTTTGTTTATTACATTCCAGCATCCGTGAAAACCTCTATAGTAGATAGATATATATATATATATATATATATATATATATATATATATATATATATATATATATATATATATATATATATATATATATATATATATATATATATATATATATATATATATATATATATATATATATATATATATATATATATATATATATATATATATATATATATATATATATATATATATATATATATATATATATATATATATATATATATATATATATATATATATATATATATATATATATATATATATATATATATATATATATATATATATATATATATGATTATCGGGAATCGGTCTGGACTGTAAATAAAACTTTTTTCTTCCTTATAACTCAATAGTTCGTTATCGTTTGATAACTTCTTCAGGATTAACTACAATCTTTATCTTTAATAAAATTTTTAAAGAACAAAGGCGAAATAGATGAACAACTGTACAAAAAGTTAGTAATTTACAATTCTACTGTTTACCCAAAATTCACAAAACAAATACTCCTCTGAGACCAATTATAAGTTCAGTGAATTCAACGACATACAATCTATCAAAATACTTAGCTAAAATTTTGAACGTTGCTTTTGAGGATGACACGGATTAGAATGATAGAGACACCTTCTCGTTTGTCAACAAAATAAAGGGAGTGACATTACCAGAAGAGTATGTATTAATATCTTTGGATGTGGTATCCTTGTTTACAAATATACCTCTAGACTTAATCCTAACTATTCTGGAAAAAAAGTGGGAATTGATTCAAACAAAATCCATGATTTCAAAGCATAATTTGTTGATTCTCATTAAATTCATCTTCAACAATACGTATTTTAGTTTCAACCAAAAATTTTTCAAACAAATTTTTGGAACTCCAATGGGGTCTCCTATCAGTCCAGTTTTAGCCAAGGTGGTGCTGGACCATCTTTTGGAAAAGGTGGTTCCTCAATTACCATTCAACCTACCCTTTTTGTACAAGTATGTTGATGATCTGATTTGCGCTGTACCCAAGGGTAATACAGAAATCATTTTAAACTATTTTAATGTATTCAACACACATATACAATTCACTATCGAAATAGAACAGGACTTCAGTGTTCCTTATTTGGACACTAAAGTAATAACAACGAGTGACAACAGTATTATACTTGACTGGTATAAAAAACCTACAGCGTCAGGCAGATTTATTAATTATTTCTCTAATCACCCAAAAAATCAAAAATTTAACACCGTAATAGCAATGAAAAACAGGGTCATACGCATCAGTGATGATAGGTTTCGAAAAAGAAACCTAGACGAGCTATATAACATCTTTGTCAACAATGCTTATCCTAAACACATTTTTCGAAAATGAATTTATAATTCGGATAGTGTTGATGCCCCTACTGACGAGACGCCTGCGCAGCATAGGATATACAGGAAGCTACAATTTATAAAGCCAATCACAAACTCAATTGTCGCCTTATTCAGAGATTTTCCAAATATAAAAATTGCGAAATATAACAGCATACGAGGTTCTGACCTGTTTTCAAAGGTAAAGGATAGAACACCTATTTTATATAATAACTCTGTAGTTTATAGATTGTCTTGTTTACAATGTGAAGCGTGTTATATTGGGCAGACATCTCAGTGATTGAAACAGAGACACAGGAGTGACTCCCGATTGGGAAAGAATTCGTATGCTGTGGTGCAACATAATTTGAAAACAGGTCATAATTTTGACTATAACAACGTTAAAATCTTAGTTCATGACAACAACTATAAAGGGAGACTTTTTAAGGAAATGTACCATATTAACAGTCAATTAACTATAAATCAGACACTAATTAACTACTAATAGGTATTAATCATTTACAATTACAGCAATAATAACAAATAAAGATTTGCCACCTCTTAGTATAAAGTAAATTAAAGACGTTTTTCTGTTGCTGTTTGTCCGTTCGTTTAGAATTCATGGTAGTGCATATGTACCGAGGCTGTTTACTCTCAGTTTGTTGTAGTAAATCGAGATGTTGAGTGTTGGTTTCGAGGACAAACTCGCATTTTCGTACGTGTTTTAATTGATTGTTCGTTTGTTTCATAATTGTTTGTTTTATATTTCAATATTTTAATGTCTTGACGAAAGAGAATAATGTTTTAATATAGGTATATTAATTTTGTAGTTACTCCTGAAGAAGTTATCAAACGATAACCAAATATTGAGTTATAAAGAAGAAAAGAGTTTTATTTACAGTCCAGACCGATTCCCGATAATCATATATATATATATATATATATATATATATATATATATATATATATATATATATATATATATATATATATATATATATATATATATATATATATATATATATATATATATATATATATATATATATATATATATATATATATATATATATATATATACATATATATATATATATATATATATATATATATATATATATATATATATATATATATATATATATATATATATATATATATATATATATATATATATATATATATATATATATATATATATATTATATAAACGCACGATAATTTCACCTCATTAGATTAGATTTTTAATAAATTGCGAAAGCAGGTGAACCCGTAAAGTTTAAAGATGAGACAACAAAATCACAGCTTACCGGTACACTTATCGTATACGAACTTCGACCCACTGAATAAATTTCATATACAGAAAGCAAGAGTAAATTAAAAACGAGGCTTGGATTAGTTCTTGACTCTATTTTTACGGTAAATGCTACTCCAAGGTGTTAAATAATACGTAGGTTTCGAATATATTTGCTTAGAACATTACAATCTAGTTTTTTAAAAATCTGCGTGGTAAAAAAATACTGGCTAATAATACTATAGTTTCATAATGAATAAATAAAATACGTGAGTTAGGAGTGTTTTAATGTGCATCACCCCTAATAAAGCACCCAAATTAACTGACGTCGAGAGAAAATTCAGTTTAAATTTTAAGTTCAAATATTTTACTGTAGAAAATATAAAATCTGCAATATCCGAGAGGCTTTTTTCAAGTTATCTGCCTAGCCATGAAAATTAGGTCATCAAAAAACGGCTTGATTGTTAAATTACTGTACCTTGACGAAATTTTGTAGAGCTCGTTGCATTCTGTAGCTTTTACGATTTTTTTTCTTCCGAAAAATCACCCAAAAGTAATTTTTAGTATCGTGCAATAATACAGTTTCTCAATAAATGGAGAAGTTTTCCATGAAAAAATGTCCCAGATGTATGATAATGACGGCTTATCTTATTTTAAAGCAAAATTTTGGTTTAAACAGTTTCGATGGAGCTGAAATGAAATTCAGGATGACCTCGGATAAAGAAGGCCGGAAGGCAAAAATTGAGGGAACCAACCCATCTGTCTTGAGGATTTACCAGATCGACGAATAACGATTCCAGCGATTGCTAAAGAAGCACGAAGATTTAGGGAAGAATAAAGTTTCTGTTAGCTGCTTTAGGGAACTGTGACAGTTATTATTTACGAATTAATGGATACACAGGAGCTCGCCAGGTCTAAAGAAGGCGAAAACTCAATAGTCTTCTGGAAAGTTTCTGAAAACTATTCCTTAGGATTGCGGAGGAATTTTACTTATTAAATATAGAGAAAAAGGGCCATAGTTAATGAAAAGGTTTACGAAAAGAAGATTCTAAACTTGAAACAGGATATTAAATAACAACATCCGAATTTGTGGAGAACCAAAACGTTGCTGTTGTACAACGTCAAGGTCCACAAGGCTCATGCAGTTTAAGCTGAGAACTGTGGTTAGTTCAGGTTAGTTCAGGTTAGTTCAGGTTCCAACTTTATAACCCTGATTTAGTGTCCTTCGACTTTCTCTTGTTTAAACATCCCAAGAAAGAACTCAGAGGTCAAAAACTTAAGCAGATGATTAGCAGGGAGCCGCTGTAGTAGTAGTTTTTTGAGACGCAAATAAAATATTTTTTTCGGATGAAATGAAACAATTCGAGAAAATCTGAATTAGGTGTTTTAATGTAATGGTAGTTACGTAGAAAAATAATTTGCGAGTTTCCCTTTATAGCTAGACAGATAACCTAAAAAAACACCACCATACACCTAAATAAAGGGATGATTTAAAAAAAAAACATAAGCAAGCATATTTACATAAATTTAAGTTTTCCAAATCATACATTACCGATAGTGTAGCATTTTGACAATGTTCTATTTCTATTTGTTCCACTTACCTAAAAAAGAAAAAAATAAAATCAAAATATGCTTTAACTACAGTAAAAGTTAAATTTATTTTACCAACCCAGTGTGGTAAAATAATCAAACTTAACCAATATAAACTTTATAATCTACTTGTTGATTTTTATCTGTAAAGCAATAAAAGCACTTTAGGCTTCGGAAAAAGACAAAACTTTTTGTATTATACGTATATAGTAAACGGGAAAAGTGGTTTAAAACCGACACACATCGGTGACGTGGGAATTTTAAACCAAACTTGCACTCTCTTGGGATAAGTTTTCCCTTTTCTATACTTTTTTCTAATCGCTTTTCGATCAAACTTTTTATACTTTTTAGCTAATTTTCTCTGACCTGGAAAATCATAATCAATACAATTTGTAAACATATCCAATTAAAAATAACCGGTCAAGTGCAAATTGAACTTGCGCAATTAGTGTTCCGTACGTTGATTGCTTTTAAAATAAAAAATTTTGTTACAGAGGTGTAAAATGATCAGTGACTTTACAAAACACACCCCAAATGAGTTTTCAACAAAGTTTATTTCCAATCTTTACTGAAAACTGATGACCTTGAAATTTTTGTTTTTTATCTATACCAGGTAAATTATTAAAGGTAAGGCACTCGTGATAATTTTCGTTCAATCTACACCCCGTGGGGAATATTCCAGAAGTTTTTCAAAATTTTTTGATAAGTACTTTTCGAGATAAGGCGGGGGACAACGATTTTTCGCGATTTTTAAAAAATAATACAAAGAAAAGTGCGCGCAAGTATTACATTATATATATATTTTTTACTCGTGTTTTCACAAGCTTTCATTTGACACCACACTGGACGACCTAGTAAATTTTTTTTTTTTTCACTTCCGATTTCATCCCCCAAAACTAACCCCTTAAGTCAAAATTTAACTCTCAAAACTACATGGCTCTGATGAGGCCATCAATTCCTATATTATTACCAAATTTCAACTTTCTATGCAAAATAGTTTCGGAGAAAATCGGGTGTGACAGACGGACAGACAGACAGACACCGAAGTGATCTTATAAGTGTTCCGTACGGAACACTAAAAACCGTCACGTCGCTTTTAACAAGATCAAAATTATATGGAAATATTGTATAAGTGTACAGATTACTTCTGTGTCCAGAACACGGGTTCAAGAAGGAAATTTCAAACTTTAAGATGACAATGAACCAAAAGAACTTAAAGACGAGAAGTTGGGTCAATTTTTGACGAGAATCATTCCCAAAACTGAGTTGGACTAACAAATGCATTCAGAGTGACCGAGCAAGCTATTTTTCATCGACTAGAGAAGGTAGAGAAGATTTCCAGGGTATCCATGTAGGGCTCTCATCAACTCACTTCCGAAAACAAAAGCAGACGCTACTATACTGCTTTCTCCCTACACTCTAGCTTCAAGAAAAGTAAATTTCTACACAAAATTCTTACTTGCGATGAAAAATGGATACTGTACGATTTAAAAAGCGAAAATCTAGGTGAGCCATCAATAAGCATAAAGCAAAAAGGGTTTGCTATACATTTAGTGGGATTAAAGAGGCAGGATCCACTATTAGGTGTGCCCCAACATAGCCAGACTGTCCCTTCTCACCTCTATAAACTGGTAAGCTAACGCCCAGCTCCACGCAGTAAAAAAGATTCATCTGCGATTTGGTCTGCGCAATTCTCACTCATACACTGTATTCTTCAGACTTGACCCCTCTGAATTACTACCTATTTCGATTTCTACAACACCATTTAGCTAATTTTCAGTTTAAGTCAGTTGAACAGAGAATTAGCCAGATGGTGTTGTAGAAATCGACACAGACATATCGATTTTTACGATATTATCTGGATTATTCTCAGGTCAAGTTAGTTGAACAGAAGTAGAAAAGCCTTGAGGAATTCAATGCTTCGTAACTCTATTTCCGATTTAAAATCCGACAAATTTCCTGAGACATGACAACAATGTGTAGAAAAAGAAGGAGACTACTTTGAAGATCGAGTTCGTAATAATTTTTATATAATAACTAGTCGTGCCCGGGCTCCGCTCAAGTGGACTTGATTATCGTCACTGTTTATTCTTTTTGTTACAAAACGTAATAAAATATATCCAGAGAACATATGTATGAATTAAAAAAAAACGTAAATCGGATAATTGGTTCTCGAGTGATAGGTGCACTAACGGACAGACAGACAGACAGGCAGGCAGAGAGACGTTGCATTTTTATATATATTCTTTGCTACATGATATTGTTTAATATTTAACGATTTATACACCATATTGCCATAGAGTGCGCTAACGGCAAACTTTTTTCCGACTCTATTGTCGTCACTGCTTATTTCATATGTTATCTAACGTAATAAAATATATCCTATAACCTGTCCAGAGTACATATGTATGAATTCAAAAAAAAAACACGAAAATGGGATAAGTGGTTCTCGAGTGATAAACGCATTAACTGACAGACTGACAGATAGACAGAGAGACGTTGCATTTTATATATTCAAGATTTAGGATAGGGATTAAGGAATAAATATGATCAAATTTGGTTTATAATGGGACAGAATTAATTTTTACTCCTAAATACAAAAATAAGATAAACATTATAAAGCTCAAGGTGCTACCATTGATCCATCATCGAGCCACAGCAACGCTATATTTATATTTTGTTCTCGTATCTGAAGCAAAAGAGTATTCTATTTTTATTTCTTCCATTTCTCCAAAATTATTTAAATATCTTCCGCTATACATCGCAACATATCTAAAATAAATCCTATCATTTTCGATTTTCTTATATTTTTTGTTGAACAAAGATGCACACATGTATCTAGAGAGACAATGAACAGGGCAATGACCACATTTTGATTAATTTACTGCTGAGTCATACGAGAAAGAAGAGAGTCACGTAGAACTAGGTTTTTTTTTATAAATCCCTAAAACTCTATAGAAGAGGCGCGTGCGCGGAAGCAGAAATTCATGTTGTTTCCACAGGCTTTGATATATAAAAGAATCCTAGAAAAAGATGGTTTGAGCCTGTATTTCTAGCATGTTCTACTATGACAAGAACCAAGCAGGTTATTTCCCTCGAACACTTCGTATAAATGTCAGAGTCAATTCGACGTTTCAAAGAATCAAGGTATCAATTAGACGAATAGGTCTCTTCTGTATAAAATCTAACCAACGAACGCCGAATATATTTGGGAGTTAAGTCTCAAACATAGGTCTGTGTTCCATCTATAGTTTTTAGTTTTTTTTTATTTTTAACGTGTAGCTTTGACTTTGTTGTTCAGTAAAAAGAGATATACAACTAATTATCAACGACCATTTTCCTGACTAATCCTCTTAAACAAATGGAAGTATGACATAATTAAATTTTTAATTATAGAGATTTTTAAACAGATGCCTCAAAACAGCAAACATTTTGTTATAAAATCCTCTTAAAGAAAAAACATTTTCCACTTTTTAACTTGTCAAAACATTTTTGTTTCAGTTAGATTATGAATTGCGAGTGAACGTTTTGACAGAAAATGTTATCAAGGGTTACTGTTTATTTACGTCTTATTTACTACTGTTTATTTGTTTTGTTTGTGAAAGTCTGACTTCTGTCTTTAAAACTCCATTATTATTTATCAATTTTGCTTGTTTTTATTTGAGATATTGGAAAAAGAAACGTAAAGTACATGTACTACATTACATGTAATACATGTAATAAGTAATTTCTTCAATTGTTGGACAATAAGCCACAGGACGAGCTTGTTCAGTCTAGTCGGTAACTCCGCCCAATGATATACACTGCCCTGAAAAATTATGTGCCCATATTTATAAGTGTCTGCAAATACTTTAATTTTTTTGACGTACGTAACACAAGGACAACTACCATTTTTCTATAGAAACACCTAACATACAATAAATAAGGTATTTACAATTTACGAATACGAACGGAATTACCATATGAAAATCAACTTCATGCTTTTTATCTTTTCGCGGCAATCAATGACATAGTATAGAATATTTTTAAACAACTAATTTATCTAAATGAGACGAAGCACACTGTTGTGTTCAAACACCTAATTCCTTAAAGCAGAAAAAAATATTCAGCTGAGATAATTGCATTGAAGACTCTGCCATCTATCACATGAAAACAAAGTTTTCGGATATCGCACCAAGCGGATTCTCATTTACAATGTCTAGATGAAGTCAGCAACTTGCATGAAATTTGCTTCTCCAGTATGTTATCCATAAGACCTTTCAATGCGTTTATACCATTCTAAAATTAGCAATTCTTGCATGTTTGCTTTCATATCTTACAAAATTCGAGAGCTATTTTTGTTCGAGACTCGAGAATATTTAATATATTTGTGGAAACTGTACCGAA
The DNA here is from genome assembly GCA_019049505.1 of Pachyrhynchus sulphureomaculatus. Classification (NCBI taxonomy): domain Eukaryota; kingdom Metazoa; phylum Arthropoda; class Insecta; order Coleoptera; family Curculionidae; genus Pachyrhynchus; species Pachyrhynchus sulphureomaculatus. The sequence goes on from CM032447.1 coordinate 251,713,710, forward strand.
AATTGTCCGATAAACTTCACAATTTAATCGAGTTATTCGAACATTTCATTTCATAATTCAGTTTGCGAACTTCCGGTTTAAATAACCCCGCAGTCCTAATTAGGAACTTTCTTAAATAAAAAACTTTTTTTCTGCTCGGAAAATTGCTGACACTTTAGCACAATATCCAACAATTCGGTTTTGAAATTGGCGAAGCGAAACTTTAAAGTTTAAGCAGTGTTGTCGAGCATAAAGTATTATAAAAGACGATGATATTTCATAAAGTTTCAATTTTCCTTAATACACGAAAACCAATTCAAGGGCAGAGGGAAATTAGGAGTTTTAAGCCTTTAAGCCCACCGCCCCAGGGAAATTTTATCTCAGTATTTCTGACAATAGTGCAGATAAGTTAAGGTCAAATAATATTATATGTATATATAATATATATTAAGCTCATATAAGTAAATTAAACATAACCTAACCTAACTATAGAAATTATTTGCCATTTACCAAGATCATGATCATTATGGCCAAATGTGAATTTAATATGTATGCTCCCTGTAGAAGATGATTATAAAAGTGTGATATATATATATATATATATATATATATATATATATATATATATATATATATATATATATATATATATTATATATATATATATATACATATAATATATACTCCTGGAGAAAATTAACGCAACAATATATTAAATCATACAAATCTCTATAATGAATTAATTTTAATAATTTTTTATGAACATTGGTTACACTAAAAGTTAGAAAAAACTTATTCGGATACTTTAAAAGTGAATTAGCTACCAAATTTCTCTATAAGATTCGAATTAAAATTACTCTTAAGACCTAATAACAAAATCGTTGAAATTATGTAATAATGAAAAGAATAAACTGGGACACTAGTAGCAAAATTAATGGTGTAACTGGGACACTAGTAACGTGTGTTGCCTCCTCTACTTCGGATGACAGCGTTTATGCGCCTAGGCATGCTTCTAATTAAATTTTGGATAAAATCTTGAGGAATTTGCTCCCATTCTGTGATAACTGCATTTTCAAGTTCCCTCAAGTTTCTAGGTGCAGATATATGACGTTTCAGATTTTTCTTAAGGTAATCCCATACATGTTCTATCGGATTCAGATCCGGGCTTTTTGATGGCCATTGCATAATCGGTATATCAACTTGATTAAGATAATCGAGTACCTCCCTAGCCACGTAAGGTCGAGCATTGTCTTGCATAAAAAGGAAATTGTGCCCCACAAAATGACCGAAAGGCATCACATGTTCTATTACAATTTTCTCAAGATAGTAGTCAGCATTCATGGATCTCGTACGGACAGAAACTAACTCTGTGCGAGCATCAAAGTAGATGCCACCCCAGAACATAACAGAGCCACCGCCGAATCCTTGCAGAGATATTGCAAGGAGCAAACCTCTCTTCTGATCTTCGCCATACTCGCTCACCACCATCTGGATGTTTTAGACTAACCCTAGTTTCATCTGTGAAGAAAACTTGTTTCCAATCATCCACAGACCAGTTTTCGTGATTCCGAGAAAAACGTAACCTGGCAACTCTGTTCTCTCTAGTAAGCAAGGGCGCAGTGGCTGATCTCCTACTGTTTAATCCAGCTTCATTTAACCGCCTTCTAACTGTTTTAGAAGAAATTGTGACATTGCGAACAGCTTCAAGTTCGTTTCTTATTATAGAACTAATGACAGTCCTGTTTCTTAAAGCATATTGTCTTATAAAACGTTCATCTAGGTCGCTAGTGCATCGTTTTCGCCCTTGCCCTAGCCTTCTAGAATAAGTTCCTACTTCATTCAAGCGTCTTACCATACGACTTATTGTGGAACGATGTGTGCCTAACAAACTGGCAACATAACTCTGACAATATCCCTCGTCCAATAAAACTAAGGCTCGCACTACCTCGTGTTCAGTTAAATTCCTTGTTCGATTCATTTTTCTAATTCTTCGGGGTCAAAAATAAAACAGTCTACCACAAAAACGTATTACTTTGAAAAAGGGAACAATTTATAAGCTTACTTTTAAAGAAAATCTATCGCATTATTACAGAAAATTGTTTATCTTCTACAAAATTTTTTAAAATATATATATATATATATATATATATATATATATATATATATATATATATATATATATATATATATATATATATATATATATATATATATATATGCCAAGTTGGCAACATAGTGTTAAAATCAAAAATTATCCCAGTTTAAACTTTAAAGGACTGTTCTTGTTATTTTGCCTGGTTAAACCATCAACAGAAATTGGTTGAACCATTGAATTATCCCGAGGGAATGGGAAGAGAAGATGGATAGAACACCCTTCGCGTTTAACAACTAAGTTTTACCAACTCGAAACTCGAGCTTTGTCTTTGGAAATAATACAATAACTGAGTTATTGAGATATGTAATATTTAGTTTAAGTATTACGAATTTGTTTTCGGTAATTTATTTGTAACAAGTTTACGTGTATTGTGAAGAGTTTGAAGAACAATAATATAACAGAGAATTATAAGGACAAACCTATAAATAAAAATATAACAGATGAGGTTCTGAGATATATATATATATATATATATATATATATATATATATATATATATATATATATATATATATATATATATATATATATATATATATAAATATAATGTGATAGGAAATACTAGTCTATGTTTCAATTATATTCTTTTGCTGTTTTGATACCCTATATTTCGCCAACAATTTTTGGCTTCATCAGTAGTTATCACTAAAAACAAGGCAGTAATCCATACCTAAGCGGCCATAAAAAAAACGTACAATGTAAACTGACCAACTAGAATAAAAGATGTCTTGTCAAAAATATAGAACAACTCATTTTTACAACCAGACTAACATAACATACTTAATTCTGCGGTATTCAATTGGACACCGATTTATATTTTCCAATTGAGTACCGTAGAATTAAGTAGTTATGTTAGTCTAGTTGTAAAAATGTGTTATTGTTCTATATTTTTGACAAGAAATGTTTTATTCTAGTTGGTAAGTTTACATTGTACGTTTTTTTATGACTACCTCGGTATGAATTACTGCCTTGTTTTTTAGTTATAACTCCTGATGAAGCCAAAAATTGTTGGCGAAATATAGTTTCAAAAAAGCTAAAGAATATAATTGATACATAGACCGCTTTCCCGATATTTCCCACCGTATTACATTGTCGGAAAAAGATAAGTAAAAAAGAATATATGAAAATATATATATATATATATATATATATATATATATATATATATATATATATATATATATATATATATATATATATATATAGGCTTAAGTACCAGAAAATTCTGTTCTCTTGTTCGTCGATACTAGCCCAACTGATGAGCCGACGGTGAAACGCGTCTCGGGATGGATTTGATAAGAGACTAATGGGTAGACTACTGAAATATAGGCCTTCGTCCATTTTCGTTTTTTTTTTTTACATTGAATCATATATATATATATATATATATATATATATATATATCTAGGTGATTTATTCTAGGTTTTCCACTCCGTAGATAACAAAATATATTTATGTGGAGATAGTTTATTAATGTTTCGGCAATACGTTGCCTTTGTCACAATAAAAATACATATCTAAGGCCAAATTAAGTTTTAATTAGTTAGTATCAACAAATTATAAATATTTTTTTTTTTACCTTTCAAAAAACGAACAAATATTCTAACACCAATCAAAACGCGTAATAAGAATCAAAAGGACCAAACCAAAAATAATTAATTATATACATTCTAAAACCGAAAATAAAACAAAAAATTAGGAATTTTCGAAATGACAGAAATTAAAAAAATACAATTAATGCAAAAATAGGTACTAAACAACACAGCAAGATATATTACATCTTACGATACCTTTTTGAATCAAAACAATACTGGTTAGACTTCACTCTCTGTAATAGAACAAAACGTCCATAAATAAAAAAAAAACAATAAACCTTCGTTAATACTTTTCTAAAAATCCAAAATTTCAACAGTTGTGCATAGTACACGACATCATTTAACTAGGTGTTATAAAAATGAAATCTTCTCTTCTAAATTAATGTTTCTTTATAGACTTGTTCAAGGTAAATTATATATATATATATATATATATATATATATATATATATATATATATATATATATATATATATATATATATATATATATATATATATACACTATTTAACCCAACTTACCTTAGTCCAAAATTCGTAATTTTTAAGGGTGTCAAAGTTATAGTTTTATTTGTTCGAGCAACAGTTTCTGAGATAGTGCGATGTTCTTATTTATTGATTACAAATTTATTAATTTGTGGGTAATCTTTTATGCCCTTAGCTAGTTGGTTTTTACATTCCTACTGTTGTTGGCCCATTGGTCTCTAAATTTATTATTATTGTTGTTAGCCTGTTTGCCTTTAAGCATGCTTCAAATTTCAAAGACTATTCTTTTGGACCTGTCCTAAGCTTGGATTTTTTTTTTTATGGGTCTAGCACACGTGCTGCAGGGAAGTCCCTAAAGCGCTCCAGGAGCGGCACGAGTGCGGAAAAAGCGATTCACGTTGTTCTTGAATCGCTGTAAATTGTACTCGGTGGGAAACACAGCGCTGGGCAAATTATTCCAAAGGGATGACGTTCTCCATATAAAAGATTGCTTGAAAAGCGTTGTACGCGGAGTAACAAGCTGAACCTCATGAAGTGTGAATGGAATTAAAAAATGGAAACAAACATCCCATTATCTCAGAAACTGTAATATTTACCAAGAGAGCTTTTTTAGACGGCAGAAAATATAAATATTTAATTAAAGATATCATACAGAGTGGCATAAAGAAGTTATCATAATTTAAAAGTATACACAGTACAATGAATGGAGTCCCCTACAATTCACAACCAAACTGTGAGCTGATTTCGATTTCTCATCTCAGAAAACCTCTTAGCACCGAATCTTGTACAAATAGTACAATTATTAAGAAATCTACTTAAGAAAAATTAAAATAAAACTATAACTTTTACACCCTGTATCTCAAAAATTACGAATTTTGGACTAGGGTAAGTTGGGTTAAATGGTCATATTTTCATCCCAGAAATCCACAGTAATTTTATGTACACGGAATACTGGAACACCCTCTATATATATATATATATATATATATATATATATATATATATATATATATATATATATATATATATATGTCGTATTTTTTTGACTATCCAAATCGACCTAAACTGTAACATTCATTTCTTCTTAGATTTTAAGACCATGTAATGTTACTGATTTTTTCACTTTAAATTGTACTTCTTTTCATTTTTGTATCAAGCAGTATATTAATCAGAAATTGCTAGCCGCCCGGTATATTAGTGTGCTGTGCGGGTTTGCGACCGAATCTCTCGATACGCCGGGATTGGTCAAAGATTTGTATCCGCAGTTTTGGTTCCGGCGTAGCCATATTACCGAGAGAGTGCCCACGGTTTATTTAAGAGTCCGGTGGACAGGAAGAGGGGCTTATTTCCACCGAGCCGCCAAGTAGGTTGTTTCGACCGAGCTGCCAAGTAGGCGAATTTCCATCAAGCCGCAGCCAGGCTTACTTCGACCGAGCCGCAGTAGAGGCTCATAGCACCAATTATGAGAGCTAAGTAAAGCACGAGCTTTTTTTCTAACGTAAAGCCGTAGTGGGCTCTAAGTGTTTCCTACAAAGTGTGAAATCGGTTTTGTGTTCCATCGAAGGCCTAGAAGCCCAAATAAAAAACCGTAAGTTACCAGAACATTCATCAATAGACCTATTCCCGAAGTAGTGCCTTAATAGCAATTTGAACTGACAAAAAGTGAAGTGAAAATCACGATTCTTCGCTTTCGGGGGTAGTCAGGTTTTAGAATTTAAATGTCTGATTTAGGGACTCTAATAATAATAACTACCTGTTAGGCTAGAATTTTTTGTAATCCTTAAAAACACAGAGGTTAGAACTTTTATTTTAAAATCATGAATAAATTTTCTTTTTGTTGATTAAAGCTAGTGTCTCACTGAATACCTATCTTACTTTTCAGGATAATGACGGCTGTACCAAACTGTTTTTTATTTTTAACAACTGTACACCCTTTCAGTATTTTTTCATTTTTTTGGCTGAAGTTAGATCCTTTCTATTTTAAAATGAATGGTGCCCAAAAGTCGTACAGCTGAGGTTTTTTAAAAAAAATAAGAAAAAATAAATCCAAAAAGACGTACAAAAATTATCTCTTACCCATATCTCTCTACCAAGGGAAACTGAGCTAGTGTGTGTTTAATTTCTTTAGTTCTTTTAAAATCAGGATCCACTCAATTCATTATCAGAAATTAAAAAGAGGTTGCAAGAAAATTGCGCCCAAGCGTGGGAAAAACAACTTTTCACAACGCCTCAAAAAGCGGGTAAGTTCACACCTTACAATATGTCGTATTTTTTTTGACTATCCAAATCGACCTAAAGATGTGAGTTCTGCACAGTTTTACTACAACTTCTCGGTATATCGTATCTACTGTAAATTAATAGTGATTTATATGAAAAATTATAAAACAAGATTTATTATAACTTTATTCAGCCAAAGAAACGTATCAAGTTTATTAACTTAAACTACTAGGTATTTTACTATTATTATTCGCTTTACATCTAAATTTCATCCACCGAAATAGAGTTCTGCTAACTTTTGTTAAAATGCAATCTGCTAACAGCCAGCCACTGTTTAAACACAACTGAGCGATAAAAACTTTTCAATTTCAATTTTCCGCAACAACTACATACGAACCCATTATACTTCCAGTTTATAACGTAATAATATATTTCTTGGCACACATTAAGGTTTTATCACCGTAGAAAAACAAATATTGTGCGAAATACACAAGTCCTTAATTTAAAAACAGGATTTTTTAGGCCCGTTGCAGACGAGCTACTGGAGCGACGCGTGTATAGAAAAAGCGATTCACGTTGGTTTTGAATCGCTGTAAGTTGTACTCGTTGAGAAACACAGTCTTGGGTAAATCATTCTAAAGGGATATATAACAGACTGCTTGAAAAAGTGTTGTACGAGGAATAACAAACTGAACCTCATGTTCTAAGAAATCGAGGTTGCTGGTGAATTCTGGGTCTCCAATCAGGCGAACACTTCCATTCTGAATAGAATCCAACAAATACAGTGTATGTTTGGGAGTTGAGCCTCAAACATGGAATTTAACATTTGTACAAAATTAAAAGTTGTTGTGAAGTGTAAAGCTTTCTAGTTCGAAATAATATTCCAGGCTTTTGAGAAAGTCTCTTTGCTATGCATGCGAATGTTAATGCCAAGAAACATTTGCTTCCAAGTTAACGCCCAGCAACTTGAGTGATGATTTTAGAGGAATGGAGTGTCCAGACATAACTATGTCGGGTTTAGCAACGTCAAATTTTTAGAAAAAACGACCGCTTGGGTTTCTGTAGCGATAAATTCTATTTGGTCACTGTCGCTCCAAGATAGAATTTCTTCCAGGTCTTTGCTAAGTTGAATGACTTCCTGTTGTCTGCGGATATTTACCTTAGTAGCCGATGTTTGAGCGTTCAAAGTGAATGAAGAAATAAGCGTACTGTCATCTGCAAAGCTGTTATATTGGATTTCTGGTCGCTTCTAGTCGATCGTTACTGTAAACGAGAAAGAGAGTAGGAGACAGTATGGAGCTTTGAGGCTCACCGGCGTTGATAGTGATGTTATTAGAAAGAATGTTCTTTGAGGAAACTCGAGAACCATAAACAAAGCCTTTCAGAGCTACCATAAAACTGTACCTTAGTCAACAATCAGTCAGGCCAAACATGGTCGAATGCCTTGAATATATTTAATTGCGTTGTTCCAAAGATATGTTACATAAGTTAGAAGAGCTCCTGTTAATCTTTGCTTACGAAAGCCATATTGATGATGGCTAACAATGTTAAATCCTTCTAGGTATTTTAAAAGATGTTGATTGATACCCTTTTCCATAACTTCCGATATTACTGAAAGCAGTGCGATTAGTCGGTAGTTTATTGGAAAGGTCTTCTTGCTTTTTTGGGTATCGGCTAAACTGTAGCGCATTTCCAACAGGAAGGAAATATTCCCTTTCTGTAGAATAGGTTGGAAATCTGCAGAAAATTAGTGTTAGATCGCTCGCGCACTTTTTAAGTACTATGGGCAGGTATACTATCAGCGTCAGAAGCTTTTTTAATGTCTAGCTTCATTAAAATACGTTTATTGACACGCTGTTTGAAGACGATATCGGGCATCCTGCACTATGGGAATTGTGGGTGGTGTTTTTCCTCGGAAATCGACATAGTCTCAGCGGTTAACCCAAAGGACCAGGAATTGTGGGATAGGTAAGAAGTTTGTTTTTAATTCGTTATATGATGTTTTAATGGCCCTGACATAAATTTTTTGACAGAGCATAAAGTATTTTATATTTTGTTAGAATACATTTTTATATTGGTGCCTAAAATTTTAAAGGTGTACTAAAATACGGGATTAGAGTTTAGAAGTCAGTTTTATGATGAAATAATATTGGAGATCATGAGAAATTTACATGTTTTAACACCGATATTTTCACTACTCAGTTTTAAAGCGTCCAGTAGAAAAGTATTTAGAAATTTAAACATTACTTTTAACTTAGAGTTATTCTAACTTTTATAGATACTTCAATTATTTACCCGTCACGAGACATAATAAAGTAAATCAAATGGTGTTAAATAGTTCCACAAAAAACAGGACCTACAGCTGACTGACATTAACTAGCAGTACTAACAATAGCCAAATATTTAAATTGTATTACAATTTTAACGGTCAAGAGGTACTAGTACTCGTAACATTGTATATTTGAGAAAAATCATTTAAATGTTGAACGTTTATGAAGAATAAATTTCCTCAATATCTCAAAAGCGAGTTTATGCAAAAATATCAAATAATTTTGACATATCGTGATCTTTAGTATATAAGTAAAAAATTGGTCAAATTATTTATAATTAATTATTATTATAGTCATAGGTCTTCTATACTAACTATTTCTGCTAAAAGTGAAATTAATGAAAAAATACCATAATTTTGAAACTCCTCGAATACAAGAACCATGAAAAATACATATATATATATATATATATATATATATATATATATATATATATATATATATACATAAATATATATATATATATATATATATATATATATATATATATATATATACATATATATATATATACATATATATATATATATATATATATATATATATATATATATATATATATATATATATATATATACAGTCCCTGGCCAAATTATTAGACGCACTGCAAGATTTCATGTAAAATATTAATTACCGAGTGATATTGTACCGTTTTATTATTTTAAATTGATTTGTTTTTTATTTTTATATTATCCAATTAATTACCTATTTATTTGACATAAATAAAACAGCATTAATTTAAAAAAGCATAAGTTTATTAAGTTTTAAAGAAAAGTGAAATTAATGTTAGTAAAAGTCAATATTTAGTTGAGCCACCTTTAGCCGCTATCAAAGCTTTAATTCTGCGCGGCATGCTATCAATGCAAGATTGTACTGTCTCCTGCATTTGAGGATGATGATTCCACACATGAATAATCTTTTCTAGGAGCTGGGTTTTGTTGGTAATCACATCTTTAGCCACTTCTCTTTTCATCAGCTCCCACACATTTTCAATGGGGTTCATATCAGAGCTATTACCCGGCCAATCCAACAGAGGGATATTTTTTTCTGCCAAAAAAGCTTTAACAGACCGAGCAGTGTGGCAGGGAGCTCCATCTTGCATGAAAGTGAATGGTTCCCCATTTGGAAACCATTCTCTGAGCTGCGGAATCAACCGATTTTGTAATACTTCTTTGTACTGATCTTGCCTCATTATTCCTTTGACGACGTACAGACGTCCAGTGCCCTTGCCGCTGATGACTGACCAAATCATCACTTTGGTAGGATGTTTAACTGTCGGGACGACACAATCAAGATGAAACTTTTCTCCATGACGACGACGCATATACTGAGCTTTATTCTGCAAAATTTCGAATGTGCTTTCGTCACTGAAGCAGACCTGTCAAAAATAGGAAAAATATATAAACTTCCATGTTTATTTGCTTTATTTAACTGAAAATGATAATAATGTATCAACTATTGATTAAATTGCTGTATCTTACCGATCTCCAGAAGTCCACATCTTTGTCTTGCCATTGTTTGGCCCACTTTAGGCGCTTTGCTTTCATTGCAGCTGTTAACTTGGGCTTCCTGGCGGGGCGACAGGCCTTAAAATCTAATTCTTTCAATTTTCTTCCAACAGTGCGCTCAGAAGCATTTACGCTAGCATCCTGGAGTTGTGATTTTATTACCTTTGTGGTAGCAAATCTGTTTTCTACACAAATTTTCTTCAAACATCTCTCTGACCGTGGAGTGAAAATTGGTTTTCTACCGCATCTTTTCTTTCTTTTCGGGCTTAATTCCTTCCCTGACTCAATTTTCTTTTTTATGCGTCGTACACTAGCTTCAGAAACCTCCAATCTTCGTGATATTTCTCGGTTTGTAAATGTTTTCGCAATCACAAGGGCCTTCACTTCAGCTTTTTTACGTGTGAAAGATCGCCTTTTCTACCCATAATGAAAATAGTCCAATTACTTTTTTAAAACACTGCATACAAAATAAACTAATAACTGAGTAGTATAAAACTGTTAAACAAACAATCACAGTCCATAAAGCCACAGAAACACGTCCGTACCTGACTCGATTCCGATCGCGACTGATACAGGTTTGTACTTGTTTACGTTCATGTATCACTTTGTCAACACAGTGTTGCCATATGTTAAAAATAAATACAAATATGTAGTCTACAACAATTCTTTTAAATAAAAATCAATAATATTGTAGTTTAAATATACCATTATTGCATAAAAACTCTTAAGAAACATAAAATTACTAAAAAAAATACAGTGCGTCTAATAATTTGGCCAGGGACTGTATATATATATATATATATATATATATATATATATATATATATATATATATATATATATATATATATATATACATATATATATATATATATATATATATATATATATATATACATATATATATATATATATATATATATATATATATATATATATATATATATATATATATATATATATATAACGAGCAATCCTTTAACTCCATATCAGTGACTATAAATAATTCAAAATAATGGAAAAAATAACACAATTTTCAGATTTTTTTGATTCTAAGGCTGCTCCCTGATTTGTCGGCGCAGTATTGTTTTTCTCGGCGTGCCTGACTTGCGAGGGATGTGCGAGCGCGGAGCAAGTCAGGTAGATTTCATTGAAATATAGGCATTTGGCATATTTTCGTTACCGAATCGGTACCGAGAAAAACGATTCTGCACCGAAAAATCAGGGAGTGGCTTAAGAAACTTGAAAAGTGTGTATAGCACGGTATATATTGATCAATCCTCAAACCCCCTTTTTTTATATATTGGACTAAAATAAATTGAAAATAATGAAAAAACCGGTCAAGTGCAAGTTGGACATGCGCAATTAGTGTTCCGTACGTTGATTGCTTTTAAAATAAACATTTTCGTTACGGAAGTATAAAATGATCAGTGACTTTACAAAACACATCCCACATGAGTTTTTAACAAAGGTTTTTTCCGATCCTTAGTGACAACTGATGACCTTGAAATTTTTGTGTTTCTTCATATCCCAGACAAATTATTAAAGGTATTGTACTCGTCATAATTTTCGTTCAATCTACACCCTGTAGAAAATATTCTAGACTTTTTTCAAAATTTTTTGATCAGTACTTTTTGAGATAAGGTGGGGCACCTCGATGTTTCGCACTTTTTTAAAAATAATATAAAGAGTATTACACTGTGTGTAATTTTTAAGTTATGGAAAAATAACCATATACGGACACCACTACGTGATAGTAGACCAAAAAAAAAAAAGACCCGTGTCTCCCAGTTTTTTCCGAAAGTCATGCACTTTTTTTTTTATGGGCCCCCAAAGATTTGAGGCCCGGGTGTAATTTTTGCAAAAAACTCATCATATTCTGAGGCTCATATCTTGCAAACCGTTCGGAATTTTAATTTACTTTCTGTGGCAAAGTTGTAGCCCTTGTCATAAGGAACAAAAATTGTGAACATTTAAAGTAAAAAAAACTTCATCTTCAAGATCAAAATAGCTAAAAACTGTAAAAAATTCGATTTTGTTTACCTTTTTTTTTCCCTGTTTAGGCCTATAGCTAGCAAACCGTTCAAAATTCAAGGAAACAATCAACTACAAAAATTTAGCTAAGATCTTAGTAAACAACTTTCTAGAATATATGAACTTCCTAGGAATGATTCTTAACACTGTTTAGGTAGCCGCAAAAGTGAAAATTTTCCCGAAAAAATCTACTTTTTTAAAGTTTTTTGCGATTTTGATCTGGAAGATGAAATTTTTTGGATTTTATATGTTCACAATTTTTGTTCTTTATGACAAGAGCTACAACTTTGCTTCAGAAAGTAAATCAAAATTCCGAACGGTTTGCAAGATATGAGCCTGAGAAAATGATCAGTTTTTGCAAAAATGACACCGAGGCCCCAAATCTTTGGGGCCTCATAAAAAAAAAAAACCGGTCAAGTGCAAGTTGAACTTGCACAATTAGTGTTCCGTACGTTGATTGTTTTCAAAATAAAAATTTTTGTTAGGGTGGTATAAAATGATCAGTGACTTCACAAAACACACCCCAAATGAGTTTTCAATAAAGTTTGTTTCCAATCTTTACTGAAAACTGGTGACCTTGAAATTCTGTTTTTTTTTTATATGCCAAATAAATTATTAAAGGTAATGCACTCGTGATAATTTTCGTTCAATCTATACCCCGTGGAGAATATTCCAGAATTTTTTCAAAATTTTTTGATTAGTACTTTTCGAGATAAGGTAGGGGACAGCGATTTTTTAAAAGTAATACGAAGAAAAGTGTGCGCAAGTATTACATTATATACGAGTATATATATATATATATATATATATATATATATATATATATATATATATATATATATATATATATATATATATATATATATATATATATATATATATATATATATATATATATATATATATATATATATATATATATATATATATATATATATATATATATATATATATATATATATATGTATATATATATATATATATATATATATATATATATATATATATATTTTTACTCGTGTTTTCACAAGCTTTCATTCGACACCACACTCGATGACCTAGTAAAAAAAAATTTTTTTCACTTCCGATTTCACCCCTTAAAACGAACCCCTTAAGTCAAAATTTATGTTACGGTGGTATAAAATGATCAGTGACTTCACAAAACACACCCTAAATGAGTTTTCAACAAAGTTTGTTTCCAATCTTTACTGAATTCTGATGACCTTGAAATTTTTGTTTTTTTTTATATACCATATAAATTATTAAAGGTAATGCACTCGTGATAATTTTCGTTCAATCTACACCCCGTGGAGAATATTCCAGAATTTTTTCGAAATTTTTTGATAAGTACTTTTCGAGATAAGGCCCGGGACAGCGATATTTCGCGAATTTTTAAAAATAGCACAACGAAAAGTGCGCGCAAGTATAATATTATATATATATTTTTTACTCGTGTTTTCACAAGCTTTCATTTGACACCACACTCGATGACCTAGTAAAAAAATTTTTTTTTCGCTTCCGACTTCACCCCCTAAAACTAACCCCTTAAGTCAAAATTTAATTCTCAAAACTACATGGCTCTGATGAGGCCATCAATTCCTATATTATTACCAAATTTCACCTTTCTATGTCAAATAGTTTCGGAGAAAATCGGGTGTGACAGACAGACAGACAGACAGACAGACAGACAGACAGACAGACAGACAGACAGACAGACAGACAGACAGACAGACAGACAGACAGACAGACAGACAGACAGACCACCGAAGTGATCTTATAAGTGTTCCGTACGGAACACTAAAAATGCATTACTTGGGGCAAAACTGGGAGACACGGGTCTTTTTTTACCCGAGACTCCCAGTTTTGGCCCAATTCATGTACTTTTTTTTATGAGGCCCCAAGGCTCATATCTTGCAAACCGTTTGGAATTTTGATTTACTTTCTGAAGCAAAGTTGTAGCTCTTGTCATAAAGAACAAAAACTGTGAACATATAAAATCCAAAAAATTTCATCTTCCAGATCAAAATCGCAAAAAACTTTAAAAAAGTAGATTTTTCGGGAAAATTTTCACTTTTGCGGCATTTCTAGGAAGTTCATATATTCTAGAAAGTTGTTTACTAAGATCTTAGCTACATTTTTGTAGTTGATTGTTTCCTTGAATTTTGAACGGTTTGCTAGCTATGGGCCTAAACAGGGAAAAAAAGGTAAAAAAATCGAATTTTTTACAGTTTTTTGCTATTTTGATCTTGAAGATGAAGTTTTTTTTACTTTAAATGTTTACAATTTTTGTTCCTTATGACAAGGGCTACAACTTTGCCACAGAAAGTAAATTAAAATTCCGAACGGTTTGCAAGATATGACCCTCAGAATATGATGAGTTTTTTGCAAAAATTACACCCAGGCCTCAAATCTTTGGGGGCCCATAAAAAAAAAAGTACATGACTTTCGGAAAAACTGGGAGACACGGGTCTTTTTTTTTTGGTCTATTATCACGTGGTGGTATCCGTATATGGTTATTTTTTTTCGTGTTGCACTGTGTTATGCGCAAGTATTACATTACATATATTTTTGAACTTGTCTTTTTATCAGCTTTCATTTGACACCCCACTCGATGACCTGGTAAAAAAAAAATTTTCACTTCCGATTTCACCCTCCAAAACTAACCCCTTAAGTCCAAACTTAATTTTCAAAACTAGGCGGCTCTGATGCGACCATCAATTCCTATATTCGTGAAAAATTTCAACTTTCTATGTCAAATAGTTTCGGAGAAAATCGAGAGTGACAGACAGACAGACAAACGGACACCGAAGTGATCTTATAAGTGTTCCGTAGGAAACACTAAAAATAATATAAATGTGCCACGATATATCTGGAACAATCCCTCTAACTTTCTTACCTACCCTTTATCGCTTCATATCCTTAATTATAAATAACTGAAAATGAGAAAAAATAACATAATTTTTAGATTTCTCGAATCCTAATTAAAACTACGATTTATATTACTCAGTATATATCACCACTACACCAAACACTTTATTTTTGCACTCGACGCGCGTTTCGCTAACCATGTTAGCTTCATCAGGAGCGATGATTGACTGATGAAGCTAACATGGTTAGCGAAACGCGCGTCGAGTGCAAAAATAAAGTGTTTGGTGTAGTGGTGATATATACTGAGTAGTATCATTGTGCCAAAGATTCCACATTCCCAACTTAGTTACGATTTATATATTATAATTAAATTAAAATTATAAACCGATATTTATAAAACCATCCCTCTAATCCTCTTTATAACCCTTTTAACCCCTTACGTTTCGAGCTATAAATAATTCTGAGTAAAATTTATGCATTGTCTCAGTCAAAAATCTTTCGCCCTCTTCCCCTTAAGCTATTAGTATTAAGCTTTAAGCCTGAAACATCAAGTATATGTGTTCCCCAACATTTACTTGTTGGCGGTACTAAATTTAAAATCGCTAGTTATCGTGCCGACACTTAGACAGATAGACCTATGAAAATAAGTGACTGTGTGTCGTGATCTAGGGAGCCTGAAACATGAAAACTGCAAAAATCTTTGCGCTTATTTTTTTTTACGACTACAATACTTTCCAAGTAGTATATAGATCGCGGCAAGTTTTATTTCTGAGACAAATCTTTAATTATTTTATTATTACAACTCTGTTATTATGTTATATTCATAGCGCGCTTTTTCAATATTAGAAATTATTTTCTATTTTTAATGGTCATTCAAAAAACGTCTACACGTACCAACAGCAAAACAATTTTGATTAATAATCATTTCAACGTAGAGCCAAATCGCGGTTCTTATCTAAAATTAATGAACAAACTAAAATTAACTCTGTTAGCGAGAAAAACTTCTACCAATTAAAATTATTTATCGCATTTCGTCGGTTAAATGTTGCATGGCCTCACGTGCGGACGATACCGCATTTATCGATGTGGTCCGCTGCATGTAACTGAAACGCTCGATCAAGTGTGAACGGCTAATTAGTTTAGTTGACTAATTTATAGGTTAAAATATTTTTGAGTTAAGATACATACCTAATTCTGAATTTGCCGTAAAGAGTGCCAAGCAGTACAATATAATCGCAAAAAAAACGTTAAGCAAACAAAATCAAGAAAAGAAATTATTAATAAAGAACTTGGGAGGGAGTTGGATGGATGGATGGATATTATGTGGTCTGAGCGCATCGACAACAAAGGTCATTTAGCGTCCCATATTAGTGGTATTGAAAGTTTTAAGTTGTAGCGTGTGAAAATGGGGATTGCCTCACGTTGACTGCGTCGTTTTGTGACGTGTCACTTTTCACTTCGCCCGCAGATTGAGGCGCATTTTTGTAGCCCCTTTTTAGTCTTCCGTACGGAAAACTTATAAGATCACTTCGGTGTCTGTCTGTCCGTCTGTCACACCCGATTTTCTCCGAAACTATTTGTAATAGAAAGTTGAAATTTGGTAATAATATAGGAATTGATGGCCTCATCAGAGCCATGCAGTTTGAAAGCTAAATTTTGACTTAAGGGGGGGTTTTGGGGGGTGAAATCGGAAGTAAAAAAAATAATTTTTTACTAGGTAATCGAGTGTAGTGTCAAATGAAAGCTTGTGAAAACACGAGTAAAAAATATATATAATGTAATACTTGCGCGCACTTTTCTTTGTATTATTTTTAAAAAATCGCGAAAAATTGCTGTCCAACCGCCTTATCTCGAAAAGTACTTATCAAAAAATTTTGAAAAAATTCTAGAATATTCTCCACGAGGTGTAGATTGACCGAAAATTATCACGAGTGCATTACCTGTAATAATTTATCTGGTATATAAAAAAAAAACAGAAATTTCAAGGTCATCAATTTTCAGTAAAGATTGGAAATAAACTTTGTTGAAAACTCATTTGGGGTGTGTTTTGTGAAGTCACTGATCATTTTATACTTCCGTTACAACATTTTTTATTTTAAAACCAATTAACGTATGGAACACTAATTGCGCAAGTTCAACTTGCACTTGACCGGTTTTTAATTTCTGAAAATGGATTGAGTGAATACTAATTTTAAAAGAACTAAAGAAATTAAACATACACTAGCTCAGTTTTTCTTGGTAGAGTAATATGGGCAAGAGATAATTTTTGTACGTCTTTTTAGAAATAGTCTCTATTGTTGTTTAAAATTTTTGGTTGTACTAATTTTGGGCACCATTCATTTTAAAATAGAAAGGACCTAACTTCAGCTAAAAAAATGAAAAAATACTGAAGGGTTATGTAGTTGTTAAGGAAAATTTTTATATGGTACAACCCTTTTGTCCTGAAAAGTAAGATAGGTGTACAGTGAAACACTAGCCTTAACCAAGAAAAAAGAGATTTATTAATGATTAACTTAAAAGTTCTAACTTTTGCAGTTCTGTTATTACAAAAGACCTTAGCCTAATAGGTGGTATTGCTAACTAAAGTCCTTAAATCAGGATTAAAACTTTGCTACACACGATGTTGATGGTTCGTGAGGTTCACTTAGTTCAAAACGATGTTAAATACACTTATCAGCGGGAAAATAGGTCTACGGATGTATATTCTGGTGACTTACGGTTTTCCTGCGAGCTTCTAGGCCTTAAATTGAACACTAAAACCGTTTTTCACACTAATCTATCAGTACGGTTACATGTTGAGAAGAGCCTACGACGGCTACTTGTTGGAAAGAAAGCCTACTACGGCTTCATGCTAAAAAAACCCACTACGGCTTCACGTTGGAAAAAGCCTCGTACTCGACTTGGCTCTATGATGGAAGAAAGCCTCTCTGGCTACTAGATGGAAAAAGCCTACTGCCGCTACATGTTGGAAAAAGCCTTGAACCGTGTCATCCGGACCCTTAAATATTCCGTAAAAATTACGTCTTCAAGATGGCTACTTCCCGGAAACAAATGTCCAGTCAATCGACGCAGTAGAAACGGATCAAATAAATCCGGCAGGAAACCAGCAACGCACACTCTAATATAAACGGCTTAGAAATTCGAGTGAACCACACTGCTTAAAAGTTAGTAAACACTGCTCGATATAAAAACGAAAAAAAATGTAAATTATAATAAGAAAACTGTAACAGAACATGATCTTAAAATCTAGAAAAAAATTAATGTTACAAAGTGATAAAACCGATTTCTCTTAGGTAATTTTTTAGATTCATATTTATTGTTTCAAAAGTATCGATAATTGTTTTCAGATTGGATGGGATGTTGTGTTTGTCTCGGATGGTCTTGAAATGTGTCGCCTCAAATATGTGAGCCACTGTTAGTAAAGATCTGCAAGTAGGACATAGAGGAGCTTATTCATTTTTTAACAGATAGCAGTGAGTGGTGCAAGTGTGTCCGATTGCTAGCATTCGCATAAGTACATTATCCTTTCTTGTCATAGTCAGACAATTTAGTACAGGGTACATGTTCGGTTTGATCATCCACAATTTATTGTCGGGATTTATTAAATCCCGATTGAGTTGGAATAAGGATCAAAATGTGGATTTTATGTGAATGTTGAAATCTGTTGTGTGGTTTTCACCCAGTCCTGAGATGCCTCTTTCGATTGCTAGTTTGGCATAATGGTCCGCTCTATCGTTACCCCTAATACCGGTATGGCTAGGTATCCAGAAAAGAGATATATACCGATGTTTTATTTTTGTTATATAGCAGAGATCTACGATTTGACGTATGTAATTATAGGCAAGATTTCTGAATGAATAGAGGTGAAAGCACTGTGAGAATCGGTGATAATTAGTATTCGTGTGAATGTTGTAGTTGATAGAGAATATCGCATGGCCTCTTTGATTGTTAAGAGCTCTGCGGAGAAGATAGATGTATAGGAGGGAAGTTTAAACAATTTGGTGATGAATGGAGCTGTAAATGCTGCACCCATACCATTTTTAGTTTTGGAACTATCTGTGTAAATATGAGTGTGGTTCGGATAATTGGTTGTAAGTCTTTCAAGGAACATTTTGTTTAATTGAAGGTTTGAATGTTCCGTTTTCTTGTAAGATAGCATGGTGAAATCAATGGTAGGGCAAGGGGAGAGCCATGGTGGAAAGGAAGTTTGTAGAGGATGTAGTGAATATTGGGTAGGGAAAGTAAAGTTGCGATTCTACTCGGTATTGAATTTGTTGGATAGACTTGGTTAGGACAATGTGCTCTGAATAGGTTCAAGGAATATCCGGTACTGGGATGGTATAAAGAAGATGAATAAAATTTTAAGAGAGGGTATTGTCTGGAAAGATTCAGTGGGGGGGAGGAGGGTGGAAGCAGCACACTGTAGACTTGGTATAGGAGATCTTCGAAAGGCACCTGTGATCAAGCAAATTGCTTGGTTCTGGATAGGTTCTAGTTATTTTTTAGTAGAGTGACTCGCCGCATCGTATATGAAATCATCATATGTGAGTTTTGAGAAAATGAGGGATTTATTATCAGGTGAAGGGACGAAAGGTCAGCGCCCCATGTCGTGTTTGAGAGAATTCTGAGTAGGTTAAGATCGGAGGTGGTTCTTGTTTTGAGTTGTTTAATGTGGGTGTTCCATGTAAGATTATTGTCATAGATTAGACCAAGGATCCTGAAAGAGTCTGTTGAGTATGTTGTTATTTGAAAGATGGAGAGGATTTAGTTTCGGGCAGTTTCTAAGTTTAAAAAAATGTATAGCAGTGGATTTGGAGGGAGAAAAGGAGAGTCCATTACTTAATGGCCAGGCGTTTAGTGACTGTATAGCATTTTGTAAGAGTTCAGTGCATATCTGAGAGATTGAGGAGGAGGAGTATAGAATGATGTCATCTGCAAAAATTTTAAATTTGATAAAAGGTGGAGTTTGGTCTATTAAGGATGTGATTGCTATGTTGAAGAGCGTAGGACTTAGTACTGATCCTTGTGGAACACCTATGGAGATTGTGTATAGATCTAATAGGGTATGATAAGTTTTAACTTGGTGGGTTCTAGGTTAAAGAAAATTGTAAGTAAATTGAGGAAGTGGGAGGGGGGGAATTAGGGTATTTCTTAAAATATTTGTGTAATTTCCATTCATAAAAAATATCGATACGGTAAAAATAGTTTATTTAACGAGGCTACAAACTTATCTTGATAATATTAAGACGGATTCAAATGAAAGAAGCGACAGAATAAATTCAATAAGATATTTTGTTAAAGAAACAGAGTAATGTTAGGACAACTGATGGTTTAGCAGGTCAGTAGCTACTTATTGAGCAATTAAGCCACTAATATAATCACTCTGTTCCTCTAGTAGCTAATGGCAACTAATAACTATTTGTTGAGAAATCATTATTCTTGGAATCGGAGTAACTTACGATATTTTTAGGATTAGAATACGGAACTAATTCCGAAGCGTACAGATAGCTCAAGATGAAAAACAAAGCAATTTGGGACGGTTAAATCCCAAGAATCATAATTTCTTACTGATCGAGGCCGCGAAAGATTCCGTTTCATAATACTTATTTGCGGAAATTTAACTTATCTCTCTTAAAAAGAGATGTATATTACTAGGATTGGTACGAGTAAATATGTACCATTGTCAAATTATGTTATTTGAACAATTTTATCATAAATAAACTTGCAGAAATCAAATTTTATAAACGTCACTCGACTGCACACCTTCAACGATCTGACATGAATAATATTCGTAAAAACGAGCCGAATATTCGAAGCTGATTGGCTCGTGTTAAACTTCGTGATTTACAAAGTTCGTTGGGAATTTCGGGCATTAGTTCGTTCCAAATATTGGATAATCTACAATATTAAGGATTTCCCACAAATTCGATATGTCATGCGGATTTTGCTACCGTTATTGCTCCTGTAATTGATGTTTTAGGAAATTATTTATGTCAGTTTAAGAATTCTGGTTTAGCCGAGGTAAATTTATAAAGACAAAATACCTTGAGTTCAATTTATTTAAGACTTCAGTTTTAAAACGGTATTATAAGATTAGCAATTATCTCGCAAATTATCATCTTCTTTTTCTATATATTCTTGTCTTCTGTTAGGCAATTATCTCGAAAAAATGATAGTTGTTTCGATGAGATCAATAGTTTTGACTGGTTTGAACTGAAAATCAGCAGGGTAGGAATCCGAAGGGGCCAAATCTGGAGAATACAACAAAAAAAATTTGCTTATTTTACCAGGTGTATGCATAAGTTTTTGGCCGGCTTTTGTGGTAAAGAAAACACGTAATTTTCAAGGGAAATTCATTTTTTATTTATTCAAAATATTGGCCATTGGCTTCTACACACTTCGCCCATCTCTCAGGTAAATTATGAATACCATGCCAGAAAAACTGCTTGTCTTTTGCAGCGACCCATTCGTCGGACCATTTTCCAATTTCCTCGAAATTGCTGAAGTGCTCCTTTGCAAGCGTGTGCCCCATTGATACGAAGAGGTGATAGTCAGATGGCGCCAGGTCGGGAGAGTACGGCGGGTGAAAAAGGATGTCCCATCCAAGCAATTTCAAGGTGTCTTTCAATGGTTTTGCTGTGCGCATTGTCGTATAACAAAATCACTTTGCCATGTCTTCTGGCCTATTCCGGTCGTCTTTCGATCAATGCGTGATTTAAATTAATCATTTGTTGGCGATAGTGTTGTGCATTAACGGTTTCGCCGGGCTCCAAAAGAGTTCATAATACACAATACCGCTCTGGTCCTACCAGGTACAAAGCATGGTCTTCTTGCTGAAGCGATTTGGCCTTGGTATTGAAGGACCGGCTTCGCCAGGTGACAGCCACGATTTTCTCCGCTTCGGGTTTTCAAAATAAATCCGTTTTTCGTCACCCGTCACAATTCGGTGCTGACATTATTTTCTTTCGTGGCGTTGAAGCAGCATTTCACAAGTGACTTTACGATTTTCCATTTGCCGTTCATTCAAATCGTGTGGGACCCATTTACCGAGTTTATTGATCTTCCCCATTGTTCGTAAACGTCTGCTGATTGTTTCTTGTGACACATTTAATGTTTTTGACAATTGCTGTTGTGTTTGAGTTGGGTCATCATCCAGTAACGCCTGCAATTCCTCGTCTTCGTACTCTTGTGGTCTACCAGAGCACATTGAAATCACCACGTTTAAATTGTCGAAACCATGTCTCACATATTCTAATCGATGGAGCGTGTTCATCATATGTTTCTACCAGCAAACGATGACTTTCCGCAGCATTTTTCTTTTCATTAAATAAGAAAAGCAATGCGTGCTGCAAATGTTCTTTTTCAGGCACAAAAGTCGACATGATCACTGAACGATACAATACAGACGCTAATGTTTGGCGGACTCAACTTGTGTATGTTGGTTAGGTTAATGTCAGACGAACAAACTGACGTATCTATCAAATTCATACACTGCGTACTGTCCGCTGGTGCCATCTCTTAGTGAAACCGGCAAAAACTTATGCATACATCTGGTACGTCTTCTCGAAATTGCTGGAACCACTAGTTACTCGTGCTGTGTGATATAGCGTTTTCATCCAAAGCGGAGCAAATCATTTCTTTCGCCTCAGCGCCCTCTCTTTAGTTAAAATGTGAAGACAGTGCCTCAAATAAAACAATTAATTTTTCAGGTCATATCCTCAGTAAGACCAAGTATTATATTACTTTTTAAAGCTGTAAGATGTCGCTTTAAAATGACTATAGGGCGAGAAAAATTTAGATTTGAATAGGTTTCTGTAGTAAATTAAAAAGAGGGGCTGAATGAATTTGTAAACCTAATACATCCGAAATACTTTTAAAGGTGTTTTCTCGCAGATTTTCAAAACAATACAGTAATATATTTTGACGAATACAAAATATGTTTCGACAATAAAATTTTGGAAATTTTTAACCGAGTTGTATTAATCAGAACTTTATAGTTCTTCTTGCTACACTGAAATCTTTAACTCATTTTCCTGTTGGACTTGCTAGAATTTTGTGTAATTTGGAGTAATTTTTCAACGTTTCACTTAAAATTCAGGGATCTTTATTTTTCGAAATTCGACCTTTGAATCTACCCAAAACCGTTAAAGCTTCCATTCCTTATAATTCGAGTTTTATTTCTTTTTCTTTAAGCTACTATTCTAAGGACGAAAAAAAAACATCCTGAGCATATCGGATTTAAACCACAGAGTTGTCAAGGGCAGCTAAGTTTTTATGAAAGTACATGAAATAACCCACAACACGCTTTAATAAGCTTCGTTACTAAAAAAAGCGGTAACCTCGTAAACACGCAGTTCTAAAATAAATACTTTAATATAAGCATTACAACCCGATATTGTCAGGGACTAACAACAACAATAGAAAATTGACCAAACGTAACAAGTAGGCTAAAAAGTTTTTGGTCTAGCTACTTAAAACACATTTTTTTTGCAAAATTCGACTTTATTCATCAATATAGTCTCCTTCAAGAGTGAAGCAATCAGTCCAACGCTTTTCTAATATTTCTATACCTTTCTTGTAGAAGTCTTTGTCTTCAAAACAGACCTCAGTTTCGGCGATCTGATATGTGGATATTTTTAATGCGAATGAAACGGGTTTGTTTTACAAGATGACCCCTGATAAGACATTAAAGTT
This sequence comes from Pachyrhynchus sulphureomaculatus, assembly GCA_019049505.1. Classification (NCBI taxonomy): domain Eukaryota; kingdom Metazoa; phylum Arthropoda; class Insecta; order Coleoptera; family Curculionidae; genus Pachyrhynchus; species Pachyrhynchus sulphureomaculatus. The sequence goes on from CM032447.1 coordinate 251,737,575, forward strand.
TGTCGGAGAGAATTGTACTGGTGGAAAATTATCAAAAGTAACGATTACTGTGTTGGTAACTGCAAATATGTCTGGACTAGAGAAAAGAAAATTGTTGGTGATAGGAAAGTCCACCAATGCCAGATGTTTTAAAAACAAACATTTACCAGTAAAGTACAAATCAAACAGTAAAGCCTGGATGACAAAAGAAATTTTTAAAAACGATTTGCTCGAATGGGGCAAAGAATTACACAAGTGCAAAGCTCCAGCCTATGGATCAAGGTGTGATACATTCTTTAAAATGTCATAGAAAGATTTTACTTATGTAAATATTAGAGACAATCGATAAAGGTAACATTTTTTTTCTGTAACTCTCTTGGACGCTATAAACTTTATCCATATGGCTTGGCAAAGGGTCAGTAGAGAAACCATTGCAAACTGTGTTAAGCATGGCGGATTTTTAAGGAAGGAATGTAGATATGACTCAAATGATGAGCTACCGTTGATTCAGTGGATTGAAAAACATCGAGAAGATCCTACTGATTGTCTAGAATTTGTTTATGATGCTGACATTCAACAAAGTACAGTGGAAATCGAGATTAAATATATTTTTCCCGTGTTTCTGAATAATGCTGTACTTCAAAAGTGTGCTTTATGGTGAGAGGAGATAGACATATGAAACATGTATGGGGGTTCTCATTTTTAAAAAGACAGGAATGTGTCTGATATGTGTGCCCTATCGCAACCCTTCTCAAAGGTGTGTTTTCCTTTCTGTTCAGGGAATGGAGATGTAGAGGAGGGTAAACTAATGATCTGATCTCCCAAAGTTTATTGCTGGAGTCCTCCAGGTCTTATCGCAATTAAAATACCTTTCTGAATTCTTGCACTAGATGATTGATAAAATCTCTAGGGTGATTTTCTGTCAAGGCAGGTGTGCCAGAAGAGATAGCCCGTTTGGCAAGGGCATCAGCCGTATCGTATGCCCTTGTTGTCGATATGTCCTGGAATCCATAGAAAGGATATGACTTTATGCCTCAGTTGGGCTACATATAAAAGATCCTTAATGTGTCAATGCTTCCATTCAGTCGGATATAATTAAAAATTCTAAGTTACGGGATGAGGATATCGCAAATCTGATGCTTTTTTTGATGGTTAGAAGTTCTGCTAAGAAAATGGTTGAATGAGTGGGTAATTTGAAGGTTCTGAAAATGTTTTGAGTAACGAATACGGTATTCACTCCTATTGATATTTTGGAGCCATCCGTGTGTATTGTGGAATCAGCATGGAAGTAATTAGGATGTTTATCATTTTTTTAGGGTTACTTCTCTACTAAGAGAACTCATGGAGAAATCAATAAAAGGATAGGCGGAAAGCCAAGGAGGAAATGAGGTAAAAAGAGGATAATCAAATGGAGGTTGCTAAGAGTTGAGCGAATACGATGTAAGGAGGATAGGTCTAGGGAATGTCTGAAATAGGATCGATAAAGCGGGTTGGTATAAAATGTCATTAGGGAGAGTTGAATGACCAGAGAAATATTAACTAATGATTAAATTGGGACATCAGTGACTTCTGAAAAGATTTTAAGCGATAATGACGACGAAGACGAGCTTGGAGAAGGAGATAATATTTATATTCCATCCATTTCAAAAATGACTAAGAAAATGACTTAAATAATTTAATAATTATTATTATTCATTTTTCTAAGCATTAGCGCCTAATCTAAATAAAAAATTAGTGAAAAATGATATTAGATTTTCTTTACTGTTTGTAACGAACTTCGGATATAGCGAACCATTTTTAGTGATTTTTTGGAGTTCGTTATAAACGGACATTACTGTATATTTATTTTTAAAAATTATTTACAAGAAAAATATTTTTACAAGGAAATTATTTACTTTGGTCAAAGGAAAGAAATATAAAATTATATTTGCTCAAAGAAACAATGGTGCAATAAATCTCTAATACGTTACTAGTACAGTATGTACAACGAAGCGAATTTACAGTTAGATAACGTTATTAGTAAGACTTGCCTAAGACGATATCTCGCTGCTATAACGAACAATTATTGAAATACCTGCAGAATAAATTAATTTCCATTTGAGACGGATTGTTTCCTATATCGTCGAGGCTCACATACAGCCGAAGGCGCAATTGAACCATAATTGGATTTTGAAATTGGCAGATCCCGCGGGTGTATCATGTTACTCATGACATTCTCTATTGGAGAGAACATTTTAATTTAGCACAAATTGGGATGTGTAAGCACTGGCATTATTATCTGTAATATTTATTATTGTGAAGTAGGGGAAGTGGAATTACTGCTGTGACAGATTTTGCTCGAGATGTCAAAATTGAAGATCAATTCGTCAACCAACTTAGCCGGCCGAAGAATTAAAAGTATTTGTTCTTACCTCATTCTTTTTAAATAGCTTAGACAAAAGTCTAATGTTTTTTTGTTACAATTACACTACCGTCAGAAAGTATTTGCCCACCTAGTTATTTCAGTTCCAAGAGAATATATATATATATATATATATATATATATATATATATATATATATATATATATATATGTATTAATTTAAATGAATTATTATTTATTTTCACATTATTTACAGTCTAGAAACTCAGAAAAACATTCATGATTTTCCAGGATTTTTCTTATCTATGTGACCTCCTTTGTTTTTAATTACTGCTTTACAGAGTTTCGGCATTCTGTCCAGTAGTTTCTTCAGAGTTTCTTCGGTTATTTTAACCCATTCTGCTTGTAAAAGTTCTCACAAGTGATTTTCTGAGGTTGGATTGAGTTTTCGAACACACCTCTCCAAATCGTCCCACAGCAATTCGATGGAGTTCAAGTCGGGTGATAGTGGAGGTCAAATCATCACTTCCAGGACGTCATCGAATTGGTCCAAAGTTCTCTAATTTGTTTAGCAGAATGTTTAGGGTCGTTGTCATGCTGAAAAACAAAATACCCCTGAAAAATATCTCTTCCAGAGAGAAGCATGAGTTAGTAAAATTTCTTGATACTGTTCTCTTCGCATGATTCCTTCTATCCTAAAGATTTTTCAACACTTTACTGTTGCCAAAACAACCCCAAACCATTACTGAACTTTCACCATGTTTTAGTGTAGGTTTCCAACATTCTTTCTCTAGCTGACTGCCGTAACCGAAATTTTCGAATTTAGATTCGTTCCTCCAAAGGACGGAATTTCGTTGTTCTGATGTTCAATTTTCATGTTCTCGGGCCCATTCTAATCGTTTACGTTTATTCACTTGCCTAAGAAGTGATTTCCTCACTGCAACTCTCCCGTGTAGTCCACCTCCTGCTAATCTGTTGTTCAAGGTTGTCACGCTGATGGGGATGGGCCGCTCCAGGTTTACTTGAGCCGTGATTTCTGGTGCGGTTAAGCGGCGATGACGTCTGCTGGACATTGTTATAGTACCGCGGGAGTCGCATATAACTCGCGATTTGTCGACTCGAGTGACCATTTTGATGTCTCGCAATTATCAGAGCCTGATTTTCAATGGAAACTTCTTTCGTTTCTGGTATTTTCACAAAACAATTGAGCCTGTATCAATGACAAAAAAGTACTGTTTACGAATGGTTAATTTGCAAAAGGGCAATGGTACATAGCATAGTTTTTATCATAAAATGTCACTAGGAATTTGCATAATCCCTAGAAACTTGAAATGAGTTCTTACTTCAACTGGAATTCTCAGAAATCGCTTCAAAACGATTATCATGCAAAACTTGGAAATTTGTTCTAATTGGTTTTTAATATGTGATTTCACCAAAAAGGCTTATTTAAACAATTTTATGATGGACCCTTGTTAAAAACAATTATATTTACCAAATATAATAAAAGCGTTTAATTAGGTATTAAATTTTGGCAGTTATAGTAAATCCTAAGATATAAGATCCTACCTTTTTGTTTTTTCAATGGGGCAATAAACGGCCCTATTAAGGTTTTGTGCTTGCACCTGTAATCATACTGGATCTATTTTTTTTTACCTGTATATTTACTACCTGGCAACCCGGTTTGGAGCCCTTTAAGTATCTGATAATATAGGCATAATGACCACAGGTCCCCATTATGATTCGAAAGATACTTTTTATTTTTAGTTTTATTTATAACTTACAACGTAACGGTTCTATTTTAATTATATGTGGCGTCCGTGGGAAAATTGCAGTAGTGGCTATCGCAAAAGAAAACATTTATCACTTGACGCTAAACAAATAGTGAAAAATGTTTACGACAATTTGGTAAAAAGAAATTTGAACAAACAAAGTACACAATGTCAGACTAACGCACCTTCAAATAAAGGCAAAGGAATAACCATTTTGCAAGCTGGATCTGAAAAGGGCTGGGTTTTAAATTACCTACTGTTATCTACAAAAAACATAAAAGATTCTAGTTTGGACTATCACACGAAGACACGACCGCAGAACTTTTTGAAAATTGGTTTCAAAATTCCCTTTTGCCAAATGTTCCCGAACAGAGTGTTATAGTTATGGACGATGCAAGTTACCATAGTAGCCTACTAAATAAGGTTCTTAATGCAGTCAACACCAAATCGGAAATACAGGAATAGATGTTAGAAAATGACATTTATTTTGACTTTAGTTATAAAAAACCGGTCAAGTGCAAGTTGAACTTGCGCAATTAGTGTTCCGTACGTTGATTGCTTTTCAAATAAAAAATTTTGTTACAGAGGTATAAAATGATCAGTGACTTCACAAAACACACCTCTAATGAGTTTTCAGCAAAGTTTGTTTCCAATCTTTACTAAAATCTGATGACCTTGAAATTTTTGTTTTTTTTATATACCAGATAAATTATTAAAGGTAATGCACTCGCGCACGCACTGATAATTTTCGTTCAATCTACACCCCGTGGAGAATATCCCAGAATTTTTTCAAAATTTTGTGATAAGTACTTTTCGAGATAAGGCGGGTAGACAGCGATTTTTCGCGATTTTTTAAAAATAATACAAAGAAAAGTGCGCGCAAGTATTACATTATATATATATATATATATATATATATATATATATATATATATATATATATATATATATATATATATATTATATATTTTACTCGTGTTTTCATAAGCTTTCATTTGACACCACACTCGATTACTTAGTAAAAATTTTTTTTTTTTTCACTTCCGATTTCACCCACCAAAACTAACCCCTTAAGTCAAAATTTAACTTTCAAAACTACATGACTCTGATGAGGCCATCAATTCCTATATTATTACCAAATTTCAACTATGACAAATAGTTTCGGAGAAAATCGGGTGTGACAGACGGACAGACCGACGGACAGACACCGAAGTGATCTTATAAGTGTTCCGTACGGAACACTAAAAATGACATTTATTTTGACTTTAGTTATAAAAAAGTGATCTTTTGGAAGTTTTGACAGACTATCAATTGAAAAAGAAATATGTTTGTGATAGTATGCTGAGAAAATCGGACATACTGTTGTGGCTGCGGCTTCCTCCGTATTATTGTGTATTTAATCCAATTGAATATAGTTCAAGCATCAAGTTAAATCAAAAATAAGGACACAAAATGTTTCTCCTACTTTAAGCGTGCCAGTGACTGAATTAGTAAAAAAAGTTATAAATGATATACCTTGTTAAAGCTGGAAGAATTTCCATTCAGCACGTTATTAAAGTTGACGATTCATATATTTATGTAAATAATATAAAACCACTTCAGCTGATGAGAGTCTTAGTGAAACCGAATTAGGCTTAAGTCAAAATATATTTTTATTTATACAATATGTCCCCTCTTGTAAACTCCATTCATTCAAATTGTATATTTGTACTTCTTATCCATTTGTTTTTACATGCATCTATACATAAACATCTCCAAATGCACTTATAATTTTATTTATTTACATTAATGAATAAAATTCTTAAGTCCATCTCTGCAACCTATCATAAACAAAAGGTCAGAATTTTTATACTGCGCACTTAAAACAGCAAAAAACAGGATCTTATATTTTGGGACAGGCTATACATTGAAATGTCTAGGTGGGAAAATACTCTCTGACGGTAGTGTAAGTAGATATGTTTTGAAGAAAGAAATAAAGCTGTTGACTTATTTAATAACATTATTATATCTGTAAATCTTGTGTCGATTCTAAATGTGGTAATGGTAGAAAAAAATAAACAATCTTTTAATGTATTTTAACAATTTCGGCTATATTTTTCTAACACTCACTTTGAAACAAGGTTTACGACACAAAAATTTAATTTTAGTAATACACACTTTGATAAAAGCTTCTTTATCTACCGTTTTATAAATTTAAATGTAAATTTCATGAATTTAATTAAGTTCGTTCCAAATGTTTTAATGCGAAATTTAAAAGCTACAATGTAGTGTTATTGCGTATTTAAATTTAAAAAACGAATAAACGTTTCAATTTCCCTGCGCATTATTTGGAAAAAAAATACGTGACAATTCCATAGACAACCGGCATACAAGAGAAAACAATTAACACACCCCGTTGACATACATTACTTTTCCATCGGGCGAAAAAAAAAAAAAAACAACAACGCACTGACACATTTTCACTCAGCAATCAGAAAATGTGGTGCCGATTTTGCAATATCACGTTTTGAACGTCTGTATTTACTGGTATTTGATATACTGGGCTAAAAAATAATTAACATTTTTGATTGTGCAACGAGGTTGTAGAGAAATGTGTTATATTACCTCTATATTAAATAAATAACCGGCCAGTTGAACTTGCGCAATTAGTGTACGTTGATTGCTTTTCAAATAAAAAATTTTGTTATAGAAGTATAAAATGATCAGTGACTTCACAAAACACACCCCAAATGAGTTTTCAACAAAGTTTATTTCCAATCTTTACTGAAATCTGATGACCTTGAAATTTTTGTTTTTTTTTATATACCAGATAAATTATTAAAGGTAATGCACTCGTGATAATTTTCGTTCAATCTACACCCGTGGAGAATATTCCAGAATATTTTCAAAATTTTTTGATAAGTACTTTTCGAGATAAGGCGGGTGGACAGCAATTTTGCGCGATTTTTTAAAAATAATACAAAGAAAAGTGCGCGCAAGTATTACATTATATATATATTTTTTACTCGTGTTTTCACACGCTTTCATTTGACACCATACTCAATTACTTAGTAAAAAAATTCTTTTTTTCACTTCCGATTTCACCCCCCAAAAACTAACCCCTCAAGTCAAAATTTAACTTTCAAAACTACATGGCTCTGATGAGGCCATCAATTCCTATATTATTACCCAATTTCAACTTTCTATGACAAATAGTTTCGGAGAAAATCGGGTGTGACAGACGGACAGACAGACACCGAAGTGATCTTATAAGTGTTCCGTACGGAACACTAAAAAATAGCCTAACATTCCTACTGCAGTAGCTAAATAAGCTAAAAAATAAATTTGTCATAGGAAATAGATAATAAATTTTATTAATTAAAAATAATCGTCAGATATGTATGTAACATACGTTTAATATAATTTATTAGGAGACAAGATATCCGAGAGAATTTAAGTGATGGAACGAACGCATAACATCTGGCTGGACATTAAAATGAAACGACCTGTGTATGTGGGTCTTATTTATTTTAACCCATCTGTTTGAATCGGGAGATAAAATGATACTGATGACACTTGCGTTTTTGGAAAAAAAATCGGTGAAATCACTTTCCTATTGATTGCTTCACTAGTTTTCTTAGAAGTTATCCTTATAATTGCGCTTTAACTAACGTAAATGTTTCAAATCGTCTCGACAGAGGTAATTGTGGTGAGTCTAAGCTGAAATTACGTTAACTGCGAACGACAATAGACAATTTATGCAAGTAATTTCCGCTAATATTTGAACACAAACATCCATAAAGTTATCCATACAATATTGCGAAGAACAGCGTCATAATACGGGATTAATGCTGTTGTATGAAGCGAACCAAATTACTTAATCCTAATGGTATGGTATTTTACAAGATCTAAGAAAGTCATTTGGCAAATTGATGCAATAAAAACATTAAACGACCGTCAGGATCTTCGCACATACCTAGCCGTAACAGGGTCGTAATTATATATATATATATATATATATATATATATATATATATATATATATATATATATATATATATATATATATATATATATATACCTCCCTTTCAATCTAACATTTTATTGGCTACTTCGTGTTTATAAATATAGAGAATAATCTTCATTATACTGAAATAGTGTGTATTATAAAAAGTTCAATAGTGTTTTAAAATGTCCAAAGCCTTTTCCATCAGAAGCCGCAAATGTTTGCCCGTTGAGGCAAAAGTGATAGTTTTTATTTAAAGTTAGTGGAGCGAGGCTACGAAAAGTACTTTTCATTGATGGAGACATCAGCTTTGACAAGCATCCCTGAAAGTACAGTTTGGAAAATTGTAAATAATTCGATAGCGCCTAAAAAAAACACGAAAAGACAAAGGTGTGTCGAAATGTATTGATTTCTGTCAAGAAGACTTAATCCGCCGCAAAATTTATGAAATGTATGCAGAACAAAAAGTTGCTACGTTATTGTCACTTTGACGGAGGCTGTCTGAGGATAGTTGTGACATAAAATGTTCCACTACAACTTACGTATTCTAGGTTGTTTGGGGTTTTTGTTCACAAAAATAGACAAAAGGCAAGTTATAAATGGAATCACGGCACTTACAACAACTCAGAATGGAATATCTTGAAAAATAAATACAGCTAGATCGGAAAATCGAACGATAATCTACTTAGATGAGACTTGGTATGACACCCACAACACACCCAGTAAAGGATACATTAATAAATCCAAAAAATGCCACACCAAAGCTCCATCAAATAAAGGTTAAAGAATAACTATTTTACATGCGGGGTCAGAAAAAGGCTGGGATACCAGAATGTCTATTTCAACAGCCAAGAATATTTCAGATTCCAGCTTGGATTATCATTGTGATACAACCACTGAAGTTTTTGAAGATTGCCTTCAAAACAAATTAATGCCGAATATACCACCGAATAGCTGTATTGTGATGGATAATGTATTCTATTATAGTCGCCAAATGAATAAGGTACCAAGTTCCACCAGTAGAAAAAGGTAAATACAAGCCTTTTTGTGCGAACGTAACATATAAAGGGTGATTCATTTAGAGGTACTTTTTGTGATGGGATTTAATTGCAGATTGCGCATGCGTCGTGTCAACTGAAGTGGCATTCCTGTTCAGTAGTGTTTGACAATTCATAATGGAAAGACTTAGCCCGGCACAGCGTTTACAAATTGTTCAACTTTATTACGAAAATGGGCGTTCTACGAGGAATGTGTATCGGGCGCTTAGAGCAACTTATGGTCCACATAATCGGCCTACCGAACGCACAATTCGCTCTACCATCAATAAGTTTGAGACCCAATTTTCATTATTGGATAATGCTCGACCGAATAGACCACATCCAGCACGTAGTGAAGAAAATATAGGGGCGGTAGCGGAGAGTGTACGCGAAGACCGTGAAATGTCGATTCGTCGCCGTTCTCAACAGCTTGGCCTGTCATATTCAACAACTTGGCGTATTTTACGTAACAATCTTTCTTTAAAAGCATACAAAATTCAACTAGTGCAACAACTGAAGCCGACCGACCTTCCGAATCGTTTCCGTTTTAGTCGTTGGGCTCTTGACAAGCTTGCAGAAGATCCACTGTTTTCGAGAAAAATTTTGTTCACCGATGAGGCCCATTTTTGGCTTAATGGGTTCGTGAATAAACAAAATGCCCGTATTTGGGGTGATGAACAACCTGAAGAGGTTCAAGAGCTGCCATTAAATCCAGAAAAAAACAACTGTTTGGTGTGGTTTATGGGCCGGTGGAATAATCGGTCCATATTTCTTCAAAACAGAGGCCGGCCGGAATGTTACTGTGAATGGTGACCGTTATCGCGCCATGATAACAGACTATTTGATGCCAGAAATTAAAGCCCGTGGTCTCGACGAAATTTGGTTCCAACAAGATGGCGCCACTTGCCATACAGCCCGTGAAACCATGGCTTTACTGCGAGAGCAATTCGGCGAACAGATCATTTCACGCTTTGGACTAGTGAATTGGCCGGCTAGATCATGTGACATCACACCTCTTGACTTTTTCCTTTGGGGCTATGTAAAGTCCAAAGTCTACATGGATAAGCCAGCTATAATTGAGGCATTGGAGGCCAATATTACTCGAGTCATTGGCCAAATACCACTCGAAATACTCACACGCGTCATTGAAAATTGGAACTTCAGAATGGACGTTGTTAACCGTAGTCGCGGACAACTTTTGAAAGAAATTATCTTTAAGAAATAATTGTAAAGAATGGTTCTTTTATATGATAATAAAGATTATAAAATAAAATTGTTTTTATTCATTTTTTTTTTATTTAAAAAAAAGTACCTCTAAATGAATCACCCTTTATTTCTATGAAAGTTATACAGTTAAACAATTGTTAGACGTTTTAATAAGTTCCAGTTTTTCAAAGAAATTATGTTTGTGATAAAATTGCAAAGGAAGCAGGACAACGAAATAATTCGGCTTCCACCATATTATTGTATCTTTAATACGACTGAGTTGATATGGCATAAAATGAAGTCTAATATACGTGTTCACAATAATAGATCCACTTTAAACAGTAGTGTGATTGAGTTCATAAAGAAGTCAAAAATGTAACCGCTGAAAACTGGATACAGTGTGTCATATAGATGTATATACATAAATATAAATAAACTCTTGGACAAAATTAACGCAACAATCTGAAAATTAATTTATCTTTTTCTTATGTCAGTTTTAAAGTTTATCGAGTATTTGAATAGTAGGCTATGCATATTTTGTTTCGTTGTTCATGACAGAAATCAAAACAATTCGTTTAGATTTACAGTTTTAAAGAATTTTTTAGAAGATAAACAATTTTCTGTAATAATGCGATAGATTTTCTTTAAAAGTAAGCTTATAAATTGTTCCCTTTTTTAAAGTAATACGTTTTTGTGGTAGACTGTTTTATTTTTGACCCCGAAGAATTGGATAAATGAATCGAACAAGGAATTTAACTGAACACGAGGTAGTGCGAGCCTCAGTTTTATTGGACGAGGGATATTGTCAGAGTTATGTTGCCAATTTGTTAGGCAAACATCGTTCCACAATAAGTCGTATGGTAAGACGCTTGAATGAAGTAGGAACTTATTCTAGAAGGCTAGGGCAAGGGCGAAAACGATGCACTAGCGACCTAGATGAACGTTTTGTAAGACAATATGCTTTAAGAAACAGGACTGTCACTAGTTCTATAATAAGAAACGAACTTGCAGCTGTTCGCAATGTCACAATTTCTTCTAAAACAGTTAGAAGACGGTTAAATGAAGCTGGATTAAAATAGTAGGAGACCAGCCATTGCGCCCTTGCTTACTAGAGAGAACAGAGTTGCCAGGTTGCGTTTTGCTCGAAATCACGAAAACTGGTCTATGGATGATTGGAAAACAAGTTTTCTTCACAGATGAAACTAGGATTAGCCTAAAACATCTAGATGGTCGTGAGCGAGTATGGCGAAGACCAGGAGAGAGGTTTGCTCCTTGTAATGTCTCTGCAAGGATAATCAAGTTGATATACCGATTATGCAATGGCCACCAAAAAGCCCGGATCTCAATCCGATAGAACATGTATGGAATTACCTTAAGAAAAATGTGAAACGTCATATACCTGCACCTAGAAACCTGAGGGAACTTGAAAATGCAGTTATCACAGAATGGGAGCAAATGCCTCAAGATTTTATCCAAAATTTAATTAGAAGCATGCCTAGGCGCATAAACGCTGTCATCCAAAGTAGAGGAGGCAACACACGTGTCCCAGTTACACCATTAATTTTGCTCCTAGTGTCTCAGTTTATTTTTTTCATTATTACATAAATTAAACGATTTTGTTATTAGGTCTTAAGAATAATTTTAATTCGAATTTTTATAGAGAAATTTGGTAGCTAATTCACTTTTAAAGTATCCGAATAAGTTTTTTCTAACTTTTAGTGTAACCAATGTTCATAAAAATTTATTAAAATTAATTCATTATAGAGATTTGTATGATTTAATATACTGTTGCGTTAATTTTGTACAGGAGTGTAGTTTAGAACCTGTAAAAAACTTATTATTGATTTGCGAGATAGTAGCGATAGCGAAATTGAACTAGATATTAATTAATAACTAAAATTGTAACAAATGTAGGCGAGGACACTGTGCACTGTTTTAATATATTTGTGTAATTACTATATTGCGTATTATTTAGTACATAAAATATTAAAATTCAACTGTCTTATCACAATAAAATTTTAAACCCAACAATTATACAATCAGGTATAGTGCGGCCCTGAACGATGCTTTGTCATTAAACAGCCATAAATTAAACACTTTCGAATCTTGTTGAATTCTGAATGGGTATAGGTAGCTAAGTCACTTTGTTAGATCGTGAAAAAATACTATACTGAGACTTGTATTGTTGAAAATTCACGCTATTCGATGATATAAACTCCCCATAGTCGTTTAAACGTTAGAAAATCTCTCCACTTGTGAATAAAATATTTTTTAAAGCAACACAACTATGCAATTTATTTACATTGGCATTTAACAGAACGTAAGATTGATTAATAGAATATAAGGAAATTATTTGTAAAACAATTTATATTTAACTGCTAACTACGGACTTACTTAAAGGTTATTGCTCTCTTGGATCATTTTTCTTTCACACTTATAAGTTATTATTAGTTGTAACCGACAGTAGCATACTATGTGAATACATTTTTTTAATTAATCATATTTTGTATAGTAATTATAAACTAAATAGCTGCATGTATTGTTTCTTGTTTCTGCCAATTAAAAATACATGTCTATATTTAAAACTCAGCAATTTAATGAAGAGGTTTTAATATAGACCTTTATAGATGAAGTAACTATAGTGATTTCAAATTAAAAGGAAATGTAATATATGAACATTTATGGTTTTTGCCATTAGACAGCTCTAATTTGGGTCACTTTCCGACGCTTCACTTAGGATCGTACAAGACAAATTAGATTACTGAGTGAGCTAATGACTCACTGTACTAACACGTAAGCTGAAAAGTTTTTGGTCTAGCTACTTAAAACACATTTTTTTGCAAAATGCAACGCTTTTCCCAACATTTCTATACCTTTCTTGTACAAGAATTTGTCTTTGCCTTCAAGATAGGCCTAAGTTTCGGCGATAACTTCTTCATTGGAGCTAAATCTCTTCCTGCGATAATTTTTTTGAGATCTGCGAATAGATAATAGTCGCTGGGGGCCAAATCTGGGGAATACGGGTGGAAGAAAAAGCAATTCGAACTTCAATTCGTGTAATTTTGCCATCGTAACCAAATATAGTTATACGAGGATTCCCAATAAGGATAACAATATCAGAAGTTAAAGAAGTATGTAAAACGCTAAAAAATGGTAGAGCTCCAGGACCAGGAAACATCCCAGGAGAGATAGTAAAATACGGAACTAAAAAGCTATTTAGCGCTTTGAGGAACTTATTCCAAAGATGCATTAACACATCAGAAGTACCTGAGGAATGGAAAATATCATACATATCAACAATTCATAAGAAAGGAGACAAAAATAATTGCGATAACTATAGGGGAATAACGGTTACAGGATCTATTAGCAGAATATACGGAAAAATACTTAAAAATAGAATAGAAACGGAATACGCGGACGTAGAAGCTGAAAAACAGGCAGGCTTTAGAGCAGGAAGATCCACAATAGACCATCTCTTCTCACTGACACAAATCCTAGAAAAGAAAACCGCATTTGATCAGGAAGTTCATGTCTTGTTTGTTGATTTAAAAAAGGCTTACGACAGCGTACCCCTAATGAGATTGTGGGAAACACTACAACAGAGTAATGTAAGCACCGAAATAATTAAAGCCGTAAAATCCTTATACCAAGACGCAAGAAGTAGTGTGAAAACCAAATATGGTATAACAACAGGATTCCAGGTCACAAAGGGTCTCAAACAGGGCGGCTGTATATCCCCAACGCTATTTAAAATCTATTTGGAGAGTGCACTGAAGAACTGGAAAAGGAAATGCAGCAGTATGGGATTACCACTGGATGACGATACTATATTGTACACGCTATCATTCGCAGATGACCAGGTAGTAGTCGCTCAGGACATCGATGATATGGAATACATGACACGAAAACTTATGGAGGAATATAAAAAAAAAATGGGGCCTAGAAGTCAATATCAAAAAGACCGAGTACATGTGCGTCGGAGGACAACAGCAGGACTTGAAACTGGCCACAGGACACACCATCAAACACTGTGTCAGTTATAAGTATTTGGGAACGAGAATATCTAGGGACGGAACACTGGAAGAAGCAATATTCGAGAGGAATATTTAAGGAAGAAAAGCGATTGCAATGCTTAATAGTATACTATGGGACAAAAACATAACCATTGTAAAATAAGAAGAGAATTTACAACTCAATAGTGAAAAGTATAATAACTTACAGCTCCCAGGTGTGGCCATTAAAGGAAAGAACAGAAAAAATACTAAAAAGCTACAGAAATGGATTTCTGGAGACAAGCAGCCAGAAAATCCAGAAAAGACCGCATACCAAATGACACGATAAGGCGAGCTTTAGAAATAAAGCACGATATAGTGGACGAAATCAGAACCCAACAGTTGGTATGGTACGGACATGTACAGAGAATGTCACAAGACCGACTACCTAAAAAGATCTTAAATTGGAACCCTCATGGAAAAAGAAAGCGAGGAAGACCACGTCAAAGCTGGAGAGCAGGAATCAACAAGGAAGTACTAGAGAGAGATCTGGAGGAGGAGGGATGGAGAAACCGGGAGGAGTGGAAATTAGGCATCGGAAGACGGAAGATGTTATAAAACCGATTGATATATATACCATTGATTTGTGACATGGTGCATTGTCTTGATGAAAAAGCACGTCTTTCTTGTTCATTTGCGGCCGTTTTTTTACGATTTCTGCCTTCAAACGCACCAATAACTTTATATAATATTCGCTATTAATGGTTTTTCCCTTCTTAACATAAAAATTATTCCATGCGCATCCCAAAATACAGAGGCCAAAAGCCTTCTCAGCCGACTGTTGCTTCGGGCGGCTTTCACCGGCTGCTGTTCACTCAACTGTCAATTTGATTCCGGTGTGTAATGGTGGATCCATGTTTCATCCATTGTCATATATCGCATGAAAAAATCCTTTTTATTGTGCTTAAACAGGTCCAAACAACACTCAGAATCATCAACGCGTTGTTGTTTTTGGTATATTGTAAGCAAACGCGGTATCCATTTCGAACAGAGCTTTCTTATGCCCAAATGTTCATGCAAAATAAGACCAACACGTTATTTTGATATCCCTAGGGGGTCGGCTATCTCACGCAATTTCGCTTTACGGTCATCCAAAATAATTTCGTGGATTTTTTTAGGTTTTCGGGTGTAACCACCTCATTTGAGCGTCCAGAGCGTTCAGCATCATTTGTATCTGTACAATCGCGTTTAAATTCAGTAGACCAGTAAATGATGAATGATTTTCCAGAGGTAAAGTCCGCGTAACACTTATCAAGCCATTGCTTTGCTTGAACAGTATTTTTTCGCATCAAAAAACACTGTTTAAATAACACACGAAATTCGATTGAAATTCGATTTTTTTTATTGTTTTGAAAATATCAAAAGTAGCGCCACTAAAACCACTGTAACTTGTCAACTAATCGTTGAAATGTCATGAAATTTTAATATGTATCGTTTGAAGGTTGGTACTTCCTAAAAATTATATGGATTTTTTGAAAAGGGTGACATCTATGTGTCAGACTAAAAACTTTTCAGCCTACGTGTTAATTGGTTCTCACGTGTGGAATAGATTAATATCTGTACTACTATGAGTATTGATAATTCAGCATTCCAGTACCAAAATAAATGCACTTGCTACGGATAGTAGTTTGACATTTAGTAAATCCGTACATAAAATTGTTGGTCCAGATTTTATTGTACGACTACGTGGGGGTAAAAAGTTCCGATATATTTGAAGAAAAAATCAGTTTTGCCAAAAATCAATTTTACTCTTCAACTTAGTTTCCTTTAAGAGCGACACACTGATTCCAGCAATCTTCCAACATTTGGATACCTTTCATATAGCACGATTTGTCCAACTCTCTAAAATAAGCCTGTGTTGCCCATTCAACTTCTTCATCTTTTTCCCTGGAGCCACCTTTTTAAATTTAGAAATCGCGGGGGGCAGATCTTGTGAATACGGCGGATGAGGAAGTAAGTCATAGCCTAATTAGTCCAATTTCACCATCGAATTTATGGAATTGTGAGCTGGTGCTTTATCTTAGTGAAATTCGTTTTCTTTGCTTTTTTTCTTGATTTCACTTGGTTGTTCGCCCCTTATCAATATGGTCGATCAGTATTATTCCATGTGCATCTCAGTCACTCTTCTGACTGCCTGTTGGACTCAGGCGTGTAGTGGAGGATCCATGTTCCGTCCATTGTTACGAATAAGACACAAAAACTTCTTTGGATTACGCCGAAACTGTATCAAACAGGGTTCTGAATCTTCGACACGTTGCTGTTTTTGAACAATCGTGAGAGTGCGCAGCACTATGGGGCATATTGTTTTCTCGTAGCAAATACTAACACAAATTATGTGTCACGTGTCCTGCTGATATCTCCACGATGTTGGCTATATCTCTCTCTTTCACTTTGCGGACATTCAAAACAATATGGTGGATTTTTTTAATGTTTTTTGAAGTGTTCAATAAAGCATCGACATATAGTTGCTTTCGACGGACCAGATGTACTATAATACTTCTCAAGCCATTCTTGGGTTCTGACTGTATTTTTTCCTATCAAAAAGCAATGTTTAATCAACATAAAAAACTCTTTTTGTTCCATCGTTTTGTAAAAATCAAAAGTAGTGTCACTTAAATAGCCGTTACTTGTAAAACAACAGGCAAAATGTTGTAACAATTTTACATGAATCATCTGAGAGTTGATATTAACTAAAAATTGTATAGTATTTTCTTTGTGCTACCATCTCTCGGAAAGTCTCGGGACTTTTTACCTCATGGAATATTTTGAAAAAGCTATGAACGAGCTAAACGGTGATTTGAGTGAAATCGATTATCGAACAATGGTAAAGTACCTATTTTTAAAAGAACTCTCCGCTAAAGAAATTTACGACGACATGCTTAATGCATTGAAGAAACAATGTCGAATTAACTAAAAGAGAAAATAATAATAACCGGTCAAGTGCAAGTTGAACTTGCGCAATTAGTGTTCCGTACGTTGATTGCTTTTAAAATAAAAAATGTTGTAACGGAAGTATAAAATGATCAGTGACTTCAAAAAATACACCTGAAATGAGTTTTCAACAAAGCTTGTTTCCAATCTTTACTGAAAATTGATGACCTTGAAATTTCTGTTTTTTTTTTTTATATCTATAATATATATAAAATGCAACGTCTCTCTGTCTGTCTGTCTGTCCGTTAGTGCGCTTATCACTGGAGAACCACTTATCCGATTTACGTACTTTTTTTTTTTAAAACATACATATGTTCTCTGGTCAGGTTATAGGCTATATTTTATTACGATAGGTAGCATAAGGAATGAGCAGTGACGATAATAGTGAATGAAGTCAGAAAAAAGTTTGCCGATGGCGCGTTCCTTTGCAATACATAGTCTAAACCATTAAATATCGAACGATATTATTAAGCAGAGAATATCTATAATCTATAATATATATAAAATGTCTGTCCAATAGTGCGTTTATCTCTCGAGAACCACTTATCCGATTTACGTGATTTTTTTAAATTCATACATATGTTCTCTGACCAGGTTATAGATTTATATTTTATTACACCTATTATATATATAAAAAATGCAACGTATCTCTGTTTGTCTGTCTGTCCGTTAGTGCGCTTATCACTGGAAAACCACTTATCCGATTTATGTACTTTTTTTTTAAAACATACATATGTTCTCTGGCCAAGTTCTAGGAT
Organism: Pachyrhynchus sulphureomaculatus; assembly: GCA_019049505.1. Classification (NCBI taxonomy): domain Eukaryota; kingdom Metazoa; phylum Arthropoda; class Insecta; order Coleoptera; family Curculionidae; genus Pachyrhynchus; species Pachyrhynchus sulphureomaculatus. The sequence continues at coordinate 251,755,654 of CM032447.1, forward strand.
ATATTTTATTGCGTTAGGTAACATAAACACTAAGCAGTCATGATAATAGTGAATCAAGTCGGAAAAAAAAAAAGGTCACCGTTAGCGCGTTCTCTCGCAATACACTACCTCAACCATTAAATATGGAACAATATCATGTTGCAAAGAATATAATATATATAAAATGTAACGTCTCTCTGTCCGTTAGTGCGGTTATCACTTGAGAACCACTTATCCGATTTACGTGTTTTTATAAATTTATACATATGTTTTATATAATTCGATGTAATTCAATATAAGCATAGATAATGGGACATAAGGTGAGATAATGGGAGATAAATGTAAATAATGGGAGATAAGGAGAATTAATGGGAGATAAGGAGAAATAATGGGAGATAAGGAGAAATAATGGGAGATAAGGAGAAATATTGCGAGATAAGCCTAGATAATGGGAGATAAGGTGAGATAATGGGAGATAAGAAGAAATAATGGGAGATAAGGAGAAATAATGGGAGATGAGCAGAGATAAGCCTAGATAATGGAAATTATGTAGAGATAATGGAAGATAAGGAAAAATGATGGGAGATAAGGGAAAATAATGGCAGATATTTTATTAGGTTAGGTAACATAAGGAATAAGCAGTGACGACAGTAGTAAATCAAGTCCACGCGAGCAGAGCCGCGGGCACGGCTAGTACCATATAAATTATTAAAGGTAATGCACTTGTGATAATTTTCGTACAATCTACACCCCGTGGAGAATATTCCAGAATTTTTTCAAAATTTTTTAATAAGTACTTTTCGAGATAAGGCGGGTGGACAGCGATTTTTCGCGATTTTTTAAAAATAATACAAAGAAAAGTGCGCGCAAGTATTACATTAGATATATATTTTTTACTCGTGTTTTCAGAAGCTTTCATTTGACACCACACTCGATTACTTAGTAAAAAATTTTTTTTTTTCACTTCCGATTTCACCCCCCAAAACTAACCCCTTAAGGCAAAATTTAACTTTCAAAACTACATGGCTCTGATGAGGCCATCAATTCCTATATTATTGCCAAATTTCAACTTTCTATGACAAGTAGTTTCGTAGAAAAAAAAAAACGGGTGTGACAGACAGACAGACGGACAGAGAGGCACCGAAGTCATCTTATAAGTGTTCACTAAAAATCGATATCGGTGATGAAGCTCGTACTGAAAGACCCGTTTCTGCGTGTATCTAACGAATGTTAACCCTGTCAATGAAAATGATTTCGGAAAACCAACGAATTCGACTAAAATGCGTAGTAGAGACTCTGAACATTTTGTAGGAGCGTATTTTTAATATTGTCCATCCTGATTTGCGAATGAGAAAATTATCAACTAAATGGATTCGTACATCTCTGAACGACCACTGAGCGTCACAACATTCAAGTTGATTCGTAGCCATCTTGAAAAAGAGTCATCTAACGTTTTTGATCGAATGGTAACAACGGATAAAATATGAATCCGTCGTTATGGTCCGGAGATAAAGAAACAGTCGAAGGAGTGAAAACATGCTGGCTCACCTCGTATACAGAAATCAAAAACTTCTTACAGATTTCTTAGAACAGCGTAAGACAGTGACTCGAGAATATCATTTTTCATTATTAACTTAAACAAAAAACTCTGTGGAAAGGTGTCTAAAAGGATGCTGTTTTTGTCCACAGTGTGCCAGAATATTTCCATTCTTAAAACTGAAGAAAATATTTGAAAGGACACAAATTTTATTCAAATCAAGAAGCAATAAATCTTGTCAAAGGCTGGTTTGCCAACCAAGACAAAGAATTTTTTGTTGAAAGATCTGGAGATGCTTTATAACGATTGCACCGAATATATAAAGTTAAATGGAGATTTTGTTGAGTAATCACTTTTTGTTTTTAAAATTTGCTTGTTTTTTCTATGCTAGGCTAGAAACTTAAGACTTATCCAAGCTAATTGAGTGTTATAATCTTAAACTGTCAAGATTGCTGAAGAGGACTCGTCTCATTTTAAGCGGAACGTCGAAAAAAAATCACCCCTACTTAATACGGTCTAATCCTAAGAACTATAATTTGTCATCTAACCAAAGCCTTGAAAGTCTCCGTTCTCGCAGTTATCAAACTTAATTTTATTTTAATTATGAAAATGAACTTTCTGCCGTAAGTATCAGTTAAGGACAGCAATAAGTGTAGTATATTTTTCTTGAATTCTGTTGTACCATTTAATTAAAACTAAGGCTATCTTGGAGATCCTATCTTCTGGGGCCCCTTGCATTGCAGGTCTTGTAAGTCCGTTATGAAAGATATAAAAAAAATTTTTTGGGGAAGATTACAGAAAAAAAAAAGATAAAATATTTGGTCATACATAGAGGTCTAATACAGTAGACTGAGGAGAAAGTGGTAAAAGGCAGACAAAGCGGAGGTATACACATATTATATACACTTCCGTCAGAAAGTATGTGCCCACCTAGAAATTTCAATGTAACTGCCAAAATTTAATACCTAATTAAACCCTTTTGTTATATTAGGTAAATTTAATTGTTCTTAACAAGTGTCCATCATAAAATTGTTTAGATAAGTCTTTTTGGTGAAATCACAAATTAAAAGCCAATTAAAACAAATTTCCAAGTTTTACATGATAATTACTTTGAGGCGATTTCTGAGAATTCCAGTTGAAGTAAGAATTCATTTCAAGTGTCTAGGGATTATGGAAATTCCTAGTGAAATTTTATGATAAATACCATTGCCCTTTTGGAAATTAATCATTCGCAAAAGTACTTTGTCATTGATAAAGGCTCAATTGTTTTGTGAAAATACCAACAACGAAAGAAGTTTCGGTTGGAAATCGGGCTCTGGATATTGCGAGACATCAAAATCGTCACTTGAGTCGACAAATCGCGAGTGTTACGCGGATGCCAGGGAGAACGGAGGCTTACATCGTAAAAACATTTTCTGCGGGACATGGAATTCTCAACCAAAAACGTTCAGGAAGGCCTCGAAAAACGACTCCCGCTGAAAACAGAGCTATAACAATGTCCAACAGACATAATCGCCGCCTAACCGCACCAGAAATCACGGCTCAAGTAAATCTAGAGCCGCCCATCCCCATTAGCGTGACAACCGTGAAGAACAGGTAAGCAGAAAGTGGACTATACGGGAGAGTTGCAGTGAAGAAACCACTTCTTAGGCAAGTGAATAAACGTAAACGATTAGAATAGCCCCGAGAACATGAAAATTGGACATCGGAACAATGGAATTCCGTCCTTTGGAGCGACGAATCTAAATTCGAAATTTTTCGGTTCAAATCGACGAGTTTACATGCAGCGGTCAGCTGAAGAGAGGATGTTGAAAGCATACAGTAAAACATGGTGGAGGTTCAGTAATGGATTGGGGTTGTTTTGGCAACCGTAAAGTTGGAAAAACTTTAGGATAGAAGGAATCCTTTTGCTAACTCAACTACTTCCTTCTGGAAGAGATATTTTTCAGGGGAAATTTATTTTTCAGCATGACAACGACTCTAAACATTCTGCTAAACAAATTAGCGAACTTTGGACCAATGGAAATCCGATGATATCCTGGAAATGATGAACTGCTGTGGGGCCATTTGGACAGATATATTCGAAAACTCAATCCAACATCAGAAAATCACTTGTGAGAACTTTTACAAACAGAATGGGTTAAAACAACCGAAGAAACTTTGAAGAAACTGGTGGACAGAATGCCGAAACTCTGTAAAGCAGTAATTAAAAACAAAGGAGGTCACATAGATGAGAAAAATTCTGGAAAATCATGAATATTTTTCTGATTTTCTAGATTGTAAATAATGTGAAAGTAAATAATTCATTAAAATTTAAAAAAATATAGTTTTCATTTCATCAAATTATGATGCTCTGGTCAACCTCCTCCGATGTGTAAAAATCAAACCGAAGAGCGTGTTAAGAATAGAATATAAGTCAGTTACCAAAACAAGACCCCTGTATGTTTAGGACTAATTAAATTAAGTCAAAGCATAAAGTATTATACGGTGGTACAATGTTAAAATCGATCAGGGTCTATTCTGCCAACTCCGATTTAATCTATGTTTTATCAGGCTCTGGTGTGCGTGTTTACCGAATGAATAAACCACCATTTCGGGACTGCAATCTGTTCCATCACCGTGTAAATTAATCAAATTGTGCGATACGTAATCGCCCGCTCTCTACTTAATACTATCTATAAAAAATGGGTAACTCCACGATGAATCGGTGTATGATTAAAAAATGAAAAAGGCAATTTTTTTGTTGTTAATGACACTTATTTAAAGTCTTTGTTTGTCTGTCTGTTGTTTATGACACTTATTTAAAGTAAAGGCATCGTTGAGTATCATCTTAAATTCATATTAGAGGCTCTGTTTGCAAACATATCCCGCATTGGTTAGATTCTATCCAAAAGAAAGTTATTCGCCTTATTGGGAACCCAGAATTCATCAAAAACCTTGACTCTTTGGAACATTGACGAAAAGTTACTGAGAGTTTATTTTACAAATAGTTTCATGAGAAGTATTCAATAAATTAATGTGGTCAGTTTATGGTAATTCTTCCTAGAGCGGCTCATACTAGGAATACACAGCGCGCCAATAAATGTCATCCTTAAGCGGTCCAACTTGTTACTATTCGTACCCTCTCTTTCCCTTCTCAAAAACACTTTTACATAGAGAACCTCGTCCGTTTGTAATGAATTGTCCAGGACTGTGTTTCCCATGGAGTAGAACCTCCAATAATTTAAGACGAACGTAAATCACTAATTCTGCGTACGTGCTCCTCTTGCAGCGATTTAGGCATTTCCCTGCAACTATATAAAAGCATCTTATTTTTATGATGGGGCTTAGTATTTTAATATAACTATTTTATAAGAAAAATCTTATTATTTGGTAGTCACACGTCGTAAAAGATTAATTTGAAATTGATAATTTTTCTGGACGTTTTCCTTGTAGGGATTATATACTTTGAACTTTTTCTTTTACTACATTATATCTGCATATTTAATCGACCGAGTTTGTCATCTCGCAAGTAAAAGGTCCATTAGAAAAAACTGTTTTGTCAGTTGTTTAACACCAATAAAAGTTACAAACGGCCAAACTTTAATCTATTAAGTGACTACGTTTCAGGTTGCCACAATTGTTGTTCCCGAGTAAACTCCAAAAATCCGTTTGCTATTTGAAGTTTTTGGGACCCTTTGTGTTTCAAATCACTGTCGTGGCTTTACGTTTAATGAAATGCTGCTTTCTCTTCGGGCGGAGTTAAATTAAAGGATGCGGTTCGTGTAGTTATTTTGCTCTGGTTAATCGTTGAAATAGTTTGGCTTAAATAGGTAATTGAGAAATACTCTGAATTTAAAGAAAATTGTATTTAAAATCGTTTTGTAACCGCAGTAGAAGATGTACAGTTGGCATTAGCTAGGGTACTGTTAACACTGTAACGGAACTAATTATTTGCTTGCATAAAATATGGATTTGTGAAATCTTTCGTTGACAGTCACGTATATTTGTATTGTAACTAGTTTTGATTTTCAAATAGATATATATATATATATATATATATATATATATATATATATATATATATATATATATATATATATGTACGTATATGTATACACCACCGTCAGAAAGTATTTGCCCACCTGGAAATATCAACGTAACTGTCAAAATTTAATACCTAATTAAGCCCTTTTATTGTATTAGGTAAATTTAATTGTTCTTAACAAGTGTAAATCATAAAATTGTTTAGATAAGCCTTTTTGATGAAATCACAAATTAAAAACCAATTAAAACAAATTTTCAAGTTTTGCATGATAATCGTTTTAAGGCGATTTCTGAGACTTCCAGTTGACGTAAGGACTCATTTCAAGTTTCTAGGGATTATGGAAATTCCTAGTGACATTTTATGATAAAAACTATGCTATAAACACCATTGCCCTTATGGAAATTAACCATTCACAAACAGTACTTTGTCACTGATAAAGGTTCAATTGTTTAGTGAAAATGCCAAAAACGAAAGAAGTTTCCGTTGAAAATCGAACTCTGATAATTGCGGGACATCAAAATGGTCACTTGAGTCGACAAATCGAGAGTAAACTAAATCGTAAAAAAAATTTCTGCGGGACATGAAATTTTCAACCAAAAAGTTCAGGAAGGTCTCAAAAAACCACTCCCATTGAAAACAGAGCTATAACAATGTCCAGCAGACGTAATCGCCGCCTAACCGTACCAGAAATCAAGGCTCAATTAAACCTGGCGCCGCCCATTCCCATCAACGTGACAACCGTGCTTATATATTGCTTTTTCTGTCATTATTACTCATTATCTCCAATTATTTCGCCTTATCTCCCACAATCTCGAATTCTCCCCGTAATACAGGGGCTTATATCTCTTTATCTATCATTATTCCGGCCATTCTCCAAATATTTCTCCTTATCTCCCAGAATCTCCAACTTTCCCATATTAGAAAATCTTATATATTGCTTTTTTTGTCATTATTCCGCATTATCTCCAATTATTTTGCCTTATCTCCCATAATCTAGAATTCTCCCGTAATACAGGGGCTTATATCTCTTTATCTATCATTATTCCGGCTATTCTCCAAATATTTCTCCTTATCTCCCAGAATCTCCAACTTTCCCATATTATAAATGCTTACATATTGCTAAATCTATCATTATTCCGCATTATCTCCCATAATCTCGAATTCTCCCGTAATACATGAGCTTATATCTCTTTATCTATCATTATTCCGGCTGTTCTCCAAATATTTCTCCTTATCTCCCAGAATCTTCAACTTGCCCATATTATAAATGCTTATATATTGCTAAATCTATCATTATTCCGCATTATCTCCAATTATTTCGCCTTATCTCCCATAATCTAGAATTATCCCGTAATACAGGGGCTTATATCTCTTTATCTATCATGATTCCGGCTATTTTCCAAATATTTCTCCTTATCTCCCAGAATCTCCAACTTTCCCATATTATAAATGCTTATATATTGCTAAATCTATCATTATTCCGCATTATCTCCAATTATTTTGCCTTATCTCCCATAATCTAGAATTCTCCCGTAATACAGTGGCTTATATCTCTTTATCTATCATTATTCCGGCTATTCTCCAAATATTTCTGCTTATCTCCCAGAATCTCCAACTTTCCCATAGTATAAAATTCTTATATATTGCTTTTTTCTGTCATTATTCCGCATTATCTCCAATTATTTCGCCTTATCTCCCATAATCTCGAATTCTCCCGTAATACAGGGGCTTATATCTCTTTATCTATCATTATTCCTGATATTCTCCAAATATTTCTCCTTATCTCCCAGAATCTCCAACTTTCCCATATTATAAATGCTTATATATTGCTAAATCTATCATTATTCCGCATTATCTCCAATTATTTCGCCTTATCTCCCATAATCTCGAATTCCCCCGTAATACAGGGGCTTTTATCTCTTTATCTCTCATTATTCCGGCTATTCTCCAAATATTTTTCCTTATCTCCCAGAATCTCCAACTTTCCCATATTATAAATGCTTACATATTGCTAAATCTAGCATTATTCCGTATTATCTCCAATTATTTCGCCTTATCTCCCATAATCTCGAATTTTCCCGTAATACAGGGGCTTATATCTCTTTATCTATCATTATTCCGGCTATTCTCCAAATATTTCTCCTTATCTCCCAGAATCTTCAACTTTCCCATATTATAAAATCTTATATATTGCGTTTTTTGTCATTATTCCGCATTATCTCCAATTATTTCGCCTTATCTCCCATAATCTCGAATTCTCCCGTAATACAGGGCCTTATATCTCTTTATCTATCATTATTCCGGTCATTCTCCAAATATTTCCCCTTATCTCCCAGAATTTCCAACTTTCCCATATTATAAAAGCTTATATATTGCTTTTTTTGTCATTATTCCACATTATCTCCAATTATTTCGCCTTATCTCCCATAATCTCGAATTCTCCCGTAATACAGAGGCTTATATCTCTTTATCTATCATTATTCCTTCTAGTCTCCAAATACTTCTGCTTATCCCCCAGAATCTCCAACTTTCCCAGATTATAAAGCCTTATATATTGCTTTTTCTGTCATTATTCCGCATTATCTCCAATTATTTCGCCTTATCTCCCATAATCTCGAATTCTCCCGTAATACAGGGGCTTATATCTCTTTACCTATCATTATTCCAGCTATTCTCCAAATATTTCTCCTTATCTCCCAGAATCTCCAACTTTCCCATATTATAAAATCTTATATATTGCTTTTTTTGTCATTATTCCGCATTATCTCCAATTATTTCGCCTTATCTCCCATAATCTCGAATTTTCCAGTAATACAGGATCTTATATCTCTTTATCTATCATTATTCCGGCTATTCTCCAAATATTTCTCCTTATCTCCCAGAATCTCCAACTTTCCCATGTTATAAATGCTTATATATTGCTTTTTCTGTCATTATTCCGCATTATCTCCAATTATTTCGCCTTATCTCCCCATAATCTCAAATTCTCCCGTAATACAAGGTCTTATATCTCTTTATCTATCATTATTCCGGTTATTCTCCAAATATTTCCCCTTATCTCCCAGAATCTCCAACTTTCCCATATTATAAAAGCTTATATATTGCTTTTTTTGTCATTATCTTCAATTATTTCGCCTTATCTCCCATAATCTCGAATTCTCCCGTAATACAGGGGCTTATATCTCTTTATCTATCATTATTCCTTCTATTCTCCAAATATTTCTCCTTATCTCCCAGAATCTCCAACTTTCCCATATTATAAAGGCTTATGTATTGCTTTTTCTGTCATTATTCCGCATTATCTCCAATTATTTTGCCTTATCTCCCATAATCTCGAATTCTCCCGTAATACAGGGGCTTATATCTCTTTATCTATCATTATTCCGGCTATTCTCTAAATATTTCTCCTTATATCCCAGAATCTCCAACTTTCCCATATTATAAAATCTTATATATTGCTTTTTTTGTCACTATTCCGCATTATCTCCAAGTATTTCGCCTTATCTCCCATAATCTCGAATTCTCCCGTAATACAGGGGCTTATATCTCGCGCAATAAAAAGGATTTTTTCATGCGATACGTGACAACGGACGTAACATGGATCCACCACTACACACCGTAATCAAATCGGCAGTGAGCTGAGTGGACAACAGCCGATGAAAGTCGTGCGAAGCGACCAAAGAAGCAACAGTCGGCTGGGAAGGTTTTGGCCTCTGTATTTTGGTATGCGCATGGAAAACCATTAATCGCGAATATTACATAAAGTTATTGGTGCGATTGAAGGCAAAAATCGCAAAGAAACGGCCCCAAATGAATAAGAAAAAAGTGCTCTTTCATCCACACAATGCACCGTGTCACAAGTCAATGGTTACGATGGCAAAATTGCATGAATTGAAGTTCGAATTGCTTGCTCATTCACCGTATTCTCCAGATTTGACCCCCAGCGACTATTATTTATTGGCAGATCTTAAAAAAATGATCGCGGGAAAGAGATTTGGAGAGTGCCACACCACAAGATGATAGATAGTCTAAAGAATACAGGACTGGATGGCAAAGGTCTGAAAATTATTAAGAACCTTTACTGAAATCACTCTGCTTCTATGAAATTAGGAGGAAAATATACGGATGATATAAAAATCCTTCGAGGTGTTAAACAAAGATGCGTTTATCTCCACTAATATTTAATATTTAGACCCAACAATACTCGAAATTTTCGATCAGTCTGTCGACCTATTGGCACGATAACGCTCGAACGAGATGATAATATAATCCGTGAAGTATGAATGAAACTTATAGTTCTTCATTGTTATCGTTTCGGAGGAAGGGGATGAAAGAGGTGGAAATTTCGTACCTGAGAAGTTAAATTCACTATTTATTATAGAACTATGTGGTTGCAAAGAAGGGATTGGGTAAATTACTTTACCGATTTTTGTGTAATTTGTTCAATTGGTTTCTGTCATTATAACATTATTTAAGGTGTTTTCTGGAAAATTGATTTTTCTGGTAAATTAAAATAACATGTTTTACCGTTTATCTTTGCGTTTAGCAAACACAGCATTAAGTAACACAAAATGTAATTTATTAATTAGTTACGCTAAAATTCATGTCCTACAATTAACTAATTAATATATACTCCGTTATTTCATTTTTATTGCCTAGACTAAAAATATTATACTATATTACTATAAAAAGTCCTATTACTAAGTTGGGAATGTGGAATTTTTGGCACAATGATACTACTCAGTATATATCACCACTACACCAAACACATTATTTTTGCACTCGACGCGCGTTTCGCTAACCATGTTAGTTTCATCAAGAGCGATGACTGACTAAAGCCAAACTACAAATCTACCCTATTTATACTTAGCCTAACCCTTGAATTACTCAGGCGGAACTAATGACATATTCAAGGCCATCAGTTCCGGTCAAGTAACCTCTTTATTTAAACTACTTTTACATTTTATAATTTCCATACTTTCGTATGCGTTCAACGATCTTCTATCAGATACATTTATTATTAATCTTAGATTATCTAATGTTACAGTATGATCAGCTTCAAGGGCATATTCGGCAATGCTAGACTTAAAGACAGTAGAATAGAAAAACCATGGCCGAACATGTCCTTGAAGCTGATTACATTATAATATTAGATAACACTGGTCAACAAAAAAAAGAAAATTGCTTGTTTCCTGTGATTTTTTTTTGTTTCTATCTCAAATTGACGCGTATTTTTTAAATATGGCAACAATTTTTCTCTAACAGCTTTTGTTTTTGAGTTATAGCTAACTACCCTCATTTACTATTTTTACTTAGATTTTCGTTTTTTATTGGACACTAAAATATATTTTGTTGTTGTTTTAGATATGGCTTCGTCAAGAAGATGTTGTGTGTTTAATCCCGATTGTTTTTGTTATATTTGTGGTGAATATATATTTGCAAAATATCGAAAACCTATATCGGACTTTGTGAAAACTGCGTATCATTAATACTTTAAAATAAAATTGTGTAATCAGGACAAGCCATGGGTTCTTCATATTGTATGCCAGAAATGTGTAGTACGTCTAAGGTTATGGTTCAGTGGAAAAAGAGATGCAATAATGTTCGTAACACCCATGATTTGGCGAGAATCTCGAAACCATCATGACGATTGCAACTTCTGCGTTGTGAAATATAAACGGAATTAACCCTGGAAATCGAAGTAAGTGGTCATATCCTAACTTATCTTCTGCTCAACGACCTCAATTAAAATCACAAGAGGTACAACCCAGCACATCTAAATCTTCTGATGATCCAAATCTTTATGAACCCGAACGAAATACATCAAGTGAAGACTCTGATTCAGACTACAAATGCAGCCTTTCAGAACCTCAAACATTTAATCAGAAAGAACTAAATGACTTAGTAAGAGATCTGAACTTACCAAAAAAGCTTCTGAAATTTTAGCATCTCGTTTAAAAGAAAAAAAAAATTTGCTTACTCCGGAAACCAACATTACATTTTATGGTACCCGAGAAAAAAAACTGTTAACGTATTTTTCTCAAGAGAAGGATTTAGTTTTTTGTAACGATGTTGGTGGTATTTTGTAGCAGATGGGATTAAAACAGTACCAACCTAGTGATTGGCATCTTTTCATAGACAGCAGCAAAAGAAGTTTAAAGTGTGTTTTGCTTCATAACGGTAACAAGTACGGATCTATACCTATTGCACATTCGACGACTTTAAAAGAAGAATACATAAATGTTTCTAAGGATATGGAAAAAATTAAGTATCAAGACCACAAATGGGTCACTTGTGTTGATCTGAAAATGGTTAACTTTCTTTTAGGTCAACAAGGGGGGTACACAAAGTTCCCTTATTTCATGTGTCTCTGGGATAGTCGTGACAAACAACACCATTGGTCACAAAAAGTTTGGCCAGTGCGGGAAGAGCTAAAAGTTGGTACAAAAAATGTTATAAACGTGCCTTTAGTTAGCCGAGACCGCATCATACTTCCACCACTTCATATTAAACTCGGCATAAAGAAACAGTTTGTGAAGGCGCTTGACAAAAGTGGCGAATGTTTTAATTTTCTTTCACGCAAGTTTCCAGGATTAAGTTCAGAAAAATTGAAAGCTGGTATTTTTGATGGGCCACAGATTAGGCAACTCGTGAAAGATCCTAATTTTGTCAAATCAATGACTGAAGTCGAATCCAAAGCTTGGAATTCATTTGTTTTGGTTATGAGTAGCTTCCTAGGCAAAAAGAAATCTAACGACAATGTCGAGCTTGTCGAGTGCATGCTATCGAACTTGCAAGAGCTAGGGTGCAACATGAGTATAAAAATCCACTTCCTGCACTCGCATTTAGACCGATTTCCACAAAATCTGAGTGATTTTAGTGAGGAGCAGGGTGAAAGATTTCATCAGGATCTTCGGACAATGGAAGAGCGTTATCAGGGGCGGTGGGACTCACATATGATGGCAGACTACTGCTGGAGTTTGCAACGAGATCTACCTAAAGTCGTTCAATCAAGGAAATCTTATAAAAGATCATTTGCTAGTGTTCAACAGAAATTTTGTTAACATAATGTATTATTTTTTTGTATTTTTTTGGCAAAATAATAAAACTGTATATTTCAAAAGGTAAAGCTGTTAGCAATCTCCCAGTATTTTTTTCATAGTCAGGGCCACAGAAATACTCAATAACAGAAAAAAAATAAAGAAAACAAGACTTGTCTTGACCAGTGTAATCTAAGATTAATAAAAAATGTATCTGATAGGAGATTGTTGAACACATACGAAAATATGGAAAATATAAAATGTAAAAGTAGTTTAAATAAATACAGAGGGTCTATTCCTTATAGTCCCCTATACTGGTTACTTGACCAGAAATGATGGCCTTCCCTATGCCATTAGTTCCTCCTGAGTAATTCAAGGGTTAGGCTAAGTATAAATAGGGTAGATTTGTAGTTTAGCTTTAGTCAAACAACGCTCCTGATGAAGCTAACATGGTTAGCGAAACACGTGTCGAGTGCAAAAATAAAGTGTTTGGTGTAGTGGTGATATATACTGAGTAGTAACAAGTCTTATGTTATTAATTAAACTTGTATATTGTATGAAAACATAACTTAATTCGGCATCGCGCCAAAGAAAACACTACAAGAAAATCTTTATATTTTCCACAGAAAATAACCCCACGAAGAAAACCTCATTATCCCTTTTATTATATTTGTCGTAGAGTATATACCGCATAAAATAGAAAATACGACATTTCCGTCCCGTGGGAATTTTCCTTTTACAATTTCGATATTCTCCATCATCGTAGTATAAGCGAATAACAATATAACTTTGAACTTCCGAGCGTTTTATTAATTGTATAAGACATACATTTAAAATTACCAAAAAAAACAGTGCTAGCTCTGACCTACAATTCTCCTTTACTTGCTAAATTTAAAAACAAGAATTTTAAGGATAAAAACGTGGAAGATTAATCTACCTCATTTTGTTGACGGGAAACTGTCAGTTCATTAATTTTAATGCAAGCCCGGGAGTTGCTTTTAGAGTCATATCCGTCTCGTGCAATTTAGAAGATACTTAACCAATTCACTTTTTTTAAAATATTTATTATTGTCCTACTATTATACCATAATTTATACATTGTAACATTCATTTTTTCCTAGATTTTAAGACCATATAATGTTACTGATTTTTCGCTTTATAATGTACTTCTTTTCATTTTTGTATCGAGCGGTATATTAATCAGAAATTCCTAGCCGCTCGTTATATAGTGTGCTGTGCGGGTTTTCGACCGAATCCATCGATACGCCGGGATTGGTCAAATGTTTGTATCCGGAGTTTTGGTTCCGGCGTCGCCATATTACAGAGAGAGTGCCCACGGCTTATTTAAGGGTCCGGAGGACGCGAATCGAGGCTGAGTACCATCAAGCCGCAGCCAGGCTAATTTCCACGATGCCGCCGAGAAGGCCGACTTCCACCGAGCCGTAGTAGAGGCTTACGACAATATCTACGAGAGCCAAGTCAAGCACGAGTTTTTTATCATAAAGCCGTAGTGGGCTCTGTGTGTTTTCTAAATGGAGTAGCCAAAGTAGGCTCTTCTCAAAAGTGTGAAATCGGTTTTGTGTTCCATTGAAGGCCTAAAAGCCTGTAGGAAAACCGTAAGTTACCAGAACATACATCAATAGATCTATTCCCGCAAATAAGTGTTTTAACAGCAATTTGAACTGATAAATCGCGAAGTGAATATCACGACTCTTCGATTTCGGGTGTAGTCAAGTTTTAGAAGTAAAACCTCTGATTTAGGGACTCTAATTTATAAAAAACTACTTTTAGGCTAGAATTTTTTTTGTATTTCTTAAAACTGCAAAGGTTGGAACTTTTATTTTAAATCAGGAATAAATCTTCTTTTTTGTTGATTAAAGCTAGTGTCTCACTGAATACCTATTTTTTTCAGGATAAGAAAAGTTGTACTAGACTAATTCTTTGTAGTAACAACCTTACAACACTTCAGTATTTTTTCATTTTTTTAACTGAAGTTAAATCCTTTCTATTTTAAAATGAATGGTGCCCAAAATTCGTACAACTGAAGCTTTTTAAAAATAGAAAATAATTCCAAAAAGACGTATAACAATTATCTCTTACCCATATTTCTCTACCAAGGAAAACTGAGCTAGTGTTTGTTTAATTTCTTTAGTTCTTTTAAAATCATTATTCACTCAATTCATTCTCAGAAATTAAAAAGAGGGCAAGTTAACAAGTTACAACATATACAATTGAAAAATAACCGGTCAAGTGCAAGTTGGATTTGTGTAATTAGTGTTCCGTAAGTTGACTGCTTTTAAAATAAAAATTTTTGTTACGGAGGTATAAAATGATCAGTGACTTGACAAAACACACCTCAAATGAATTTCCAACAAGGTTTTTTTTCGATCTTTACTGAAAACTGATGACCTTGAAATTTATTATTTTTTTTTTATATAACAGATAAATTATTAAAGGTAATGCACTCGTGATAATTATCGTTCAATCTACACCTCGTGGAGAATATTCCAAAATGTTTTCAACATTTTTTGATCAGTATTTCTCGGGATAAGGGAGGGACAGCGATTTTTCGCGATTTTTTTAAAATAATACAAAGAAAAGTGTATTTTATATATATATATATATATATATATATATATATATATATATATATATATATATATATAACAGGCCCGGGACTTTTCAGCCCATGTGTTATATATATATATATATATATATATATATATATATATATATATATATATATATATATAACACATGGGCTGAAAAGTCCCGGGCCTAACACATAGATGGCGCTAGTTTTATTGCAGTCACCTTTTTTTCAGTTAATACTAACCTTCAAAAGACAGCTGTTAAAATTTCATGATATTCTATTCATTAGTTTGTGAGTTATTGTGCTAAGAGTGACGCTACTTTTGTTATTTTCAAAACAATGGATCAAAAACAATTTCGTGTTTTAATTTTACACTGCTTCTTGATGGGAAAAAAATACCGTTCAAGCGAAGCAATGGCTTGAAAAGTGTTTATGGGGACTCCGCTCCATCAGAAACAACAATAAAATGTTGGTTTGCTGACTTCAAACGTGGTCGTAGAGA
This sequence comes from Pachyrhynchus sulphureomaculatus, assembly GCA_019049505.1. Lineage (NCBI taxonomy): Eukaryota > Metazoa > Arthropoda > Insecta > Coleoptera > Curculionidae > Pachyrhynchus > Pachyrhynchus sulphureomaculatus. Next base: position 251,771,332 of record CM032447.1, read on the forward strand.
CACCGATGATGCAGAACGCAGTGGACGTCCAAATGAGGCGGTAACACCAGAAAGTTGCGTGAGTTAGCTGACATCGTAAAGATATCAAAAGAACGTGTTGGCTTTATATTGCATGAGCATTTGACTATGAGAAAGCTCTGTTCAAAGTGGGTGCCGCGTTTGCTCACTGTTGATCAAAAACAAGAACGTGTTGATGATTCTGAGCAGTGTTTGGCCATGTTTAAACGTAACAAACCGGAATTTTTGCGTCGATATGTGACAATGGATGAAACATGGATCCATCACTTCACTCCGGAATCAAAACGATCGTCATCTGAGTGGACAGCAACTGGTGAACCTCGTCCAAAGCGCTCGAAAGCACAACAATCGGCTGGAAAGGTTATGGCCTCGGTATTTTGGGATGTGCATGGTGTAATATTCATCGACTATCTTGAGAAAGGAAATACCATCAACAGTGAATATTATATAGCGTTATTGGAGCGTTTGAAGGCCGAAATTACAAAGGAACCACCGCATATGGCAAAGAAAAAAATTTTATTTCATCAAGACAACGCACCGTGTCACAAGTCAATCAAAACAATGGCAAAACTACATGAATTGAACTTCGAATTGCTCTCACATCCACCGTATTCGCCAGATTTGGCTCCCAGCGACTACTGGCTGTTCGCAGACCTGAAAAAAATGCTCGCCGGTAAGAAATTTCGCACGAATGAAGAGGTTATCGCTGAAACTGAGGCCTATTTTGAGGCAAAAGATAAATCGTTCTACAAAAGTGGTATTGAAATGTTAGAGCGGCGCTGGAATGATTGCGTTGCTCTTGATGGAGATTATGTTGATGAATAAAGCTAATTTTGAACCAAAAAAAAACCGTGTTTTCTTTGTTAGGCTGGGACTTTTCAGCCCATGTGTTATATACATATTACTCGTGTTTTCACAAGCTTTCATTTGACACCACACTCGATGACCTAGTAAAAAAACTACATGGCTCTGATGAGGCCATCAATTCCTATATTAGTACCAAATTTTAACTTTCTATGACAAATAGTTTCGGAGAAAATCGGGTGTGACAGACGAACAGACACTGAAGTGATCTTATATAAATGGGGGAATGTTGTCGAGATGGAGAAAATAAAAATAACCTTTAACGAGATTATGCTGAATCACTTTATTTACGTTAGTTATGGAATAAAACTATTATTTCGGATATCTTTAAATGTTCTGAATCTACGCTTATCATAAAAACTTAAAAAATATTAGGTTTTAGTGTTCATGTGTTCAAAAAACCGCATACATCACCTTTAACTAAGCTACGTAGCAAAATGCTGTTTAAAATAAATATGTGCAACCGCTAAATTAAACAATTGTTTTTAATTTTCATTAATATTGAACAAAACTATTATTTCATTGCATTTATTTAACACGTGGGCCGAAAAGTTTTTGGTCTAGCTACCTAAAACACATTTTTTTTTCGCAAAATTCGACTTTATTCATCAATATAGTCTCCTTCAAGAGCGATACAATCAGTCCAACGCTTTTCTAACATTTCTATACCTTTCTTGTAGAAGGATTTGTCTTTACCTTCAAAATAGACCTCAGTTTCGCCGATAACTTCTTCACTGGAGCCAAATATCTTTCCCGCGAGCATTTTTTTGAGGTCTGCGAATAGATAATAGTCGCTAGGGGCCAAATCTGGGGAATATGGTGGATGAGAAAGTAGTTCGAACTGCGATTCATGCAGTTTTGCCATCGTAATCATTAACCTGTGACACGGTGCATTGTCTTGATGAAAGAGCATTTTTTTCTTGTTCATTTGGGGTGGTTTCTTCGCGATTTCTGCCTTCAAGCGCACCAATAACTTTATTTGGATTTGTACAACTTAACTCATGCTCAGTTTACTTAATTGAAGATGAGATGATGGTTCTTGATGTTCGATGGACGTGTCCACATCTTTGAGTGGTATGTACGGGCTATACATGTTGTACTTTGTAATGTACTTTTTTACTTGCCCGCTTTTTGAGGCGTTATTTTGTACCGTGTGAAAATTGTTTTTCCCACGCTTGGGCACAATTTTCTTGCAACCTCTTTTTAATTTCTGATAATGAATTGAGTGAATAATGATTTTAAAAGAACTAAAGAAATTAAACAAACACTAGCTCAGTTTTCCTTGGTAGAGAGATATGGGTAAGAGATAATTTTTGTACGTCTTTTTGGAATTATTTTCTATTTTTAAAAAACCTCAGCTGCACGAATTTTTGGGCACCATTCATTTTAAAATAGAAAGGATCTAACTTCAGCTAAAAAAATGAAAAAATACTGAAAGGGTGTACAGTTGTTATATAAAAAATCAGTTTGGTACAGCCGTCCTTATCCTGAAAAGAAAGATAGGTATTCAGTGAGACACTAGCTTTAATCAACAAAAAGAAAATTTATTCATGATTTTAAAATAAAAGTTCTAACCTTTGTGGTTTTAAGGATCACAAAAAAAATTCTAGCCTAACAGGTAGTTATTATTATTAGAGTCTCTAAATCAGACATTTAAATTCTAAAACCTGACTACCCCCGAAAGCGAAGAATCGTGATTTTCACTTTTTGTCAGTTCAAATTGCTATTAAGGCACTGCTTCGGGAATAAGTCTATTGAGGAATGTTCTGGTAACTTACGGTTTTTATTTCGGCTTCTAGGCCTTCGATGGAACACAACCGATTTCACACTTTGTAGGAGACACTTAGAGCCCACTACGGCTTTACGTTAGAAAAAAAACTCGTGCTTTACTTGGCTCTCATAATTGTTGCTATGAGCCTCTACTACGGCTCGGTCGAAGTAAGCCTGGCTGCGGCTCGATGGAAATTAGCCTACTTGGCAGCTCGGTCGAAACAACCTACTTGGCGGCTCGGTGGAAATTCGCCTAGATTTTCGTTCCCTGGACCCTTAAATAAACCGTGGGCACTCTCTCGGCAATATGGCTACGCCGGAACCAAAACTGCGGATACAAACATTTAACCAATCCCGGCGTATCGAGAGATTCGGTCGCAACCCGCACAGCACACTATATACCGAACGGCTTGGAATTTCTGATTAATATACCGTTCGATACAAAAATGAAAAGAAGTACAATTTAAAGTGAAAAATCAGTAACATTAGATGGTCTTAAGATCTAAGAAAAAATGAATGTTACAACTTATATAATTTTTCATGCAATTATTGTAGTTCTCTTTTTTTTTCTTTAATTTTTTTTTGTAATTTACACATTTGTCTTGTAAATGGATATTCTATCTGTTAGACAATAAAGATTATTATTATTATTATCATGTTTAGTTCACGCGTCACAGTGGCTTTAATATCCTCAAAATCGCCATAGTGTTGACCCTTCATGCGGAGGTTAATTTTTGAGAATTAAAAATGTCGCTAGGGAGTAAATTAGGCCAATAAGGTGAGTTAAAGAAACCGAGCCTACAATACTGTAAAACTTAACATCGTCAACATACAAAAGACATTTACATTATTATACTAGAAGAAGAACCAATCAGTCTATACTTGAAGAATTAAATATAACCGTTAGATTATTATCCCCGTGTCTAAAAAGAATTCTTTAGTATTTTGGACATGTAGCCAGAAAGCCAAAAGGCCAGGCGATAATGTAGACCGTATTATAATGATGGGAGAGGTCCAGGGTAAAAGGAGTAGACGTTCGCCAACAAGATGGTCGGATCAAATTTATTTATTTATTCATTTATACAAATTTTACGGGAATCCCCGTTAAAGTACAAAATGAAAATAAGTATAAATGCAGATACAAAAATATTAAAATTATAAAAAGGAAGAAAAAAACAAACACGTGACAAATACTATATCTAAATAAAAATATTCTCATGACAAAATATATAAAATATTCGCTATTGATGGTTTTTCCCTTCTCAGCATAATCGATGAAAATTATTCCATGCTCATCACACCTTCCCAGCCGACTGTTGTGTCTTTGGTCGCTTCGGGCGGCTTTCACCGGCTGCTGTCCGCTCAGCTGACTGCCGATTTGATTCCGGTGTGAAAAAATCCTTTTTAGTGAGCTTAAACAGGTCCAAACAGCGCTCAGAATCATCAACACGTTTTTGGTCCACTATGAGCAAACACGGTACCCATTTCGAACGGAGCTTTCTCATGTCCAAAGGTTCATGCAAAATATGACCAACACCTTCTTTTAATATCTTTAGGGTGTTAACTATCTCACCCAGTTTCACTTTACGGTCAACCAAAACAAGTTTGTGGATTTTTTTGATGTTTTCCAGAGCGTTCAGCATCATGTGTATCTGTACGACCGCGTTTAAATTTAGCATACTAATAAATGATGAGTGATTTTCCAGGGGTAGATTCCCCGTAACACTGATCAAGTCATTGCTCTGCTTGAACGGTATTTTTTCTCATCAAAAAACAGTGTTTAATCAACACGAAATTTGATTTTTTCCACTATTTTGAAAAATCAAAAGTAGCGTCACTAAAACCACGGTAACTTGTAAACTAATCGTCGAAGAGTCATGAAATTTTGACACGTATCGTTTGAAGGTTGGTACTTCTTAAAAATCATACGGATTTTTTTGGAAAGGGCGGCATCTATGTGTCACACCAAAAACTTTTCAGCTTACGTGTTACTTAAAAAAGCATTTTACCAACCACATATCACTCTTGTAAGTATTAAGCAAGTTTTTATTGAAACCGAACATTAAAACTTTATTTTTTGACGTCAAGTCAGGATGAAGAACTTTAAAAAACACTGAAAATAATAGTTTTGTTCCATATTAATAAAAATTAGAAATCATTTTTTTTAATTTAGCGGTTGGCGGAAAGGTGGTGTATGCGCGTTTTTTTTTGTTAAGCTAAAACCACTAAAACCTAATATTTTTAAGTTTTTATGATAAATGTAGATTCACAACATTTTTAAAAATGTCCGAAATAATAGTTTTATCCCATAATTTTAATAATTATACAGTTTTACATTATTTATTAAAATGTTTTTTTTTCAACTTAAATAGTTTTCTGAAAAAATCCACGGTGGATGCCTTTATGATTTTTTTGGATTCAGCATAAAAAAAATACTTAAAAAAACACGTGTCTCACTTAAAAGACAGAGAATTTTTTTTTGTATGCCCGTGTAATTTATCTTCGACATGGATACTTTCCGTTAAGACACAGTAAACAGTTGAAATTATTCAGTATATATATATATATATATATATTATATATATATATATATATATATATATATATATATTACTGTGATCAAAAAATAGTAAGCCTTTTGTAATAAAACGCAAACGGGTTATTTATTTTTCCAAATTTATTTCATCCCCTTCAAAGTAATCCCCCTTGGATACAATGCCTTTATGTCAACATTTTTTCCATACATACATATATATATATATATATATATATATATATATATATATATATATATATATATATATATATATTATAAAACGCAACGTCTCTCTGTCTGTCTGTCCGTTAGTGCGCTTATCATTCGAGAACCACTAATCCGATTTACGTGTTTTTTTTTTTTAATTCATACATATGTTCTCTGGCCAGGTTTTATTAGAGATTTTGTTACGTTATGTAACATAAGGAATAAACAGTGACGATAATAGTGAATCAGGTAGGAAAAAAGTTTGCCGCCAGCGCGCTCCCTTGCAAAAAAACTTAAACAATAATTCCGTAGTCCACGCGAGCCGAGCCGCGGGTACAAGCTATTTATTTACATTTAATACACTGCAATATACTTACAAATGAATTTTTTGATTCATTAAACTCTTTTGTGTAATTAATATTGGATAAATAACATCGTAAATCGCGATTTTACGTATTAATCAAAGCACAAATAGGTTAGCGAAATCCAGTTCATTCACCTCAACAACAACAGCGTAATGATTCTCGTTTTTTCGTAAGATTTTAATTGTCTTTCAGTTTTTTTCTCAGGTTGTTTCATTCCATTTAAAATTTTAAAGTAAAGGTCGTGTTTCATCACGAGGTTATTGACCTATACGCTTGAGGTGTAATGGCTGTAAAATAGGATGACTTTTTGGCCCTCTATAATAAGAATTTTGAAAACATCATCAAAAACATTGACAAGCGTCTACTTGAAAATATTATATACTAGATTTATAAACGTTTTCAGTTTTCAGTTTAATATTGATTAGCTAAAAATTTAGAACAAAATAAACTTTTAGGAAAAAGGGGAAGCAAAATTTTTCTTTGACCAATACAATGAAATAATAATAATTATAATTTAATATAGGCAAAGTGAACTAACTGGTGTATTAAACAGACTGTAAGTACTTTCATTGTCGCTTTGTGCTTGGAGATATATAATCCAATTGGTTCGGTCCTCGAGTTCGAGATAGTAATTAGCTGAATTGGGAGTTTGGCCAGATTCTATCGAAATTAATATGAACGGATAACAGGTAATTAAGTCGAATAATATGGCCATCAGGTGGGATTCTAACATGATCTGCTATTATTGTATTTACGCAATAGTAATTACGTTCATAATTTTACCTTTGCCTAACTAATGGATAAAATAACAAATCTCAGGAGCTTTTCCTATAAAAAAACAAAAAACGTTGTAACTCAGCTACATTCACTAGAGATATTTAAATTTAAAACTATATATTAAAGGTCTTAAATTACTCTAACTCAGGGGTGCTCAAACGGTCGATCGCGATCGACAAGTCGATCGCGAGTGCTTTTTGAGTCGATCTCGAGAAAAAAATTCCGATATAGAACTATTCACAGATTTTGTTTTAGGTAACTAAAACAAAATGTAATGAATAAACTACTAAAATTTATTCGATCCACAATTAGGCCAGAATAACCCCCTTATCACTTTCTTTTATGGTAATAACCCCCTGCTAGCGGCAAAAGGCGACTTTATCAAAGGAACGCGCGGTACTTGTCAAAGAAAAGCCGCGTTTTTGATTCCCGCCGATTTTTCTAGAAACTTCGGGCGGCGTGTTTGACGGGAACATTCGAGACTTCGTTCGCGCCGATAGAAATGTTGCGCCTGCAGAAATAGGAGTCAGTCTGAGTTGTAACTTGAAGGCGATACATTGATACAAAGTTTATTAATAAATAGTCCAAAATGAGTGCGGCGAAGAAAAGTAAAACTTATCATTTTAATAACGATTGAGAGGAAGAATTTTTCTTTTGTATGGTAAAGGATAAGTGCATTTGTCACATTTGCCGTGCGTCAGTTGCAATACCTAAGCGTGGGAACTTAGAGAGGCATCATAAAACGGTTCATAAAAACTATGAAAAGGATTTTCCGTCACAGAGTGAATTAAGAAAACGAAAAGTACGTGATTTGATAACTTGTTTGAAAAAAGAACAAACCATGTTCACAAGACCAGCCAAACAATCAAAAGCTGCCACGATTGCGTCATTTAAAATATCTCATATATTGGCGAAACACAAGAAACCATTTGATGATGGATTGGTTGTGAAGGAAGCATTTATTGAAGCGGGTGAGACTTTATTTGGAGATTTTAAGAATAAAACAGAGATTATGTCTGCTATTAGAGAACTTCAGTTATCTCGTTCGACTGTCACAAGGCATGTTGAAGTCATGAGTCAGGACATGGCAGATAAACTAAAACATGATATCATGGAATGTACATACTTTTCTTTACAGTTCGACGAATCCACCGATATGACAAACACTGCTCAGCTGTGTATTTTTATTCGAATGGTATTCAATGACATGTCGGCTAAGGAAGAGTTTTTGATAATGATTCCTCTGAAAGGAAAGACCCCGTGGCGAAAAAATAATATATATGACGTTTTCTTCAATTTTGTAACAAACTACAAGCTACCAATATATAAACTAGTGTGCATTACAACCGATGAAGCACCAGCAATGACCGGAAACGAAAACGGTTTTTGTGGCATTGTGTCAAGCTAATGATGATTTCCCTTCATTTTTCTCCTTCCATTGCATTATACATCAACAAGTTTTTGTGTTCAAAAGTTCTAAACATGGAGGAGATTATGGGCATTGCAATAAAAAATTGTGAATTCTATCCGTGCACGTAGCTTGCAACGACGGCTCTTTAAATTGCAATTAGAAGATAGTGAGTCAGTTGAACACACTGATTTAGTTCTTCACGCGGACGTCAGGTGGTTGAGTCGCGGAAAATTCCTAGAAAGGTATCAAGAATTATTGCCCGAAATAACATCTTTTTTCGACGAAAGAGGTGATGACATGATGACACTCAGATGCTGAAAAACGGAAAATGGCTGACTGATTTGGCATTTTTGACAGACATCACAATGCATTTAAACACCATTAATTTGGAGCTTCAAGGTAAAGGAAAAACTATTATTGAGATGATTACGCAATAAACGCATTCAAAAGTAAATTGCAACTTATGATAGATCAACTGAAAAGAAAGCATCTGAAAAATTTTTCGTCTTTGAAAGCAAGGATTCTTCAGTTGAATTATGATATTTATGAGGCAGAATTATCAAATATTTTGGGCCAATTCGAAATACGTTTTTTATGATTTCAGTAAATTGGCAAATATCGCATCATTTATGAGTTATCCTTTTTCGTGTAAAAATATTGAGGAATTAGCTACTGAAATAGCAAGTCAGTTTAACATGGACTCATGTTCTGTTGAAAATGAGTTAGTGCAGATTATATCAGATATACATCTCAAAGCCACAGCATCTGATACAAAATTCTGGTGTTTTATATCTGAAGATCCGAATCTAAGGCAAATCGCCCTTCAACTGACGGTAATGTTTGGGTCAACTTACTTGTGCGAGTCTGCTTTTTCTGAAATGAAGATAATTCAGTCAAAATATCGCAATCGACTAACTGACGAACATATGTCATCATGCTTGCGATTAGCACTCGGTAATTATGTACCATCTTATGAAAAGTATGCTGAGGACATACAGTGCCACGCTTCAACATCCAAAGTCACACTTTAGTTAAGTTTAAACACTAGAACTCGTTTATTTTGTAAGAACCAATAAACTCGCAATTTTGAATAATTATGAGTTTTTTCATTGACATTTTAGAGCAGACCTACACTTACCTTGACTAAAAAAATGCATATTGTGCGGAAAACTAATATCTATGCCACGATACACCCTACCTAGACGACAATCCTGCATCACACTTACTTGCAGCCTCCCAGAGTCGATCGATCGTAGTCTAACAATATTGAGGTAGATCGCCAGCAGTTCAAGTTTGAGCACCCCTGCTCTAAGCCTAACTAACTACTACTAACTAACTAACAAAGTTAGTCTCGTCTGAGGATCTAAAGTTAAATCCACTTTTTTTTTTATAGGTCTAGCACACGTGCTGCAGGGAGGTCCCTAAAGCGCTACAGAAGCGGCACGTGTGCGGAAAAAGCAATTCTTCCTTCAAAAGCGATTTTTCTTTTTTAAAGTTTATCTTCAAACCGTTTATCTTTACCATTAACATTATTCAATATTTTTTGTAAAATGTATAAACATATGGATATCTTTTAAATAATACGATTTGTCGAGCTCTCTAAAATAAGCCTTAGTTTCAGCCGAATGTCTTTCCCTGAAGTCACCTGTTCAAATTTGAAAACAGGTAATAAACGGTAAGGACCAGATCTGGTGAATACAACGGATGAGGAAGCAATTCATAGCTCAATTGGCCCAATTTTACCACCGCTTTTATGGACTTATCGGTTGGTGCATTATCTTAGTGAAACATACACTTTTTTCTTCACTAAATGCGGCCTTTTTTCCCTTCATTTCACCATTCAAACAGTCCAATAAACCATTGTAACAGTTTCTGATTGTTGCTCGCCCCCTCTCAGGATAGCAGATCAATATTATTCTGTGCGCATCCTAAAAAATACTTGTTAAACTCTTTCCAGCTGATGTTTGTATTTTTGGACGCTTCGGTCGGCTTTCAGCCACTCTGCGGACTGATTGTTAGACTCAGGCAGTAGTGGTGTATCCCAGTTTCGCCCACTGTTACAAATCGATGCAAAAACTCCTTTGTTTTACGCCGAAACTGTGCCAAACCGCGTTCCGAATCTTCGACACGTTGCTGCTTGGATCAATCGTGAGAGTGTGCAACCCCATCGGCACATGGCGTTTTCATATGCCAATATTCGTGCAAAATATGCCTCACGCATTCTATTCATATTTTTAAGATGTCAGCTATCTCTCTCACTCTCACTCTGAGACCATTCAGAACAATATGGAGGACTTTTTTATGTTTTTTGGGGTGACTACCTCATTTAAAGGTCCGGAACGTGGTGCGTCATCGGTACTTGTACAACCGTATTTAAGTTCACTAAACCATCGATATATAGTTGCTTTCGACGAACCAGATGTGCCATAACATTTCTCCAGCCCTTCTTGGATTCTGGCCGTATATTTTCCCATCAAAAAGCAATGTTTAATCAACACATGAAATTCTTTTTGTTCCATCGTTTTGTAAAAATCAAAAGTAAAGCTGTAACTTGCAAAAACTAATAGCCGAAATGTCATGAAAATTTTACAGGAATCTTCTGGGAATTGATACTGACTGAAAATCATATGGTTTTTTTGTTTGTCCTGCCATCTCTCGGAAAATCTTGGGACTTTTCACCTCATCTAGTAATCACAATTAAGCCAGGTTAGTCTTGTGTTACCTACAAGGACTAAATATAGGTTTAAATTTTAAACCTACAAAGGTTAAACTTTAGAGGTTTTAAATTTTGACTTGGTTTATGTAACAAATGTTGTGGCGTTTGAATATATTTCTGTATAATTTTACAATTTAGTTTAGTGTACTTTAAATAAATTCTTGTTTCCAATTTGACCAAACTTCACTATAATAATTTACCAAACTATGTTCTAAATAAATTTTAAACGATTATTTATTTATGAAATATTAGGAAAGTTTATTGAGCGACACTCAATACAGCAAAAGTTTTATTCAAAAATCCTCCAATATCGGTAGCACAATTTAAACAAGAAAGTTTCGTTCCAGTTATTATGGAAGGGTTTTAGTTGGATTTAAGTAAACTTTGCACTGCATTTATGTTACGTCTAATCAGGCCGAAGTTTAATAACAACGTTTCAATATTGAATCTCGTATTTTGTTACTTACGTCCTTAAGTACACTTTTACATAGGGCGAATAAAAATATTATACTCTATCTAGTTGAAACTGATAGTAATAAAAATGCTAGTAGACTGATTGGCGGTCCTATAACAGAGGCGTGCCATCTATTCCCAGGTAACAATGTTCTTTTGTAATGAAGTTTTATTGCCCATCAAATTATTTTGATGGCCAATACCACTAGAGCAGCGGTGCTCAAACTTGAACTGCTGGCGATCTACCTCAATATTGTTAGACTACGATCGATCGACTCTGAGAGGCTGCAAGTAAGTGTGATGCAGGATTGTCGTCTAGGTAGGGTGTATCGTGGCATAGATATTAGTTTTCCGCACAATATGCATTTTTTAGTCAAGGTAAGTGTAGGTCTGCTCTAAAATGTCAATGAAAAAAACTCATAATTATTCAAAATTGCGAGTTTATTGGTTCTTACAAAACAAACGAGTTCTAGTGTCTAAACTTAACTAAAGAGTGACTTTGGATGTTGAAGCGTGGCACTGCATGTCCTCAGCATACTTTTCATAAGATGGTACGTAATTACCGAGTGCTAATCGCAAGCATGATGACATATGTTCGTCAGTTAGTCGATTGAGATATTTTGACTTAATTATCTTCATTTCAGAAAATGCAGACTCGCATAAGTAAGTTTACCCAAACATTGCCGTCAGTTGAAGGGCGATTTGCCTTAGATTCGGATATTTATCTTCAGATATAAAACACCAGAATTTTGTATCAGATGCTGTGGCTTTGAGATGTATATCTGATATAATCTGCACTAACTCATTTTCAACAGAACATGAGTCCATGTTAAACTGACTTGCTATTTCAGTAGCTAATTCCTCAGTGTTTTTACACGAAAAAGGATAACTGATAAATGATGCGATATTTGCCAATTTACTGAAATCATAAAAACGTATTTCGAATTGGCCCAAAATATTTGATAATTCTGCCTCATAAATATTATAATTCAACTGAAGAATCCTTGCTTTCAAAGACGGAAAATTTTTCAGATCCTTTCTTTTCAGTTGATCTATCATAAGTTGCAATTTACTTTTGAATGCGTTTATTGCGCTAATCATCTCAATAATAGTTTTTTCCTTTACCTTGAAGCTCCAAATTAATGGTGTTTAAATGCACTGTGATGTCTGTCAAAAATGCCAAATCAGTCAGCCATTTTTTCCGTTTTTCAGCATCTGAGTGTCATCACCTCTTTCGTCCAGAAAAGCTGTTATTTCGGGTAATAATTCTTGAAACCTTTCTAGGAATTTTCCGCGACTCAACCACCTTACGTCCCTGTGAAGAACTAAATCAGTGTGTTCAACTGACTCACTATCTTCCAACTGCAATTTAAAGAACCCGTCGTTGCAAGCTACGTGCACGGATAGAATTCACAATTTTTATTGCAATGCCCATAATCTCCTCCATGTTTAGAACTCTTGAACACAAAACTTGTTGATGTATAATGCAATGGAAGGAGAAAAATGAAGGAAAATCATCATTAGCTCGACACAATGCCACAAAACCGTTTTTGATTCCAGTCATTGCTGGTGCTCCATCGGTTGTAATGCACACTAGTTTATATATTGGAACTCTTACTTTGTTACAAAATTGAAGAAAACGTCATATACATCTTCGCCACGGGTCTTTCCTTTCAGAGGAATCATTGTCAAAAACTCTTCTTTAGCCGACATGTCATTGAATACCATTCGAATAAAAATACACAGCTGGGCAGTGTCTTTCATATCGGTGGATTTGTCGAACTGTAAAGAAAAGTATGTACATTCCATGATATCATGTTTTAGTTTATCTGCCATGTCCTGACTCATGACTTCAACACGCATTGTGACAGTCGGACGAGATAACTGAAGTTCTCGAATAGCAGACATAATCTCTGTTTTATTTTTAAAATCTCCAGATAAAGTCTCACCCGCCTCAATAAATGCTTCCTTCACAACCCATCCATCATCAAATGGTTTCTTGTGTTTCGCCAATATATGAGATATTTTAAATGACGCGATCGTTGCAGCTTTTGATTGTTTGGCTCGTCTTGTGAACATGGTTTGTTCTTTTTTCAAACAAGTTATCAAATCACGTACTTTTCGTTTTCTTAATTCACTCTGTGACGGAAAATCCTTTTCATAGTTTTTATGAACCGTTTTATGATGCCTCTCTAAGTTCCCACGCTTAGGTATTGCAACTGACGTACGGCAAATGAGACAAATGCACTTATCCTTTACCATACAAAAGAAAAATTCTTCCTCTCAATCGTTATTAAAATGATAAGTTTTACTTTTCTTCGCCGCACTCATTTTGGACTATTTATTAATAAACTTTGTATCGATGTATCGCCTTCAAGTTACAACTCAGACTGACTCCTATTCCTGCAGGCGCAACATTTATATCGGCGCAAACGAAGTCTCGAATGTTCCCGTCAAACACGCCGCCCGAAGTTTCTAGAAAAATCGGCGGGAATCAAAAACGGTGCTTTTCTTTGACAAGTACAGCGCGTTCCTTTTATAAAGCCGCCTTTTGCCGCTAGCAGGGGGTTATTAGGATAAAAGAAAGTGATAAGGGGTTATTCTGGCCTAATTGTGGATCGAATCGATCGCGATCGACCGTTTGAGCACCCCTGCACTAGAGTATAGATACCGTAAAAAAATTAGATGAAGAATATCGCAAAATTAGTTTAAAAAAAAATAGCCCGGGGGTCAATTTTAAAAGCTAATTTACGCTAATTTAAATTCTTAATTAAAAAAATGGGTGTAGGACCATTTGAAAAGATCGTTTCTCTTATCGTCATTATCAAATTTTTACTTCACCGATAAAAAATTAATTGAAGGTTACTATTTAAAAATGGAATGGAATTACATTTACCTCTTTAAAACACCTATAAATCTGGGTGCCATCTGCGAATAAATGGCTGTGGACGCCTAGAGGGCTCCATATACTATCAAGCAAATCTAATTAATATTTCATTTCACTGATCCAAAACAATGGTGCTAACAGTGAGAGGCGCACATTGCCCACGGCCTTGTTATGACTTATTTATAGGCAATAAATAAGTCGAGTGCCGTTTCTCCGACGAAGCAATCGTTATAAAGACTCGTGTTACGACCCTCTGAAGATTTCGAATTGTAACTCATCAAACGCGATGGCTGTTCGATACTGTCTTACACGAACGTTAATGGGTCTGCGTCACGCTAACAGAAATGCTACCAGAATTATTAAAATATTAGATGAGATAGTTCTGAATGATCAAGAGGGAAGCGAGGAAAGTAATACAGCAAATGCGAATATGTCCAAATTATAAGGAGATTAATAATGAAAAAAAGGATCCTAATTTATCTGAAGTTTACCAACAAATATGTTTTTTGGCTCGCTGATTATGAATTCGAAGTCCAATAAGGCAAATTATACCAGCGAAATCCAATATGGCGCACGCATAATAGCTTGATAACAAAACGCAATTACACAGATTGACAAATACTAGGTAATTTAATACGTTTATTTTATTATTACATTTGTTATCATTCCACTACCAGAGGTTTTCTTTACAAGTTGACGCCATTTTTGATCCGCCATATTGGAAAAAATAATGACGACTATACCCTTATGAAAACATCGGTTATTCGAAGAGTAAGATGCAATACATATGGACAAAAAAAAAAGGTGCTCTTTCAAATTTTTCCGAGCAATATTAGTAAAAAATCCCTAATTTTGCTCACTCAAGACGCCATATTGGATTTTACAGGTGGAATTGGGCTAGTTGGACTTTGAATTTATGATCAGCGACCCCGAAGACATAGTCAGTGACAAATACTAGGTTATTTGGTAGGTTTATTTTATTATTACACTTGTTATCATTCGATTACTAGAGGTTTTCTTTACAAGCTGACGCCATTTTGATCCGCTATATTGGAAAAAATATTGACGACAAAACACTTATAATCGGTTATGCCAAGGGTGAGATGCAATACTGATGGACAAGAAAAAAAAGGTGCTTTTTTAAATTTTACTAGAAATATTACTAAAAATTACTTAATTTTGCTCACTCAAGACGCCATATTGGATTTCGCGGGTATAATTTGCCTAGTTGGACTTCGCATTCATAATCAGCGAACCAAAAAAACATATTTGTTGGTAAATTTCACATAATTAGAAACCTTTGCTTCATTATTATACTCCATATAATTTGATCAACTGGAATTTTTACGCGTTACCGATGCCAGTTTGCATCCGCCATATTGAATTTCTCAAAAGGCCCATCGGATTTCAAAAGAACACATCAATACGAGTTTTTTAAGCCCCCGCTCATTTACCTACCTTGCGTCAAATTTTGGTTTCATGGGTGGCACGGTTGACGTAGAACGTCACATATATATATATATATATATATATATATATATATATATATATATATATATATATATATATATATATATATATATATAGCGCTGCGATCGCAGTTCCGAGCATGCGTGGCAGTTACTCTGACTCAAGCAGAAGAAATGTACGCAATTTTCAGATCGCTGCTGCCGACGTGTTCTTTGTAGTGCTTCTTTATGATGTCATCCTTAATTGAAAATGCCGCCGCTTGTGAAATCAGATCTGTGATTGGTTTTCTAAATGCAAAGAAAGTTAAACCAAGTGAAATTTATAGGCAAATCTGCGAGGTTTACGGACAAACTGCTATGAGTGATTCAATGGTTAGAAGATGGGTCAGACAGTTCAATGAAGGATGTGATCAAGTGCACGATGAAGAACGATGAGGACGCCCGTCTTTGGTTACTGATGAACTGGCTCACGCAATTGAAGAGAAGCTTAAGCAAAACCATAAGTTTACAATTAGTGCTCCTGCTATGGAATTTCCGCAAATCTCACGATCACTAATTCATGAAATTGTTAATGAAAAACTGAAATTTCGAAAACTTTGCTCACGTTGGGTACCCAAAATTCTTACTGAACAACACAAAAAACAACGGATGGGCAGTGCACTTCAGTTTTTGACACGCTACAATGAAGACGGTGATGATTTTCTTTCTCGGATAGTGACGAGGGATGAAACTTGGGTATCTTACGACAACCCAGAAACTAAACGGCAATCAATGGAATGGACGCCCACTTCGTTCCCAACGAAAGTTAAGCCTAAGCAAATCTTGACACCTCGAAAACTCATGTGCACCGTTTTTTGGGACAGAAAAGGCATTTTGCTGATTGATTGGACGAGCTGAAAGAACATGTTACCACATGGTTGAAAACACAGGCGGCAACCTTCTATGAAGAAGGCATACAAAAACTTGTACCACGCTATGACAAGTGCCTACAAAATTTCGGAAGCTATGTAGAAAATTAGTTTAACAGTTGTAGATTTTTGTACAATAAATATTTTTTTCTGTATCTGTACACGTTTTTTTTATATAATCAAACGGAACTTACTTTGTGGATATACCTCGTATATATAAATATATATATATATATATATATATATATATATATATATATATATATATATATATATATATATATATATATATATATATATATATATATGATAATATGACGTCCACAAATCCCTGCCCACACGTTTACCTTTTGTGGTCTTTGAGAATGAATGTCGATTATCCAGTGGAGATTCTCAATATTATCGATGAAAATCTTACAGAACAGCGGTATTTACAGTTACTCCAAGAGCAAGTTATTCTAACTTGTGCAGGTCTTTTTCCCGACGAAAATAATTTGGATATCCCTGGTACCAACAGGACGGAGCATCTCCTCACTATGAAGTCAATATTCGGATGCGATTTTTTCTAATCGATTGATGGTCAGAAGTGGTGCTGTAGAATGGCCTGTAAGGAATCCCGACCTTACGCCACTCGATTTTTTTTTTATGAGGTCATTTGAAAACCATAATTTACTGATGTCGACCTGAAACTGTAGAAGATTTACAACAAATTGGGTCGTTGCCTCGCTGTTAACGGTAGACATTTTGAGCAATTGTTACCTTAAAAATAAACCTACAGTATTTATTAATAGTTTTTTGTCTTTTTTTATTTTAAATTTCAAATGACAATAATTCCAAAATAGTTCAATTTAGATATGTTAGACAAATAATATCTAGAATTTTTAGTGGGAGTCAAAAATAAAAGAATATACAGGGATTTTCATTAAAAAAAATCAGGATGGCGTAATTTCTTCGAACTGACAGTTCAAAACATTTTATTGCCAACGTCAGCATGTGCGTCGTATAACACCCTATAACTTTTATTTGAACTTTTGTTTGATACATTGATTAATAAATGCTGTGGAATCATTATTCCATACATATGGAGCACCCTGTATAAGAAGCACCCTCTACCCAACCTCATTAATCCTTGACATATTTTACTAGACATAATATGCTTAAAATTTGTCGAAAAAAACGTGTAATATTTCAAAATGCTGTATAATTTACACAATATTAAATAATCTCCGCTCCTTTCTGGTTTAAAATTGATAGCAGTGAAAAAACAACCTAATTTTGAGATTTCTCGACTTCACGAAAACACGATATATACGAATCATTCCCTCTAAATTCCTTCTCTACCCTTCTCATCCCTTATATAGTTTACTATAAATATTTAGACATAAAATTTATTTATCATATCAACAAAAACAGGAAAAATTACTATATTATTACATTCATTTAAAATTTAACGACCCTCACCTCTTTCAAACCCCTTCGCCTGAGGCCATATCGTTCAAAAACTATAAGCACCCCCTCGTTAAATAATATCTAAGTCCCAAGGTTGAAATTGATATCTCATTTCATTCAAAAGTTATCCTGCCGACAGACAGACAGATTGACGGAAATGAATGACTATGATTTTCGTGATCTAGGAACGTGAAGAAAAACAAAAATCTGGAAGTGTGATTTTTCACGATTACATTACTCTGCAAGAGGGGCTTCGACGTCAACCGAAAAAATTCTTTGTCACAGGAATCAAGAAGCTAGCAGAAAGGTGGGACAAATGTATTAAAGTTGGGGGGATTTTGTAGAAAAGTAAACCAAATTTTGTACCAATCCAATGGTTTATTGTTCTTGAGCTAGAGCTATTTGTTTCTTTACTTATTGAATGACCCTTATATATATATATATATATATATATATATATATATATATATATATATATATATATATATATATACGAGGCTGGTTTGAAAAGTCCGTGCAAAAATAAAAACTACTTATGTGTTTGGGGTAAACCTTTTTTATTTTTCGACATAGTCTCCTTTTAGGCTAATACACTTCGTCCAACGATGTTCTAGTTTGTTGATCCCTTCCGAATAATAGGATTTGTCCAAGTCTGCAAAATATCGATTAGTGTCTGCAATCACCTCCTCGTTTGAATAAAATCTTTGTCCCGCCAGCCATTTCTTCAAATTGGGGAACAAATAGTAGTCCGAGGGAGCCAAGTCTGGAGAATAGGGGGGATATGAAACGAGTTGGAATCCTATTTCCATTAATTTTGCGACCACAACTGCTGAGGTGTGTGCTGGTGCGTTGTCGTGATGGAAAAGAACTTTCTTGTGGGCCAATCGCGGGCGTTTTTCTTGCAGCTCGGTTTTCAAACGGTCCAATAACGATGAATAATATTCACCTGTAATAGTTTTACCCTTTTCCAGATAGTCGATCAGGATTATCTCTCGCGAATCCCAAAAGACAGTCGCCATAACCTTTCCGGCCGAAGGAACGGTCTTCGCCTTTTTTGGTGCAGATTCCCCCTTGGTAACCCATTGTTTAGATTGTTGTTTGGTCTCAGGAGTATAGTAATGTATCCATGTTTCATCCACAGTGACGAAACGACGCTTAAAGTCCTCCGGATTCTTCTGGAACAGCTGCAAACCATCCTTGCAACACTTCACACGATTCCGTGTTTGGTCAAGCGTGAGCAATCGCGGCACCCATCTTGCAGATAGCTTTCTCATGTCCAAATGTTTATGCAAAATATTATGTACCCGTTCAGTCGAGATGCCCACAGCACTAGCAATCTCACGCACCTTAACTCTTTTGTCATCCATCACCATATCATGGATTTGATCAATGATTTCTGGAGTCGTAACCTCCACAGGCCGTCCAGAACGTTCAGCGTCACTTGTACCCATATGGCCAGTCCGAAAATTTTGAAACCACTCATAAACTGTTCTAATCGAAGCTGCAGAGTCACCATAATGTTTATCAAGCTTCTCTTTAGTCTCCTGAGGCGTTTTGCCTTTCATAAAGTAATGTTTAATCACCACACGAAATTCTTTTTCGTCCATTTCTTGAAAATCACTCGACTTTCTTGATTCACACGAATGCCAAACACAAAGAAATAGACCAATATGGCTGAAAGTAAAAATGATTAGAAAGTTTTTCCGAACCAAGGGACAAAAAACAGCTTCGTCACGATAAGCAGTCAAAATCGTCATTTAAAATTTAAATTTAATAAATTCTTATGCCGGACATTCTAGTACCTTTTATTGTTTTGTATTCCTAACTGTTCTATTAAAACTTCAATAAAATGCCGGTAGTTATTTTCTTCAAATAATAACTTCAAGATTGCTCGATGTCTTCCTAACATTTATTACATTTAAGTGTCAAATAAGACTTGTGGTTTATCTTTACAGGAACACTGGTCGATGTAGATTTTGTTATTTCTAACTCACTATATTAAGTTTACATTTCTTATAAGCATTATGTTTCATTACTTATGTAAATTTATCTTATTAAGATTTTAGGATAGATTAAATAATGGGTCTGACTCCGTTGGTGGTAGAATTTAGAAAGTTATCTATTGAATATAATAACTCTTAATATCCTGCAACTAGTTCATCACCGGTTGCTGTCATAAAAGAATAATTCAAAACAGGTAGCAAACTCCAGTAAAATGCATAAGAAATCTCTTTTTTTTTGAGCGTACCCCAACATGTATTTGCATCTACAATGAGAGAATTCTGCTATCAACTCCAAACAAATACACTTTACTCGAGCGAAAGTCAAAAATCAATACTTTAATATGCCATTTTATGCAACTACGAAAATGGACCAATTGGATAAGAATATGTGGTAGCGTCTTCTTAAAAGGGCTTTTACCGCGGACAAAGTATCTGGTACCTTCGATTGATTATATATTGAACGAGAAATGATGGTTCTTGGGTAGACCGTATTCATTTGAAGTAAATCAGGACTACTTCTAATTGACAAGGTCTAGTCTAAAAAAAATCGTGAAAATTTCCATTCCATGAATCTACGATAATCTTTAAAGTCTCGTTAAATGAGTGGGTCTTATGAAACACTATTCAAATTTTGAAAAAAAAAATTGAATTTTCTAACGATCGCAACAGATTTTAAGAGATTCGTTTATTGTTTCCACCACTTCTGTAGTCTTTTACCCCAGTTACAAAAATATCATTACCAAAAATATTAATATTGTCCTCCCTTTTTCTTCTCCTAATGAAACCCTTTCAGAAGATATTTTTGTCGCTTTTGATAATCACCAGTCATTATCTAATTGACATCCTTTTAACTTTTCCACAACTTTTCCTTCACCTGTTTTGCTGATAAGAAATGACCGACTAAATAAAATCAAAGCGGTCCGGAAAAACTTTTATCTACAGTAATCCTGTTACTTGATGCCCTCTTACAAACCTTTAGTTATAGTATTTTCCTAAATAAGAGCTTGGAAATGAATTTTGTAAGTTTGTCCTTTGCTCCTATATTTCTAACTCCAATATATAGGTATATGTAATAAATTTACACAGAGCACGATAGTATAATGAGATATCGATTGAAAGTTTGATTTTTTTATCGTTCATCTTCCCGTCTGGGTAGCAATTTTACCCTTTTTTACATCGTAAAAATATCGGTGAGAATGTTGTAATACTCGTCAACATTGTCCAAGTGCCGAAACATTCATTTTTGTATTTTACAGCACCTTTCTTACAACGCGGTAGTGCCGCCACGGACATTATTGTATTTCTGCAACAACCACTACCTATGTATGTGGCTAAGCCAAATATACTTAAATAAATTATATAATAAGTATGCTGACCTGCCGGGCTTGAAATACGAGATCTTCTACACCGTAAGCAAGTACTACGACACGAAGCCACAGGCCGCCACTGGTATATGGGGTATACTCTTAGTATAGTTTAGATATTGAAGTCGAAGACCAATTTAATTTTCCATTATTTGATGTCTTAAACGAAGTAAGAACGACTATACAAGGTTCGGCGTCAAAATCCGGACAAATTAAAACATTTTTTTAAAACATAATTTTTATTGCAAAAATGGAGAAGTTTGTAAAGTCATAAAGAACACATTTATTCAATATAACCCTCTTCTGCTTGAATGATCACCTCCATTCTCGGTCTGAAGCGGTCGCGGGCCCGTTTTAATGAGTCACGGTCCATATCGGCGAATGCCGCTTGAACAGCGGCTCTCAATGATGCGACGTTTGGTTGTCTGAACTTGTTAGTGACCGTTTCAACCACGCTCCATACATAGAAGTCCAAAGGATTTAAATCTGGGCTGTTAGGAGGCCAAAATTCTTTGGACCAAAACATGTCGACGTCAACTTTGCATCAAATGACTTATGTGCGCGGGCGCACCGTCCGGCTGGAAAACACGTTCTATCTACGGCTTCACCACATTTATCAGAATCAATGAGAACATCTTGAGGATCATGGGCGAGCCAGCGATCATTCTTTCGATTGATTTTCGCATCGACAGTAAAAATTATTTCATCAGAAAAAAACCTGAGGCGTCCGGCAGCATTGTTTCGTAAAGAACACAAAAGCAGGTTACAGCGTCAACTCGCTTTGTCCGGGCAGCTTCGGAAAGCATCTGTCTCACTTTAATTGTATAAGACATCTAGCGGAGCTCCTCCTCGACGATTCGACTCATAGTTTTTTTCACTCACACCGACAACCGACGACAATTTTCGGATCAACTGCTCTGGATCCTCAAAAATCAGCTCCTGAGTCCGTTGAATGATTTCAGGCGTCTTAATAACACGCTCCTTCGAGTGAATTTGCCGGTGTTGCAAAACCTCGGTTGGACTTCTCCGAGTCGTTGTACTTCGCGACATCATACACAGTCGATCTTGGGTACCCGAAGAATCGAATGATTTCTGTTGCTGAGCGCCCAACGCGAACACTTTCGATAATCGCGGCTCTTCGATTATAGTCCGCACTTGGTTTCAACATTGTGACTGTTTCGAGGTTATGAATGTTTAGTACATGCGTCAAGCTATTTGGACGCCAATTGCGACCTCTCGAAGTGGTACAGAACGGTGGGAAATTCAAATTGAATTTTGTCCGGATTTTAGCGCCGCACCCTTGTAATTTCTTCGTCACTATATATTTTTCGATGTATTACACGTTTAGGTTAAACAATCGATTGAATCATATTACAATATTCAATTTAAGTACCACCCAAAGTATGTTCCGAATGAGAAACATTAAAAGAAAATAGTTAATAGAAAAATAAATATCTTTACAAAATTTCTCCCCCATTCAACCCTACCGTCTCTGGTATCTTATTTATACTCACCTAGCTCTCACAGACCCACTATTCGTTTCTATTTAACCTGAGCTCTCGGCAATATATTCAATTTGGGCTTAAATTCAGGCAGGACTGTCATCGTACTAGTCGTATTTTCTGCGGATTTTCAGATAAAATTTGAAACGGAAAGGAAATTGAAAAGCCTACACGCACGCACGGTTAAAGTAGAATCTTTGGAAAATGATTTAGAGTTTGTTTTTGTTCTCTACTTTATCTGCATGGAAGTAGGTAACTTATGAAAAGCTAGTGGTAACAAAATGTACATATTTTTATCCTAAGATTTAAAAAAAAAGTTGTTTGTTACGAGATCGCACATGCAATTTTCAATGATCTTTAACATTATTTTCTCGTTTTTGAGGTATCTGCGCTCCTATCACAAAAAATTATCTTTCTAGTGCAGGGGTCGGCAACCTATGGCACGCGTGCCATCTCTGGCACGCCAAGCAATTTTGAATGGCACGCGTACCTATTCAAAGTTTACACATTAATTCTGTAATCTGTGACATGTTTCGAAATTAAGTAAATAATCGAAGACAGTATTACTTTAACGATACAAACAAAAACGATATATTATATAGGTCACTAAATATTATTACCAAAAAACTACAAAATATATATTTTGTAATTTATAATTTTATTGAATGCATTGGTTTGGCTTTAATTTCGGCAGGTATTAAAGACGGCAAGCCTCAAAATATAAGCCTAGGCAAAAACACAAATAAACGTCCTCAATTCAGATCAAAAGAGCCGCTATAAGGCGGTTTTTGTTTGACTTTACTTCAATCGTTCCGACGCGGGCCGCAACTCTCTTTATATTGCCGAACTTTAGTTTTTGTTAGATTTAACTTCTAGGCGCGTTGTAGATAATAATTTTTGTTCTAAGAAATTTAATAAACGTAATTACTGGAATTCTCTGGAAACATTATTTTTCTATATATAGCAAGCGGCTACACGTTTGGATCATTTAGTATAGAAGTAACATCCGTTCCAGTCAATAGTCGTCGAAAAGTTTAAAAATTAAAATTACGTTGCGTTATAGCCGCGAAGAAACAGAAGGTAGACGTTCGATCATTTCAAACTTCATGGACAATAGATTACGGTTTTGTACAGCAAAACGATCGGGCCATTTGTGTCCTATGTCGGAAAAGCGTAGTTTTCCGGATATCTACTGTTCAACGACATTTCCAGATAAAATATGAATCGTCATTTAAAGACAACGCTGATAAAAGGGAGGCAATACAAAAAGCAAGTAAACAATACGAGAAACAGTCGACATTCTTTAGCAAAGTTTCCCAAGGAAAAAATCAGGTAACTGAATGCAGTTTCAAAATTGCACAAAAGGGTAGGCCGTTTACTGACGGGCAATTTATGAAGCAAACGTTTTTGAGTACTGGCGAGATTTTATTCGACGACTTGCCCAATAAGGATACAATATTGGTCAGGATTAGGGATATACCGGCATCAGGGCGAACCATCGAGAGACGAATTACCGAAATGACACAAAATATCCAAAAACAGCAGAGAGACGCTATCAAACGGAGTTTTGTATTTAGTGTAGCATTGGATGAAAGTGTCGATATTAATGACATTGCCCGTCTGGCAATCGTTGTGCGATACTTCGATGATGGTAGTGTGTATGAAGAGCTGATTTGTCTGCTCCCATTGCAGGGAACAAGAGGAGAGGATATATTTTCAGAATTTGTTAAACATTTTGAAAAGCGGAACATTGATTTAAATAAAATTTTTTACGTAACGACAGATGGCTCTCCTGCTATGATTGGGAGACATAAAGGATTTGTTTCTCTTCTTATTGAACGCATGGGTCGATTAGTTTTGAATTTTCATTGCATAATTCACTAAGAGTTTGTGCGCTAAAATCTCCGCTGAAAGTTTAAAATCCGTGATGGATAGGGTGGTTAAAAAACAGTTAACTACACTGTCGGTCGTTCTTCACTGATCCATAGACAATTTAAGGCGTTTCTGCAGGAACTAGAAAGTGCATATTCAGATATACCATTGCACAATAACATGCGCTGGCTCAGCCGTGGTAAAGTGCTCTCTAGATTTGTGCAATGTCTGGGCGAAATTAAATCAAGTGGATGCTTATCCTGAACTAGAAGATAAGAATTGGATCTGTATGTTAATGTTTCTTACTGATATTACAAACCATCTCAGTGAACTGAACTTAAAGTTACAAGGTTCAGGCAAAACAGTTTTGGATTTATACGAATCCTGGAAATCATTCAAATTAAAAATAGATTTATTTACCAGCGATATTACTACAAACACATATAAATATTTTCCAAATTTAAAAACTTATATATCCAGTGTCTATGATGGTGCACTAATAGACGAAATTCTTAAATACATGACTAATTTAAAAGACGAGTTTATCGAGTGGGGTCAGGATTTTGACAAACATGGTCCTATGTTCGCTTTTTTAATCAAACCAGATTTAATGGATTTTTCCAGCAGTTGCTTTGACATATCTCTTTTCTCATGGATGGACATTAATGATTTTGATCTTCAATACATTGAATTTAAAAGCTCCGAGTTATGGAACACGAAATTTGTAGAATTAAGAAGGGTATTAGAAGGTGACTGCCAGGACCATTCAAACGAGATACTCAGTTGTTGGATGAGTTTACCAGAGAAATTTATTTGTCTTACGAAAGTAGCGTTTGCCATGCTTACAGCTTTCGGATCATCCTATATCTGTGAACAAAAGTTGTTCATATGAGAGTGATTTTAAACCCGTACCGAAGCAGCCTGACAACAGACAACTCGGAAGCATGTGTGACATTGAAAATAACCAGACATGAAGCGGATATAAGAAAACTCTCTAAAGAACTTCAAGCACAGGGTTCACACTAGGTCCTAGGACTAGGACTATAATAAAATTATTTGTTAAATGTTAAAATTTTGTAATTAAACCTTCTAAAAGCAATATTTTAAGTTAATTTTTGTTAATTTTAGTTGTAGTAAGTACCTATGTCGGCACGCAAAATGTTGTATGGATGAAAATTGGCACCCCTTAGTTAAAAGGTTGCCGACCCCTGCTCTAGTGCTTCTCCTCTATATATGTACACAACTTCCTAACATTTTGGAAGCGCTAATTAAGAATTAAAAATAAAAATGCAAAAGGAAAAAAGGTCTTTCTAAAGTAAAAAAAAAACTTATACAATAGGGTGTTGCCAACGAAATGAAGGACAATTTGTTTGTGTAGTTAATAATAAGGTGGCATAAAACCTAAATGTTTATTAGCTGCAAAAAGCATCAGAAGAAGTTACCATGTAACGAAACGCGTCATGCAATATTGTAATAAAAAGTGGAAACTTAGTTATGGATTTCCATCACGTAAAAGCCAAAACAATTCAAAGTATAAGGTGTTGTGTTTAAAATCAGTCAAATCTTGCTTTCCTTAAAATGACAACTTTTATTTTTAATTATTGCCTCGCAAATGTTAGATATTTTATTTAGTAATTTATTAAATAACTCGGAGTCCAAATTTTCCGATTCATTTTTAGGCATTCCCAAAGTTACGCAAAGCTTGATGGACGACTCTAAAACCCTTCAATCTAAGTTATCCCGTACTAAGTTCGATCGATTGGAGAGAGATGGACGGATTGAGATAGCCATTACATTATATGTATTAGTTTCTTTCTCATTTTTTCTTTACGATAGTTTTGAACTTGCGATTAATATTTAGCCGAGATGGCATCGCTTTCTCGTGCAGGATTTCCAAGTATCCTTTATTTAATTTAATGTTTATTTTCACCAGACTAGTTGGCTTACTGCCACCAAAACATCCTCAAACATTATGGCTGCTATCTGCGTACCTAATGGCACTGTACAACTGCTGAAACCCTGTCATTAGCTGAGCGAAAACCAAATTTTGATATAATAGTCCAAGGGACTTTATTCCATTGATCTATAGTCCAGTTTCTACGAGTATATGTTATAGCAAATTGCAATCTGTTTTGCTTGTGTATGATTGTTAGGTTCGGTTTTATGATTATCTAATAGTGGTAATCTAAGTGGTCCAACACAATGTTTCCTTCAAAGCACCGAAATTTGAGGTACAGTTAAGCATCTATTTTGTTTAGACATCATTATAATGGACGGATCTTCACGTTTTATTGTGAGTTTAGACCGACCTAACCTTTTTCCGTCTTTATCTACTTCCTTTACATGTTGCTGTAAAGCAGGGGTGCTCAAACGGTCGATCGCGATCGACAAGTCGAACGCGAGTGCTTTTTGAGTCGATCTCGAGAAAAAAAATTCCGATATAGAACTATTCATAGATTTTGTTTTAGGTAACTAAAACAAAATGTAATGAATAAACTACTAAAATTTATTCGATTCACAATTAGGCCAGAATAACCCCCTCATCACTTTCTTTTATCGTAATAACCCCTGCTAGCGGCAAAAGGCGGCTTTATCAAAGGAACGCGCGGTACTTGTCAAAGAAAAGCCCCGTTTTTGATTCCCGCCGATTTTTCTAGAAACTTCGGGCGGCGTGTTTGACGGGAACATTCGAGACTTCGTTCGCGCCGATATAAATGTTGCGCCTGCAGGAATAGAAGTCAGTCTGAGTTGTAACTTGAAGGCGATACATCGATACAAAGTTTATTAATAAATAGTCCAAAATGAGTGCGGCGAAGAAAAGTAAAACTTATCATTTTAATAACGATTGGGAGGAAGAATTTTTCTTTTGTATGGTAAAGGATAAGTGCATTTGTCTCATTTGCCGTGCGTCAGTTGCAATACCTAAGCGTGGGAACTTAGAGAGGCATCATAAAACGGTTCATAAAAACTATGAAAAGGATTTTTCGTCACAGAGTGAATTAAGAAAACGAAAAGTACGTGATTTGATAACTTGTTTGAAAAAAGAACAAACCATGTTCACAAGACCAGCCAAACAATCAAAAGCTGCAACGATCGCGTCATTTAAAATATCTCATATATTGGCGAAACACAAGAAACCATTTGATGATGGATTGGTTGTGAAGGAAGCATTTATTGAAGCGGGTGAGACTTTATTTGGAGATTTTAAAAATAAAACATAGATTATGTCTGCTATTAGAGAACTTCAGTTATCTCGTCCGACTGTCGCAAGGCATGTTGAAGTCATGAGTCAGGACATGGCAGATAAACTAAAACATGATATCATGGAATGTACATACTTTTCTTTACAGTTCGGCGAATCCACCGATATGACAGCCACTGCCCAGCTGTGTATTTTTATTCGAATGGTATTCAATGACATGTCGACTAAGGAAGAATTTTTGACAATGATTCCTCTGAAAAGAAAGACCCGTGACGAAGATATATATAACGTTTTCTTCAATTTTGTAACAAACTACAAGCTACCAATATATTAACTAGTATGCATTACAACCGATGGGGCACCAGCAATGACTGGAAACAAAAACGGTTTTGTGGCATTGTGTCGAGCTAATGATGATTTCCCTTCATTTTTCTCCTTCCATTGCATTTTACATCAACAAGTTTTGTGTTCAAAAGTTCTAAACATGGAGGAGATTATGGGCATTGCAATAAAAATTGTGAATTCTATCCGTGCACGTAGCTTGCAACGACGGCTCTTTAAATTGCAGTTGGAAAATAATGAGTTAGCTGAACACACTGATTTAGTTCTTCACACGGACGTCAGGTGGTTGAGTCGCGGAAAATTCCTAGAAAGGTTTCAAGAATTATTGCCCGAAATAACAGCTTTTCTGGACGAAAGAGGTGATAACACTCAGATGCTGAAAAACGGAAAATGGCTGACTGATTTGGCATTTTTGACAGACATCATAATGCATTTAAACACCATTAATTTGGAGCTTCAAGGTAAAGGAAAAACTATTATTGAGATGATTAGCGCAATAAACGCATTCAAAAGTAAATTGCAACTTATGATAGATCAACTGAAAAGAAAGGACCTGAAAAATTTTCCGTCTTTGAAAGCAAGGATTGCTCAGTTGAATTATGATATTTATGAGGCAGAATTATCAAATATTTTGGGCCAATTCGAAATACGTTTTTATGATTTCAGTAAATTGGCAAATATCGCATTATTTATGAATTATTCTTTTTCGTGTAAAAACATTGAGGAATTAGCTACTGAAATAGCAAGTCAGTTTAACATGGACTCATGTTCTGTTGAAAATGAGTTAGTGCAGATTATATCAGATATACATCTCAAAGCCACAGCATCTGATACACAATTCTGGTGTTTTATATCTGAAGATGCATTTTCTGAAATGAAGATAATTAAGTCAAAATATTGCAATCGATTAACTGACGAACATATGTCATCATGCTTGCGATTAGCACTCGGTAATTACATACTATCTTATGAAAAGTATGCTGAGGACATGCAGTGCCACGCTTCAACATCCAAAGTCACTCTTTAGTTAAGTTTAGACACCAAAACTCGTTTGTTTTGTAAGAACCAATAAACTCGCAATTTTGAATAATTATGAGTTTTTTCATTGACATTTTAGAGCAGATCTACACTTACCTTGACTAAAAAAATGCATATTGTGCGGAAAACTAATATCTATACCACGATACACCCTACCTAGACGACAATCCTGCATCACACTTACTTGCCGCCTCTCAGAGTCGATCGATCGTAGTCTAACAATATTGAGGTAGATCGCCAGCAGTTCAAGTTTGAGCACCCCTGCTGTAAAGGGTGTAATATAAAATACGAGTTTTGTTGTCGCTTACTACAACCTTCCTCATATACCGAGGGCGAACACTTTAAAGCAAAATAAAAATAAATTCAGAAAACGGAACCCTCGCCTTTCATTGCTACAGTAAAACCACTTGTGTAGATCTTAAAAAAATTTTTAAAATCATCCACTGTAAATAAACAAACTTTTACTGTATTAGGTAATGCAATAATGGGTTATACAAAAGGTCATAAAACATGTATGCCGTCGGAAATTTACAATAATAAGAATTCCAAGAAAAACTTGCAATTGTAATTACATCGGTAATCAATAAAGATTTACGGCAGAAAATGGTTTTTAAATGTTTATAATGGTTTTAAAATTTTACAACGAATTGAAAATAATAACTGCTTTCAAACTTTTGGATGGTTGTATATACTAAATTTAACGTCTGTCTGTATAAGCGTTTGTACATGTATGTCTGTGCATGGTCGGCTAAAACCTAAGAACGAATAATATTGATTTCAAAACAACGAAATATCGGAAGAAAACATGAAATAATTTTATATTTAAATTTATGAAATCAACGTATGTATATGATTAAATGGTTATGACACAGATGGTAGAACAGTTAATTTAAACTATAAAGCCCAATCGACATAGACTTAGAAAAAGCACTGGACAGTGTACCGAGAAATAAAGTGTGGAAAAGCCTAAAAAAACAAGGGAATAAACAAAAAAACAATAAGAATCATAAAGGGAATACCATATACAGTAACAATCTGCAGTATGTAATAAAAAAACAACATGAAATTGGAGGGATTTACAACACAGGAAGGTTTGAGGCAGAGAGGAAGCTTGAGCCCAACATTGTTCATGGTATACATGGATGAAATAATCAAGAAATGCGAAATAAACGTGAAAAGAACGATAATTGGATACTGGAAGCTAAAAAGAATAGAAATATCTGAAGCGGCTTTTGCTGATGATATTGTGCTAGTGGTGGAAAATGAGAGACAATTACCAGGAAACCTCGATATTTGAAATAAAGCGTTCAAAGAAGAAGGTATGAAAATTAATATAGATAAAACAAAAGTAATGACAATGAAAAACCAACAAAAGAACATTTACATAGAAGGAACTAAAATACAACAAGTGGAACAGTATAAGTATTTGGGAGTGATAATGGATGAAACTAGAAAACAAGATAAAGAAATTAATGAAAGAATCGAAAAAACGAACATGCAATAAGTAATAAATTCATTAGGAAGAAAGAAGTGACGAAACAAAAATAAAAGTGTTCAAAGCAATTTATAGGATAATCCTAACATATGGATGTGAATCATGGACCCTAACAGACAGGCAGAAAAAACAAGATACAAGCTGTCGAAATAAAATACCCGAGAGCAGTACAAGGAGTTACACGGAAGGACAGAATAAGGAATACAGAAATAAGGAGAAAGCTGAGAGTACAAGCAATTATGGAATATATATAACAAAGACAGCTGAGATGGTTGGGAGATATACAGAGAATGAAGGATGATAGACAGGTATGAAGCCCGAATACAGGGAAAACAGAAGCGAGGAAGACCTAGACAGACCTGGAATAGGAGTATTGGAGGTATACTTAAGAAGAGGGAAAATCCTGGAAAGAAGCAGTGAAAATGGCAAAGAATAGAGACAGATGGAAGAAGTTTATATGTGGAGATTGAAAGGGAAAAAAAAGGGACTGTATAACTACCCTACATCATATGGTAGAAGGGATATATGATTATATATATATATATATATATATATATATATATATATATATATATATATATATATATATATACTGGTCAACAAAAAAAAAGAAAATTGCTTGTTTCCTGTGATTTTTTTTTGTTTTTTTTATCTCAAATTGACGCGTATTTTTTAAATATGGCAACAATTTTTCTCTAACAGCTTTTGTTTTTGAGTTATAGCTAACTACCCTCATTTACTATTTTTACTTAGATTTTCGTTTTTTATTGGACACTAAAATATATTTTGTTGTTGTTTTAGATATGGCTTCGTCAAGAAGATGTTGTGTGCTTAATCCCGATTGTTTTTTGCTAAATTTGTGATGAATATATATTTGCAAAATATCGAAAACCTATATCGGACTTTGTGAAAACTGCGTATCATCAATACTTTAAAATAAAATTGTGTAATCAGGATAAGCCATGGGTTCCTCATATTGTATGCCAGAAATGTGTGGTATGTCTACGATTATGGTCCAGTGGAAAAAGAGATGCAATAATGTTCGTAACACCCATGATTTGGCGAGAACCTCGAAACCATCATGACGATTGCTACTTCTGCGTTGTGAAAATAAACGGAATTAACCCTGGAAATCGAAGTAAGTGGTCATATCCTAACTTATCTTCTGCTCAACGACCTCAATTAAAATCACAAGAGGTACAACCCAGCACATCTAAATCTTCTGATGATCCAAATCTCTGTGAACCCGAACGAAATACATCAAGTGAATACTCTGATTCAGACTACAAATGTAGCTTTTCAGAACCTCAACCATTTAATCAGAAAGAACTAAATGATCTGAACTTACCAAAAGAAGCTTCTGAAATTTTAGCATCTCGTTAAAAAGAAAAAAATTTGCTTACTCCGGAAACCAACATTACATTTTATCGTACCCGAGAAAAAAATCTGTTACCGTATTTTTCTCAAGAGAAGGATTTAGTTTTTTGTAACGATGTTGGTGGTATTTTGCAGCAGATGGGATTAAAACAGTACCAACCTAGTGATTGGCGTCTTTTCATAGACAGCACAGCAAAAGAAGTTTAAAGTGTGTTTTGCTTCATAACGGTAACAAGTACGGATCTATACCTATTGCACATTTGATGACTTTAAAAGAAGAATACGTAAATGTTTGTAAGGTTATGGAAAAAATTAAGTATCAAGACCACAAATGGGTCATTTGTGTTGATCTGAAAATGGTTAACTTTCTTTTAGGTCAACAAGGGGGGTACACAAAGTTCCCTTGTTTCATGTGTCTCTGGGATAGTCGTGACAAACAACACCATTGGTCACAAAAAGTTTGGGCAGTGCGGGAAGAGCTAAAAGTTGGTACAAAAAATGTTATAAACGTGCCTTTAGTTAGCCGAGACCGCATCATCCTTCCACCACTTCATATTAAACTCGACATAATGAAACAGTCTGTGAAGGCGCTTGACAAAAGTGGCGAATGTTTTAATTTTCTTTCACGCAAGTTTCCAGGATTAAGTTCAGAAAAATTGAAAGCTGGTATTTTTGATGGGCCACAAATTAGGCAACTCGTGAAAGATCCTAATTTTGTCAAATCAATGACTGAAGTTGAATCCAAAGCTTGGAATTCATTTGTTTTGGTTATGAGTAGCTTCCTAGGCAAAAAGAAATCTGACGACCATGTCAAGCTTGTTGAGTGCATGCTATCGAACTTGCAAGAGCTAGGGTGCATCATGAGCAAAAAAATCCACTTCCTGCACTCGCATTTAGACCGATTTCCACAAAATCTGGGTGATTTTAGTGAGGAGCAGGGTGAAAGATTTCATCAGGATCTTCGGACAATGGAAGAGCGTTATCAGGGGCGGTGGGAGTCACATATGATGGCAGACTACTGCTGGAGTTTGCAACGAGATCTACCTAAAGTCGTTCATTCAAGGAAATTTTATAAAAGATCATTTGCTAGTGTTCAATAGAAATTTTGTTAACATAATGTATTATTTTTTCGTATTTTTTTGGCAAAATAATAAAACTGTATATTTCAAAAGGTAAAAAAGCTGTTAGCAATCTCCCAGTATTTTTTTCATAGTCAGGGCCATAGAAATACCCAATAACAGAAAAAAAAATAAAGGAAACAAGACTTGTGTTGACCAGTGTATATATTTTATTTCAATCATGTAAATTGTATACCAATCTGGGCGGAGTCAATTTTCTTAAAATAATGTTCATAAATTAATGACTTAATTATAAAAAAACTAAGAATATAATATTTTAAAATACTTTTACCCTCGCCCTCTTTTGTTGTCATTGTTAAGATTGTACTTTAACAGTTTTAATTAATAAAGTTTTAAAGCTTAAAACACCTACGCAAAAGGGAAATGCTTTTCTATAATTAAATTTAAAATAAGTTAGGAAAGTTTGCCTAAAATTTATTTTTTTGTCCAGTCACATTAGGGGTTTCACCTCAGAATGAGAGATAATAAGCTGTAAACTTGTATAAACCATTATTTTGGCATTCTAAAAGTTGTCTCAAAAGTCTCTTAAAATCTCGTGTCCGCGTCTTAAGATATTCAAGGTCAAAGGTCACAAAAATCGCCTTTTCGCAGATATCTCGCTTCCAATGATTTCAATGATATTTGCATCTATTATGAAAATTGTAGAGCATAAACTTCTTCACAATTTCCATTGAAAGAGCTTAAAGATGTCCTTACGGAGTATGTACCAGATGATAAGAATATCATTACCGGACTTCAGGTCCATAAAACACCTGGCCCACAAAATTGCGATAATGAGGTTTTTTGAAAAATATTTTTAATGTTTTATCAGTCTCTTTTTACTACTTGTAGTGTCAAGAAGCTTACGTGCGTGTTTTATTTGTGAACTGGACATTCTTATATTTGAGAAATGCCTAAGAAAAGTCAGCTTGGTATCGAAAAACGAATCAAAATTCAAAACCCTACATGAACAAGGCAAGTCCCAAGTAGAAATAGCCAAGTTAGTGAAATGTTTTCGTTGCGCAGTGCAATGTGCTATTAAAAGGTTTGTGGAGACTGGCTCCCAGGCCAACACAATGAGAACCGGCAGAAAACGTAAGACTAATGAGCGAGAGGACAGAAAACTCATCCGCGAATCTATTAAAAATCGAAAAAAAAAAAAACATCATCTGAGCTCGCTGCAACCCTGTCGGAAGAGATTAGGATGCCGATTAGTTCTCGAACGGCAAGGAGAAGACTGGCAGAAGCTGGATTAAGAGGGTGCAAAGCTAGAAAGAAGCCTTGGCTTTCAGAGACCAATAGGAAGAAACGCTTAGAGTGGACTCTGAAGCACCAACATTTTAGCGAAGAGGATTGGTCTAATGTATGGTCCGACGAATCCAACTTTTAGGTAAGTTTTTATATAATTTATTTTAACAAATAACTACATACAATTACTCTTGATTCAATCCGTTTTAGTCAAAATAATAACTAATTTTTTAATTGAGTATTTTTTCAATTCTTACAGCTATTCGCAACGTCAGGTGTGACATTCGCGAGGCGGCGGGTCGGCGAGGAATATCATCCAGATTGCGTGGTACCTACTGTAAAACACGGAGAAGGTAGCATTATGATCTGGGGCTGCATGGCTGCTAAAGGTGTCGACAAAATGTTCGTTCGTGAAGACCGCATGAACAGCTAAAAGTAGATAAATCTACTAGAAACTGTATTGATGCCTTTGCTAACGTGCATTTTTGGCAACATTAATTTAGACATCAAATTCCAGCAAGATAATGCACCTTGTCATAAATCAGCGGCTACGATGCGCTGGTTTAGAGACAATAACATTGTCTTGTTGGATTGGCCGGCGCAGTCTCCAGATCTAAATCCTATCGAGCATCTTTGGGGTATTCTGAAGCGCAAGATACGGGAACATAGCATAACATCAAAAGCAGCGCTAAAAAGCGCTTTGATGGATGAGTGGGACGCCATAAGTACAACTGAATGTACTAGGCTTGTACGCAGCACGCCCCAAGGAATTGCTGTTGTAATTAAAGCTGAGGGCGGACACACCAAATATTAATTTATTTCATAATTTTACCTCAATATCCGATTTTAAAAAACATACGAATTCAATTTTTTATCCTGAAACACGAGAAATGAAGTAAATTGTAGGGTGCCTAGTACTTTTGGCCAAGGCTGTATATTAAGGTAGAACTGGGCTAGGCATATCGCAAGGCTGAATGATAAAAGATGGACACGCCATATAGTTGAATGGAGATCTAGAGAACACAAAAGATGCAGAAGTAGACAACAGATGGACGGACGATATAAAAAAATTAGCAGGACACGATTGCATGCAAGAAGCAAACAACAAAGCTCATTGAAGACAACTTGGGGAGGCTTACATCCGACTATGGATGGAATAGGTTAATGATGATGATGATCGATCTTTGTTGAAAATTGAGACATTGAATTTTTTTTTATATACGAGATAATAATAATTTTTATTTAATCTACACTTTATGGAGGATATTCCAGGATTTTTTCAAAATTTTTTGATCAGTACTTTTCGTGATAAGGGGGGCAGCGATTTTTGGCAATTTATTAAACATAATACCAACAAAAGTATGCGCAAATATTACATTATATATATTTTTGAATTCGTGTTTTTACAAGCTTTCATTTGACATCCCACTTGATGACCTGGTAATTTGTTTTTTCACTTTCGATTTCACTTCCCAAAACTAACTCCTTAGGCCAAAATTTAACTTTCAAAACTATACGGCTCTGTTGAGGCCATCAAGTCCTATATTAGTGCCGAATTTCAACTTTCTATGTCAACTAGTTTCGGAGAAAATCGGATGTGGCAGACAAGCAGACACCGACGTGATCTTATAAGTGTTCCGTACAGGACACTAAAAATAAACCCAGAGCAAAACAACAGTGAGCGAATTAAGAAAAATTACTAACAGATTGAAATAACAGAAAGGTTGTTATTACTAGATATTAAGAGCATTTGAAATTAAATATAATCAATACTATAATAAAAAATTAATTAAATTATCAAGAACAGTAATTAATATAATTATATTTTATTGCTTTCTTTATGAAAAGAAACTTATAAAAACAACTATAATTTGTAATAAGATAAGAAAAAGTTTTAGAACTTTATCAGTGGATGATCTAAAAAATCAATTAAAAGTAATATTTAACGACTCTTCTTGAAAACTTTTTAATTGGCTAATCGAAGATAAGTATCTTAATGTCTGAAAGAAAAGAACAAATTTTAATCGAATGAAACTTTTTAACTTTTTTTTACTTCATTTACCTTTAACGCATCCCAAAGTAAATCAAATTTTTTAAGATAACAAAGTTATACTTCTTATAAGTTATTTCCTACTTAGTGCTGCGTATACTGTAAATCTATAATACATATAAAATGCAACGTCTCTCTGTCTGTCTGTCCGTTAGTGCGCTTATCACTGGAGAACCACTCATCCGATTTACGTGCTTTTTTTTTAAAACATACGAGGCTGGTTTGAAAAGTCCGTGCAAAAATAAAAACTACTTATGTGTTTGGGGTAAACCTTTTTTATTTTTCGATATAGTCTCCTTTTAGGCTTATACACTTCGTCCAACGATGTTCTAGTTTGTTGATCTCTTCCGAATAATAGGATTTGTCCAAGTCTGCAAAATATCCATTAGTGTCTGCAATCACCTCCTCGTTTGAATAAAATCTTTGTCCCGCCAGCCATTTCTTCAAATTGGGGAACAAATAGTAGTCCAAGGGAGCCAAGTCTGGAGAATAGGGGGGATGTGAAACGAGTTGGAATCCTATTTCCATTAATTTTGCGACCACAACTGCTGAGGTGTGTTCTGGTGCGCTGTCGTGATGGAAAAGGACTTTCTTGTGGGTCAATCGCGGGCGTTTTTCTTGCAGCTCGGTTTTCAAACGGTCCAATAACGATGAATAATATTCACCTGTAATAGTTTTACCCTTTTCCAGATAGTCCATGAGGATTATCCCTTGCGAATCCCAAAAGACAGTCGCCATAACCTTTCCGGCCGAAAGAACGGTCTTCTTCGCCTTTTTTGGTGCAGATTCCCCCTTGGTAACCCATTGTTTAGATTGTTGTTTGGTCTCAGGAGTATAGTAATGTATCCATGTTTCATCCACAGTGACGAAACGACGCTTAAAGTCCTCCGGATTCTTCTGGAACAGCTGCAAACCATCCTTGCAACACTTCACACGATTCCGTTTTTGGTCAAGCGTGAGCAATCGCGGCACCCATCTTGCGGATAGCTTTCTCATGTCCAAATGTTTATGCAAAATATTATGTACCCGTTCAGTCGAGATGCCCACAACACTAGCAATCTCACGCACCTTAACTCTTCTGTCATCCATCACCATATCATGGATTTGATCAATGATTTCTGGAGTCGTAACCTCCACAGGCCGTCCAGAACGTTCAGCGTCACTTGTGCCCATATGGCCAGTCCGAAAATTTTGAAACCACTTATAAACTGTTCTAATCGAAGGTGCAGAGTCACCATAACGTTTATCAAGCTTCTCTTTAGTCTCCTGGGGCGTTTTGCCTTTCATAAAGTAATGTTTAATCACCACACGAAATTCTTTTTCGTCCATTTCTTGAAAATCACTCGACTTCCTTGATTCACGAATGCCAAACACAAAGAAATAGACCAATATGGCTGAAACTTGGTGTGCGTTGATGCTAGATGCTACTAACTAAACATGACCTCGATACGCGCCGGTGGTGCCATCTCTCGGACTTTCCACGGACTTTTCAAACCAGCCTCGTACGTAGGTTCTCTGGCCAGGTTATAGGCTATATTTTATTACGTTAGTTAGCATAAGGAATAAGCAGTGACGATAATCTCTCGATAAACTTATAAAACTATTTTAAGTGATCGAAGACACAATCTTACTACCCAACATTTAGAACAATACCTTATTGTTTACGTGTACAAGAATACAAATGTTAAATAATTTTAAAAAATGTTAAATAATTGTTAATTAAATTTAAACATCGTTAATTTTATGCTGCTTTTGAAATAAAAAACTAAAATTTACTACTTTTATTATTATTTAATATTGCATATTTTGACCCTTTTCATTCATATTTTAAGCATTTTTCATGCATATTTCAAGATTTTTATGTTGCATATAATCCGGTCTCTAGTTATAACTAAATTTCGATACATTTGTAGTCCGCTTGAAGTGAACTGAAATTTGTCCCGAATAGGTTTTTGATTTCCTTGGCTAACGGCTAATTAATAAAACTTTTAGAACCTAAATTGTATTCAAGTGTAGTGAAATTGCCAGATATTTACAAGATTATATAGAAAATGCTTTATATCTGTCTCATTTGCGGAGATGCCAATTTTAAGTTTTTTTTTTCTTTTGTCAACTTACCACTAGAATTTGTGAGTCTGACTAACCCATAGGTGAGAATGTTAACTTACCTAAAACAAGAAAAACGAATTGTTAAAATATTTGTTGTCATAGTAAAGTTAAAAAAAGATTTTTTTTAAGAAATACATAACACATAATTTCTTTGATTGTGTTAGCCGATACTTGTTGGAAATTCATAATAAAATTATATAAAAATAACACTATATTTTAATTTCCAGTATATTTAAAGTCACTTGACAATTATTTCACCATACAATGGCTTCTTCAGAAGTAAATATTTACTTCTGAAGAAGCCATTGTATGGTGAAACAATTGTCAAGTGACTTTAAATATATTGGAAATTAAAACATAGTGTTGTTTTTATATAATTTTACATAACACATAAGCTGAAAAGTTTTTGGTCTAGCTACTTAAAACACATTTTTTTGCAAAATTCGATTTTATTAATCAACATTGTCTCCTTTAAGAGCGATACAATCAGTCCAATGCTTTTCTAACATTTCTCTACCTTTTTTGTAGAAGGATTTGTCTTTGCCTTCAAAATAGGCCTCAGTTTCGACGATAGATAATAGTCGCTGGGGGTCAAATCTGGAGAATATGGTGGATAAGGAAGCAATTCGAACTTCAATTCATGCAATTTTGCCATTGTAACCATTGACTTGTGACATGGTGCATTGTCTTGAGGAAAGAGCACTTTTTTCTTGTTAATTTAGGACCGTTTCTGAATGGGTACCCATTTCGAACAGAACTTTCTCATGTCCAAATATTCAGGGTGTCAGCTATCTCACGCAATTTCACTTTATAGTCATCCAAAACAATTCTGTGGATTTTTTTATGTTTTCCGGTGTAACCACCTCATTTGGGCGTCCAGAGCGTTCAGCATCATTTGTATCTCTACGACCGCATTTAAATTCAGCATACCAGTAAATGATGAGTGATTTTCCAGGGGCAGAGTCCCCATAACACTAATCAAGCCATTGCTTTCCTTGATCAGTATTTTCTCCCAGCAACAAAACAGTGTTTAATCAACACACGAAATTCAATTTTTTCCATTGTTCTGAAAATATCAAAAGTCACTAAAACCACTGTAACTTGTAAACTAATCATCGAAATGTCATGAAATTTTGACACGTATCATTTGAAGGTTGGTACTTCCTAAAAATCATTTGGATTTTTTGAAAAGGGCGACATCTATATGTCAGACCAAAAACTTTTCAACCTACGTATTATATTCATAATATATTCCACTCTATACCTGTAATAGGTAGAATTACATTAGATATCAAAGTTCAATAACCGAACTTACTTAAACATGCATGGCTGATATTAAGTGACATAAGAAATGCCGAAAAATATCAGTTTCAGAACAAACTGGTTTTACGAGATGCAGTCATGCTTAAATTTCAATACTATTTGTTGACTCGTTTTTGTCATAACAGATATTTAAATTAAATACATTTTGTAGTTAAAAGCGAGCCATTTATCAAGAAATGTGATAAGAGTCATCTATTAACATCGACTTTTTAATAAATTTCTAAATATTCGTATACGCGATACATGCTGATGCAATAATTTAGGTCGTCTTATTTTTGAAAGTTGTTTCCAGGTAATATTTCAAAAAACAAGACTAGTTTAAGCTGAGGAGATATAATAGTACACACTATAAACCAAAAAATTCTTCATTTTTTACTCAATCTTTCGATCTATACGTCTGTATTTGATACACCACGACTCGTTACTAGATCATAGGACATTATAAAATTTAAACTAAACTCCTTACATTATGCTGGACAATTATTGTATTTGTATAAATCAATTTTAATTGATAGAAAATTGAATATTAACATTTTAATATTAC
This sequence comes from Pachyrhynchus sulphureomaculatus, assembly GCA_019049505.1. NCBI lineage: Eukaryota > Metazoa > Arthropoda > Insecta > Coleoptera > Curculionidae > Pachyrhynchus > Pachyrhynchus sulphureomaculatus. The sequence continues at coordinate 251,811,749 of CM032447.1, forward strand.
TAGTTCCAGTTAAATCATGATAAGTATTCTCGGAAGAACTGTTACGAGACAAATCTTAATATTGAAACGTGGAATTCAATAGCGTTCAGGTTTCGCCGGATAAATTGAATAGGCCAAACGGCACTGGTTTCTATCAACAGACTAAAATCCCTTCATTCCGAACTAGATTACAACTCGAGTACAGCTCTACATTTGACAAAGAGCCAACCTACAGTATTTACTTAAATGACAGTGTACACTCTATCCCACTCCTGGAAACCATTATCGAACCACAAACTATCCATTATTGTTCATGATCCGTAAACTTGACATTTGGAAATACAATAATTTTTGACCAATCCCCCTTACACGTACTGATATAGTCGAGGAAGTGACACTACGATCGAACAACGTGATAATTTCACGTAAATCAAATTAAAATAAAATAACCGGTCAAGTGCAAGTTGAACTTGCGCAATTAGTGTTCCGTACGTTGATTGCTTTTAACATAAAAAATGTTGTAACGGAAGTATAAAAAAATCAGTGACTTCACAAAACACACCCCAAATGAGTTTTCAACAAAGTCTGTTTCCAATCTTTACTGAAAATTGATGACCTTGAAATTTATGTTTTTTTTTATATACCAGATAAATTATTACTGGTAATGCACTCGTGATAATTGTCGTTCAATCTTACACCCCGTGGAGAATCTTCCAAATTTTTTCAAAATTTTTTGATAAGTACTTTTTGAGATAAGACAGCGATTTTTCGCGATTTTTTAAAAATAATACAAAGAAAAGTGCGCGCAAGTATTACATTATACAGGGTTACAGGGAAAGTCGTCCTAGATAATTGAGGACGTTATAGTTTAGGTCGTTTCCGACCGATTTGACTCTATGACATGATGTCCTAAACTTAACCGTTTTCGAGATATTGAAGTTTAAAGATTTTCTAAAAGAAACATGTTTTTTTTTTGCTTTTATATCGATTTTTTTTATTAGAGGTTCTCGAGTGCGATTTTTTGGTTATTTTTAGTTAGTCTGTATGTCAAGTATCAAAAATCATCAAACAAATTTGAACTAGTTACTAACAGTTTTAAATGGCGGCTTGTTAATGTTTCTAAATTACGAATTTTTACCAAGTGCCTACTTTAAATCAATAAAGAGAAAAAAAAATGTATGGAAGTTATTCTGCAAATTATTTTAAAAACTTTTACGTCTTTTTAGCTATCTAAAACGGTATAATATCTACTGGATCTATTGAAAATTCTAAGAAAATGAGATTTCAATAGGCCCAAATGTAGAGTAACATAATAATAGAATTTAGATACTACCAATTACCGGTTTACTACCTGCACCTTCAAACAATAAAAAGGGTTGGGTAAGCATTTTTTCCGGTCGGGGTACTCTCTGTGCGAGTGACATTTTCTGTTCACTAAACATTATTGAATGATTTTTAGTCTGCTCATACGATTCGTCCGTGGTAGATGTGCTATACCGTGCCTTTCAAAAATATCTGTGTTTCATCTTATGACTGTGTGAATTGGCTCGTAACTGGATTTTGATCTCTGCTTGTGAATATGGCAACGTATACCAACGAGGAATATGCTGACATCCTAATGTGTTACGGATTTTGCGAAGGAGTGTCGTCGCGTGCACGTGATGAATACATATTGCGATATCCTACTCGTCGTGTACCTGATGTTAGCGTATTTGATGGAACTTATCGAAGACTACGAGAAACTGGTTCCGTACAAAGACGGCGGACTGACATGGGACGACCACGTATCTTTGACGAAGACGAAGAAAACGAAATACGACGTCTCTTTGAGGTGGACCCCAACCACATCTACAAATGTTGTCGCACAACAGCTTGGTATTTCGCAGTGGAAGGTATGGTTGGTAATGCATACTATTGGGCAACACCCTTACCACTATACGCCCGTGCAAGTCATTGAAGAAGGGGATCCGTTGTGACGATTAGAATTCTGCAGATTTATGCTCAATACCGATTTCGAAGATGCATCTTTTTTTAAGAAAATACTATGGACTGACGAGTCGAAATTCGACAAAGACGGTCTTACAAACTACCACAATGCCCACTATTGGGCTTCTAAAGAGGAAGGCAACCCAAACAAAAAAAGAACGAAAGGATCACAAACAAGATTCAGCTTAAATGTGTGGATGGGTATAATTTCAGCCAGATAATTTGAATGGCGAGGAATACGACAATTTTTTGCGGAACGATTTACCTAATTTGATGGAAGACCTACCTATTGGTTTGAGACAAAACATGTACTTTCAACACGATGGCTGCCCAGCTCACTACAGAGGAAGTGTTCGTGCATGACTCAATGACAATTATCCCAACAAATGGATTGGAAGAGGCGGACTCATACCTTGGCCGGCGAGAAGCCCAGACCTAACACCGATGGATTTTTATGTGTGGGGTCACATGAAAAGTCTCGTATACGACCAGATGACTCCTAACGAAAACGTGGATGTCCTAAGACAAAAAATAATTGATGCGGCTGACGAAATGAGGCGGCACCTCACAACCAGCGTTGTGAAAAGTAATTTAAGAAAAAGAATGAGAATTTGTGTTAGAAATAGGGGCGACCATATAGAACATGAATTATAATTAATAAAAAATATTAAATTGCAAGGTTTTTTGTTTTATTTGTGTATTTTTCGTATTTTCACCTAGAAGTAAAAATTTACCTTTTGCTACCCAAGCCCGCTTTAGGTGTAATTCTGTGTACAGTTTTCCTATTAAACTCCTAGTATTATACTTTTTTTGATAGCTAAAAAGACGTAAAAGTTTTTAAAATAATTTGCAGAATAACTTCCATACATTTTTTTTTCTCTTTATTGATTTAAAGTAGGAAACACTTGGTAAAAATTCGTAATTTAGAAACATTAACAAGCCGCCATTTGAAACTGTTAGTAACTAGTTCAAATTTTTTTGATGATTTTTGATACTTGACATACAGACTAACTAAAAATAACCAAAAAATCGCACTCGAGAACCTCTAATAAAGAAAATCGATATAAAAGCAAAAAAAACATGTTTTTTTTAGAAAATCTTTAAACTTCAATATCTCGAAAACGGTTAAGTTTAGGACATCATGTCATAGAGTCAAATCGGTCAGAAACGACCTAAACTATAACGTCCTTAATTATCTAGGACGACTTCCCTGTAACCCTGTATATGTACTTTTTACTCGTGTTTTCACAAGCTTTCGTTTGACACCACACTTGATTACCTAGTAAAAAATTTTTTTTTTCACTTCCGATTTCACCCCCCAAAACTAACCAATTAAGTCAAAACTTAACTTTCAAAACTATATGGCTCTGATGAGGCCATCAATTCCTATATTATTACCAAATTTCAACTTTCTATGACAAATAGTTTCGGAGAAAATCGGGTGTGACAGACAGACAGACGGACAGACACACACCGAAGTTATCTTATAAGTGTTCCGTACGGAACACTAAAAAGAGGCAAAAAAGCAGCGAGAAAAATTGTAACTGAAGTGAAATAAAAACATCAACAGTAAACGTTAGCATGACAATAGTGTTCTATTATGGAATTTAACGAAATTTTTAACGAAATACCTTTCAGGTATACTTCTACATCAGGTGTGGGCTATACACAGATGGTTAAATTCTACGAAGCCCCATTCCTTCCTGGTACCCTGCGATATGAATGAGTTATTTGCACACACATTGCCATGAAGAAGCAGCACATTAACATACCCCAACAGTGTTTCTGATTGATAGCCTCACGTAAAGCTGGGCGTCTGCAGTAACGATTGATATAAATTCCACGAGCAGATCACCTTCTGCGGTTCAAAATACTGTCATGATATCTGCAGCTGACAATTACGCACAAAGAATTTTGGAAAATAAACACTAGTAAGTTATGGCAATATTATTACTCTCAGGGTGGATACCTATTTTTCTTGTTATTTTTGTCCTGACTGATAACTTGTGTCAACGTCCTTGGAATTTTCGATATAGCCTTTTGTTATTTATCCCTGGTTTTCAGAACAACATGTCATTCCTTTCCTTAAAAACCACTTTGGCACACCAATTGTTTGTTAAGATTTACTAAAAATAATACAGACTCCCGGACTAATAAGTAAACACGTATCGACAGAAAGAGATGATATATAATATCTCTCCAGAATTCCGTCTCGGATTTCCCTCCATCCTCTTCTCTCCAACATAACTTTTCGTATGCTGGAGGGTTTTCGGGTGAAACTCGATATAAATTATCTCTTAGATTGTCGGATTACGTCGTTAGAGGGTTGGTTTAATTTTCTGGCAGAAGGGTGAAGATGCGAGTTTGTATGGAGAACAAACGAGTAAATTGATATCAAGGAGTGCGAAAAATGCGTTGTTCGTTGTTATTTCGTGTTTAGGTTTAAATTCAAGGCTTTATCGAACAAAAGCAGTTTCAACTAAGCTTTAATGAATTTTACGAGTAACCTGACACGTATTTTTTAATATATTAGCATGTGTCCGTGACGTCGCTAATGTAATCTACACGATTTGTATCATTTAAGTAGTAAACGACATAAAAAGGGACAGAATACCTATTACCTACAATTTTCCTCCAGGCACATTCACATACAGTCCCTGGCCAAATTATTAGACGCACTGCAAGATTTCATGTAAAATATTAATTACCGAGTGATATTGTACCGTTTTATTATTTTAAATTGATTTGTTTTTTATTTTTACATTATCCAATCAATTACCTATTTATTTGACATAAATAAAACAGCATTAATTTAGAAAAGCATAAGTTTATTAAGTTTTAAAGAAAAGTGAAATTAATGTTAGTAAAAGTCAATATTTAGTTGAGCCACCTTTAGCCGCTATCAAAGCTTTAATTCTGCGCGGCATGCTATCATCAATGCAAGATTGTACTGTTTCCTGCATTTGAGGATGATGATTCCACACATGAATAATCTTTTCTAGGAGCTGGGTTTTGTTGGTAATCACATCTTTAGCCACTTCTCTTTTCATCAGCTCCCACACATTTTCAATGGGGTTCATATCAGGGCTATTACCCGGCCAATCCAACAGAGGGATATTTTTTTCTGCCAAAAAAGCTTTAACAGACCGAGCAGTGTGGCAGGGAGCTCCATCTTGCATGAAAGTGAATGGTTCCCCATTTGGAAACCATTCTCTGAGCTGCGGAATCAACCGATTTTGTAATACTTCTTTGACGACGTACAGACGTCCAGTGCCCTTGCCGCTGATGACTGACCAAATCATCACTTTGGTGGGATGTTTAACCGTCGGGACGACACAATCAGAATGAAACTTTTCTCCATGACGATGACGCACATACTGAGCTTTATTCTGCAAAATTTCGAATGTGCTTTCGTCACTGAAGCAGACCTGTCAATAATAGGAAAAATATATAAACTTCCATGTTTATTTGCTTTATTTAACTGAAAATGATAATAATGTATCAATTATTGATTAAATTGCTGTATCTTACCGATCTCCAGAAGTCCACACTGCATACAAAATAAACTAATAACTGAGTAGTATAAAAACTGTTAAACAAACAATCACAGTCCATAAAGCCGCAGAAACACGTCCGTCCCTGACTCGATTCCGATCGCGACTGATACAGGTTTGTACTTATTTACGTTCATGTATCCCTTTGTCAACACAGTGTTGCCATATGTTAAAAATAAATACAAATATGTAGTCTACAACAATTCTTTTAAATAAAAATCAATAATATTGTAGTTTAAATATACCATTATTGCATAAAAACTCTTAAGAAACATAAAATTACTAAAAAAAATACAGTGCGTCTAATAATTTGGCCAGGGACTGTACTTATTTGCAGGTAGAGAGAGATAAATTATGTTTCATGAATACGAACTAAAATTAAAATTTTCAATTTAATAAATACGGGGAAATATTTATAACTACTGTTAAGTACAGTTAGTTATTATACTTGCTGGTCCGTCATCTACGAGGGTGTTTTTAAGTTATCTATCTAGCTCTAAATAAGCTTTAAAAAAAAATCATTTTTCTATATAACTACCTTCTACAGTAATACACTTAGTTGGGTGTATGAAGAGTTGTTTGTGCCTCAAAAAATAACGGTGCAGTGGTTTTTAACTCATCTGAGGAAAACTTTTGGTTCCTTTGTTTCTTCTGTTAAATACCAAGAGACAAGGAAAAGGAATTTCAAAAAGAATGTAAATAGAATCGAACCCCTGATCTTTTCAGACGTTTAAATAACAAGAAGCTGCAGAACTAAATCGGGGATATACATAGGGTTGTTATTATTACTCGATGAATCCCCAGCTTTCGACAATTCCTTGAATTATGTGAGCCTTGGGAATCGTGCAATTCGTAACGGCAAATTTTGGTTGTCCATGATTTGGACATTTTTCTCTAATCTCCTCAGGTTTTGAATCGTCCTTCTTATAAAAAACAATCACAAAGAATTCTCTAAAGGATGACTGCTTTTTCGGGGTCTCTGGAAGTGGAAAGCCTTAATGAATCCATTTTATCGCCTTCTGCTGTAACAGTTCGTTTTCTAACGCGACTAAATGTTCTTGATAAATTTTTGTACTTGCCAGTTGCTGATGCAAGAAGTTTTGGAATCCACAGATCAGAAATTTTCATTTTTTTTTTTTTGATATTTTTGATGGTTTCATAAGAAGCCTTAGAGTCTCTAAAAGTATTTTTGGATGGTACATGTTTGAAGGAAGTGCTTCCTTTTTCGGTAAAAAATCACGTATGTACTTCGCTAAAGTGTATTTGTTTGGAGTTGATAGCAGAATTCTCTCATTGTAGATGTAAGTACATGTTGCGGTGCGCCCAAAAAGAGATTTCTTATGCATTTTACTGGATTTTGCTACCTGTTTTGAGTTATTTTTAAGGGTACCTGTTTTGAGTTATTTTTAAGGGTTCACCTTATTTTAGGCAGAAAACCTCTGCTTTAAAATAGAGTTATAAAATGTAAATGAGGATTCATCGGTAGCAGAGCCGTCCGAGCGTGACCGGCTTTTAGTGTTTAATAAATAAAATTACCTTAAAAGTAAAGTTATAGAAATATAAGATTTATTACCAAACATTTTTTAATCTACAGATCTACGTATATATACAAATTCACAATTCACGATTAAAAGGTAGTTTAATTACAATAAAAAATAATCACTATCTTCAAAATCTGGAGACTCGACTTCTTTTAAATTGATAATTAAGGATTCTATTTCCACAGTTTCTTCGACGTATTCGTCAAGTTTCCACATTTTCTTTTCTTCTTCTATAACATGTCGAATGGCATTTTTCCAATTATCTTCTTTTATCCTCTCTATTCCGGCGAGTAATAATTTCCTTACCTCTTGAAGTTTGAACGTGGTGTTTTTCCTTGCGATGAAACCTTTAATGTGTGCCCAAATTAGCTCTATGGGATCTAAGCACTGTGATATTCCGTTCCTTTGCCATCTCATCGGCTGCGTATTTTTGGAACTGTACCTTATTTTGTTTCGCAATATTGAGAAGTACCGTTTTTAACATACCATCTTTATATTTGAGATTTTTGTCTCTTACCCATTGAAGAATATCCGCTTTCTTCCATGAATTTGTAGGGAGTCATTCTAATAATCGAGAATAGTATGGGGCATTGTCTAATACTATACATTCAAGCATTTGCTGGAAGTACTTCTCAAAAACATCGGCAGTTATCTTCTCATGGTTATCTTTAGTTGACTTTAATTTGAATTCCAACAAGCCACCGTCGAGAAATCCGTTTTCACTACCAATATGTGCTATAAATAGCCTGCGACCCTTTCCTGAAGGGGGCTGTAATCCAGTTGACCAACCTACCATAAAAGCTTGTTTGGCACTCTTAGTGTTTTTGTCAATCCAGAATTTTTTCACTGTGTGTCCCTCATTAACACAAGTCTCATCTAAATAAAAAATATTCCTTTCTTCTCGAGATTTTCTGATTGGTCGTAGATATTCTCTTCTCCAACAAATTATTTCTGTTTTATCGATAAGAACAGATTGTCTATTGTGCTTTTCCCAACGAAAATTTAGGTTTTGAGGGATTTTCCATAATTTCCATTTTTTAAATCTGGTAAATCCTGGTCTTCTCTGATTCCTTGCAAAACTTTATATAGTGTAGGTATTTCCTTCTTAATAAAAAAAATGGTGTACTTTTCTTATTATTACGTTTTTAAAGTCTTCATCGACCTCTAAGGGCTCCCTTCCTTTGTGATTTTGAGATTCGTTGCAAGGACCGCGTTTTCTTTCTTTTAGAAATCTATAAATAGTGGCTGATCCAACTCCCGTCATGTTGGCACAGGTTTCCACAATATCACGGACTTGGCTTGTTGGCTGTTGATGCACTAGGGCATCGTGGACGTTAAGGATTATTGTTTTTTCTCGCAGGAAAAATGCAGATTTATAGACTCCGCGAAGTTTTACCGGGGCAAAACTGAAAGTTGAAGCCATCGCTGTTGTGATTTGAACTAAGCATGTTATAGGTTTTTGCTTTATTTTTTATACTTACACAGAACATTTTTATTGCTTACTTAGTTACTCAGGCACCTACCTACCGATAAGTACTTTGGTTAATTGTATTCCAATAACTGCTAAAATTCCAAATTATTTTATTGTACCTATCATCATTAAGCTTTATAACATTGTATATTTCTAGTTCTTAAGAATTGTTAATTGTACTCGTTTAGGCCTTTATCATACAAATAAGATTTTTAGTAGCTTATTGTAAAGTTTAGAAGGCATTTAATAAAATATTTTTTAAAAAAAGGTCGCACTGTTGTATAGAGATAGAAAATAAAGGTGATTAAAACTAAAAATGCAAATAATTGGTACAGAAATTTCAGACGCTTATGGTTTATGACATTTTAATGTGTATAACCCATGTTGTGTGTTATCAACTCCAAATAAACGGACTATAGATGATGTAATTTTGAAGGTACAGTTAAAATAATACAAATAAATCGGTGATAATTTGAAGAAGTTTGAAAAATATAGTTTTGAGAAAAACGTGTTTTAAAGTTATATAAGTTTTCTACATACCTCTAATCTGCGATGCCTGCGCCATATAATTGGCCTTCTAAATTGATTTTTTGTTGGTTCTAAATGAACTTAAATTCTATAGACAAACAGATGTCTTCAATATTCGGAAAGGTACAGTCATTTAAACAGCTCAGAGAGATTGCAGAGCGCTGCGAGATAATTACGCCCACTTGATAAAATACACACCTATAACCTTCTTACCCTTATAAAATCCTTTGTACCTTATTTCTAAATCTCTAAAGTATCATTTAAGCCAAAAAAAAAGTTGAATTTTTTCAAATTTCTAGAGTGGCATTACCCCTTAATTAAATATATTTTTTACAACTTTCGATACATGGTTTTGGACAAATACTCATTTGTCACAAAATTTGTAGACATGTCAACGAATACATGAGCGACAAATACCTGAAAGAAACCACGCATTTTATGTCATCATTATTTACCGTTAAGTTTTACATAAAAACAGATTTATCCTAACATCCAACATTCTTTTTGCTGTTTATCGAGTTTATCACATCTGCTTCTACATTTTCCTACATTAATTTTTCATGTTCAATATAGCGAACAAGTATTACCTAAAAATGTTTAAGATATATATTTTATAGACTGAACATTCAATAAAGTGATCGAAAAGTGGGGAACGCGTTTGATTTATAAGCTTGTTTCAACTAAAACCGTCAACTTATACAGGGTTAAGTTGGAAATGGGGAATCTTTGGCACAATGACACTACTCAGTATATATCACCACTACACCAAACACTTTATTTTTGCACTCGATGCGCGTTTCGCTAAAGATGTTAGCTTCATCACGAGCGATGAATGACTAAAGCTAAACTACAAATCTACCCGATTTATATTTAGCCTAACCCTTGAATTACTTAGGCGGAACTAATGGCATAGGCGAGCCCATCAGTTCCGGTCAAGTAACCAGTAGAGGGGACTATAAGGAACAGACCCTCTGTCTTTATTTAAACTTCTTTTACACTTTATAATTTCCACACTTTCGTATGCGTTCAACAATCTCCTATCAGATATATTTTTAATTAATCCTAGATTATCTAATGTTACAGTATGATCAGGTTCAAGGGCATGTTCGGCAATACTAGACTTTTCTGTTCTACTGTATTTTAAGTGTGCTAAATGTTCTTTAAATCGTGTTTTAACTGACCCTTTAGTTTGCCCAATATACTTTTTGTAACAATCATTACAACTACTTTCTTAAATTCCACTTTTCTCACAATTAGGAATTTTAGCTCTGGGATTTTCTAAGATATCGTAACACCTTTGTTCGTGCCCGGAACAGATGCAAAGGAATTATCGACGAAATCAAGGAGGCACACAACGAATTAGAAATTCTATCTTGGGGTGACAGTAACCAAGTGAAATTTAACGCTACAAAAACCCAGACGGCAGTTGCCGAACCCGACATAGTCATGTCGGGGCACCCCATTCCCCTAGCATCGTCATTCAATTTGTTAGGCGTTAATTTGGGAGCAAATATGTCCTGGCATGAACATGTTGCAGGCATAGCAAGGAGAGCTTCTCAAAAGTTGGGAATATTATTTCGAACCAGAAAGCTGTACACTCCACAACAACTGTTAATTTTTTCCAAAGCTCAAATTCGACCAACTATGGAATACTGCTCCCATGTTTGGGGCTCCGCTCCCAAACATACACTGCATTTGTTGGATTCTGATCAGAGATAAACTGTTCGTCTGAATGGAGACCCGGAACTGACCGGCGGCCTTAATTCGCTGGAACATCGAAGAACGGTTGGTGACTTGAGTCTGTTCTACAAGTATTTTCATGGAAAGTGTTCGAAGGATGTAGCCCGCTTAATTCCTCCCACAGCGGCGCATGTTAGAAATACACATCGCGCAAATACTTCACATCCGTATGAGGTTCAGCGCGTACAACACTTTTCAAGCAGTCTTTTATATGGAGAATATCAACCCTTTTGAATAATTTACCCAGAGCTGTGTTTCCCACCGAGTACAATTTACAGCGATTCAAGAACGTGAATCGCTTTTTTCCGCACACATGCCGCTCCTGGAGCGCTTTAGGGACTTCCCTGTAGTCCGTGTGCCAGACCCATAAAAAAAAATCCTCAGACTGTCTGATGACTTATATACTAAATTGAGGCCTACCTTATTAAATACCTTATTGAGTTCCCTGCTATATTTGGGATTATATGGTATGGAGACATACTCGGTCTTATTTTCTTCGCGTGCAGACTAAAATTGGATATCTATAGGAAAGACACAGTAACAGATAGATATATTCCTAATGACTAATTTCATTGCAAACAACACAAATTAGCCGCATTACATTTTTTAGTTCATCGTTTGGTCACTTTTCCTATGAATACAGTAAACTTCAATAATGAAAGGAATCGTATTAGAAATGTAACTAGAGTTAATGGTTATGACGATGACTTAGTAAACAACTTATAAATAGACATAAGTTTAGGTTAAATATTCAGAGTTCCACCTTTTTTACACGCGAAGAAAACAAGACCAATTATGTCTCCAAACCATAAAATCCGAAATATAGCATACTCAATAAGGTAGGCCTCACCTTAGTCTATAAGTCATCAGACAATCTGAGGAATATCTTAGGAAATCCAAAAGATAAGATTCCTAATTGTGAGAAAAGTGGAATTTATGAAATTAGTTGTAATGATGAAAATAAAGTGTTTGGTGTAGTGGTGATATATACTGAGTAGTTATAAAGGGTTATTACTTCTGTATGTTTGTTCATTTTGTGGCTTATTAGAATAATCTAGAAAATAACAAAAGGCTTGAGATTGAATGGATGGATCTTTTGGCACTTGCGTTTCTGCCAATGAAAATGAACAAATATTGGTGTTAACACGGCGAGGGCCTGAATTATCATAACTCCAATCTAGAGAAAACGCCGAAACAATCTACTAGTCCTCCACGTCACACTAACCACCACTGTCAAACATGGCCACTCAACTAATAAAACATGAAAACGATAAAACGGTTTTACGCTCAAAAAGCTCTGTAACCTGAATAATGGCTCTTCCAGATCGTCATATTTGTCTCCACACAATAAAATTACTAAAAACTGGAATTCCACTCTTATATAGCCATCCACACACTTTCATAACCATCGTCACCGTAAAAATATGCAGCACTAGTAAATAAAAATATTTTACTACCGAAAAATAAATAAATTTAGTAGAAAATTACAGCCATTTTTAAAAGAAAAAGAATCGACCAAACAATGTTTACCAAAAATATGCGATGCCCAGCAGGCCTCTATTAGGGACAAATTGAGCTACTTTGGCCACTCCATCGAAAATATAGATGTTTTTTGCACGACCCACATATAAACCGTCCTTTTTTTTCGTCAAAAGTGGACCTAAAAAAGTACTAGAGACTAAAAGTCTCTCTGTTCGTTGCGAGAACAAATCCTGTGTTATGAATGTCTATGTAAACAGGTTTGTACGGGGTGAGTTAACGATAGAGTAAAGTTCATTATCTCATTTGTTTCGGGAATGACGAAAAAAATATCAAATACAATAGTTTTAGGGAATGTTAAGGTGCCCAGTTTAAAATTATTTTTGAGTATACAGGGTACTTTAACAAAGTGTGGCCGATATAACATATGTTTTTTTTTAAATGGAACATCCTATTTTCTAATTTATTTTTAAATTCTGCGTAAAATTTTATAACTTTTTTGTTAATAATGTTATACACCTAAACCTAGTAGTTTTTCTAATATTTCAATTTAAAAAAAAAAAATACTAGTTTTCAGTTTTGTAAAAAATTGCCCGTAGCGCCATTGTTTCTGAAGGCGGAATACTCATAATTGGCACGAGCATTCTATAGAGATGAAAAAAAAAAAGATATGTGTACAGAAATTTGAGTTAGATCACAGTAAACACACTATACAGTAGCGAAACTCAAGGATAACCGCACAGGAAAATCAGGTTCGTTTTCAGAAGGTCACGTGGCAATCCGCCATGTTAAAAGTGGACCAGCGCGAGATTTGAAATACAAATAAAGTTGTGCAAAGTTTTATCAGTCAAAATCATAGATATAGAAATGTTTGAAAATTTTTGATTTGTTATTTAATACAGCATGAGTAATATAAAAGTTAAAGCAGCATGAGTAATATAAAACAAAAAGAATGGAGCATTTTGTTAGAAAAGAAATGAATACAGGTGAAAAACTTGATAGGAAGGTATTTAAATTTTGGATGGTTGTAGCTTCTACTTGATGGAAATTCATTATAAATATATAATAAAAGACTGTTTTTAGTCAATTTCCACTGGTTTATTTAAATTGCTATGACGCGTTTCGCTGTCGATGCAGCTTCTTCAGATCTACATTTTACACTGTCAAGTTAGGTTTAATATTCCCAGTTTTATATAATTTCTTAATTATAATATTACACCTAATTAAATTACATTGATAGTATTGGGAAATCCACACAGATTTGGAGTTAGGAAAATAAATTCAATAATGGTGAATTGCTTAAATCTACCTGGTCGTTGAGTAAAGTACCTGTAGTCCTTAATCGATTTATTTGCATTGTCGCTAAAAGGTTTAGTTTTAAACCTTTTTGTTGGGTGTGTAAAATTTTGAAATTCTTGTTAAATGTGTGATTTTCTGTTAAAAGATGATTAGCATATGTTGAATTAGATTTTCTATGGATGAAACTTTTTTCGTGTTCTGTAATTCTTTGTCTAAATGTACGTCCAGTTTGTCCGATGTATGTTTTAGGACATGACCCACATGTTAATTGATAATGATCATAGTTTTATACATAGACTAACTAATATCCCCTTATCAGAAGAAAATTTTACTAAAGAATTAAACTACATAAAACAAGTAGCCGTTAACAACGGTTATTCGGTTACTTTAATCAATAGTATCGTTAGGAAAAAACTTAGAAATAAGGCAATCTCAGAAATATACCCACGTTTTAAGGACAGAAATACCACCTTTAAATACTTAACCTATTTCGGTAAACCAACGGAAAAACTGGGGAAATTTTTAAATCAAAAAAATATCAAGATAGCTTACAAGACTAACAATACTATAGGGAAATATCTTAAAAACTACAAATCAATAAATCAGGGGTTTATCAATTAACACGTGGGTCATGTCCTAAAACATACATCGGACAAACTGGACGTACATTTAGACAAAGAATTACAGAACACGAAAAAAGTTTCATCCATAGAAAATCTAATTCAACATATGCTAATCAACTTTTAACAGAAAATCACACATTTAACAAGAATTTCAAAATTTTGCACACCCAACAAAAAGGTTTAAAACTAAATCTTTTAGAGAAAATGCAAATAAATCGATTAAGGACTACAGGTATTTTACTCAACGACCAGGTAGATTTAAGCAATTCACCATTATTGAATTTATTCTCCTAACTCCAAATCTGTGTGGATTTCCCAATACTATCAATGTAATTTAATTAGGTGTAATATTATAATTAAGTAATTATATAAAACTGTGAATATTAAACCTAACTTGACAGTGTAAAATGTAGATCTGAAGAAGCTGCATCGACAGCGAAACGCGTCATCGCAATTTAAATAAACCAGTGGGAATTGACTAAAAACAGTCTTTTATTATATATTTAGGAAAGTATTTGATGGAATTCTTTATATTCAACTTCAGTTTTTAATAACCTTATCCAAAAATTCAAAAGTCTATCAAAGTTAAACGTCACTGTTTGAGGTTAAAGTTTCATTTACATCATTTTTCACGTAAATTTGTGAAGATGTTTTTTAAGGACTAAATTAATTTAATTTTAACATAGGTAATACCTAATGCTATTTTTCTTGTATCGTGAAATAAAGACATATTGTCATTACTAATATGTCAACATCTTCTAAAATAAGAGCATTTTTTTCTAAGCAGTGTTGTGTTGTTTAGTGTGATAGATCTCTTGTTAATTAAAAAACACTGTATCTACTTTTTTGTTACTTTTTTTTTCTTAAATACAAAACTATATTGTGTAACTTCGAGAAAGGTTAATATAATATTATTAATGAATTATGAACGTATATGTATAGACCTCTATTTTCTATGCGAATGATACTTGAGGTTCTATACCTTTTTGTGTTCTGTTTGTGAAGTTCAATTCATGTAGTTTTGCCATTGTTTTGATTGACTTGTGACACGGTGCGTTGTCTTGATGAAACAAAATTTTTTTCTTTGCCATATGCGGTCGTTTCTTTGCAATTTCGGCCTTCAAACGCTCCAATAACGCTATATAATATTCACTGTTGATGGTATTTCCTTTCTCAAGATAGTCGATGAATATTACACCACGCACATCCCAAAATACCGAGGCCATAACCTTTCCAGCCGATTGTTGTGCTTTCGGGCGCTTTGGACGAGGTTCACCAGTTGCTGTCCACTCAGATGACGATCGTTTTGATTCCGGAGTGAAGTGATGGATCCATGTTTCATCCATTGTCACATATCGACGCAAAAATTCCGGTTTGTTACGTTTAAACATGACCAAACACTGCTCAGAATTATCAACACGTTCTTGTTTTTGATCAACAGTGAGCAAACGCGGCACCCACTTTGAACAGAGCTTTCTCATAGTCAAATGCTCATGCAATATAAAGCCAACACGTTCTTTTGATATCTTTACGATGTCAGCTAGTTCACGCAACTTCACTTTTCGATCATTCAAAACGATTTTATGGATTTTTTTTGATGTTTTCTGGTGTTACCGCCTCATTTGGACGTCCACTGCGTTCTGCATCATCGATGTCTCTACGACCACGTTTGAAGTCAGCAAACCAACGTTTTATTGTTGTTTCTGATGGAGCGGAGTCCCCATAACACTTTTCAAGCCATTGCTTCGCTTGAACGGTATTTTTTCCCATCAAGAAGCAGTGTAAAATTAAAACACGAAATTGTTTTTGATCCATTGTTTTGAAAATAACAAAAGTAGCGTCACTCTTAGCACAATAACTCACAAACTAATGAATAGAATATCATGAAATTTTAACAGCTGTCTTTTGAAGGTTAGTATTAACTGAAAAAAAGGTGACTGCAATAAAACTAGCGCCATCTATGTGTTAGGCCCGGGACTTTTCAGCCCATGTGTTAGTTTTAAATAACTGAATACTAGTTTACACAAAAAAATAAATCTTTCTAAAAACCAACACAACATCTTTTGGGAAGAAGAAGAAAGTAACGCCCCGCGTACAGTTTGAATTATTTTTGCAATTCTCAACGGCACAACAATAACCTCCTTTCCCCATGATTATATAAATTGTTTCTCAACCGTTTCAATTCTCTTCACTTACGAACGTTTTTAATTCTTTCTTTCTACAAACTCTCTCTTCCTTCTGTCTTTATATTCATATAAACTGCAGTCACATCAAGAAACGATGGACAATACATTTCCAAAGACACATTTCGAGATCGGATGTAAACACTGAGCGGCCATTTTGAAAAAGGACCCGTCGACGCACGCGCCGTCAAAATCTCGTCACCAAATTGGAGCTCAGTTTCGCTACTGTAGTATATTTACTGTGGTTAGATGCTACAGGGTATTCAAAATAAATTTATGCATTTCGACTATATTAAGCTTGGAGAAGGAGATAATATTTATATTCCCTCCATTTCAGAAATGACTAAGAAAATGACTGAAACTCGCAATATTTTGGAATCTCGTGAAGGTCCTGAATATTTATGGAGTAGTTTTTGTGACATTGACAATTATATAAACACCATTTTTTTTCCAAGTAAAATTGTACAAACGAAAATTACTGATTTTATTGTATAAACTACTTATTTTGATGTTTTCGTTTATACTCGTATATGTACCAACATACATAGTAATAACTTTAGTGTGACTTGTTTTATTTTCCTTTAAACGTTTTCTTTTAATTTAATAATTATTATTACTCATTTTTTTAAGCATTGGCATCTAATCTAAATAAAAAAGTAGTGAAAAATGATATTCATTGATGAATGATTATTTATTTACTGATTTTTTGGAGTTCGTTAATTTTAAAAAAAAAATATTTGTTTTCTGAATTAAGGCCAAAAATTTTTCAGACTTGGGGCGCATTGAAAAATAAAAGTTCATTTGCTTTATGTCTGCTGTCTGTCTGTCTGTGTTGCTAAATGTCTCCAGCTTGACTTACAAAAATGCACAGTGGTGTCGGGGGGTTGTGAGAATTAGATATTCCACCCAAGTGAAAGGCATTTAAAAAATTATTTTCACCTCTTTCTTGACTGGAACGTCTGCCCCTTTAGCAACTTTCCATATTTAACACGCAGGCTCAAATATGTTCATAAATTTGATCATAAAATTTACATTTGACAAAGACAGAATCTGTGTAGAGAACAAAAAGAATGTTAAAATGTATTTAACAGTTTTACGATTACCGGAAAGGAAATAAACTGAAATTTAGATGTTTATCCCAGCGGGCGTCGTTGTCGCGCGGAATGAAATGTCTCAACCATAAAACTTGCATTAAGTCTCGGGCGGAGGGGCTTTAGGAGATTCTTATGGCCAATAAGCCGTTAAGGCGTTATTAATATGGCGGAATGACGGTCTGGACGAAGACGAATTAGGAAAATTGCTTTTTCAAGGACTGTCCTTTCCGTATCGAAAAATATTAGGAAACTTTTTATCAAGATATGTACGTAATTTACTTAATAAAAATGTAATTTAATCTGTACTATTATTTACTTCGATTTATTTTTGACACCTATTTGATTGCTTTAATTTCAATTATATTTCTGACCGTAAAAACTCAATACAAATTTCTCTCTTGGAGAATTTCTAAGTGAAAAATTTCTATAATCATTAGCGCAAACATAGCCTTAGGTATAAACACGATATTTTAGTCTATTTTACTTCGACTTGTCCCTAATGCATTAAGTTGTTCGCTGTTCTACAAGGAAATCGTCACTCACTAAGGGTTTAAGAGTAGGGGGATGCGCGGTAAGGAATTTTACCTATCGAAAATTAATGACAATATCGACATATTTAACTTATCGATAGTTACGGATATACAGTGAAGTCTGCGTATAACGAACCCGTTTATAGCGAATTTCCTATTAAAACGAACTATTTTATAATGTACGAAAAAACTTCCATAAGACCCAAGCAAATTTTTATCAGTTATAACAAACCCGGTTGTAACGAACTTCCGGATAAAGCAAACCAAATTTGGATGTTTTGTGTCCGTTTATAACGAACTTGTCACTCCCTGTGCTCGATTTCGCGCGACTTGATCTAGGAAATTCACCGAAACTCGCTGGGAACTCCTATTCTGCTTGTTTCCGCCGCGTCGCTAGTTCGAATAGTATTATTTTTCAATTCGCCTGTTGTGTTATGCGGTTCTAATGCGTATCTGATCAAAATAGCAAAGTGAATGTTTTTCTACAAGTTGGATTTTACGATTTAAAAAGCGACATAATATTGGAGGGAGGGGGGTAAGATAGTAGGAGAAACTGCAGGAGTGGATATGACTGTTGTTGTTCAGTGGTTGGCCAATGTAGATATGTCCGGAAATTCGAGGAAGTTATGAATATGTGGACATTTTTAATGCGGATGAAACGGGTTTGTTTTACAAGATGCCGCCTAATAAGACATTAAAGTTTGTCGGAGGGAATTGTGCTAATGGAAAATTATCAAAAGTAAGGATTACTGTGTTGGTAATTGCAAATATGTCTGGAACAGGCAAAAGAAAATTTTTGGCGATAGAAAAGTCCGCCAATCCCAGGTGTTTTAAAAACAAACATTTACCAGTAAAGTACAAATCAACGACATCAGAATTTTTAAAAACGAACTGATCGAATGGGACAAAGAATTAAAATTCACAAACAAAAAAGTATTACTTTTGATTGACAACTGTCCAGCGCACCCTAAAATTGATCTACAGCAAATAAAATTGGTTTTTTATGCCTCCAAACACAAGTGCAAAGCTCCAGCCTATGGATCAAGGTGTGGTACATTCTTTAAAATGTCATTATAGAAAGATATTACTTATGAAAATGTTAGAGACGATCGATAAAGGTAACATTTTTTCTGTAACTCTCTTGGACGCTATAAACTTTATCCATATGGCTTGGCAAAGAGTCAGTAGAGAAACCGCTGCAAACCGTTTTAAGCATGGCGGATTTTTAAGGAAGGAATGTAGATATGAGTCAGATGATGAGCTACCGTTGACTCAGTGGATTGAAAAACATCAAGAAGATCCTACTGATTGTCTAGAATTTGTTTAAGATGCTGATATTTAACAAAGTACAGTGGAAATCGAGATTAAAAAGATATTAAATAACTTTAATTTTGAAGAACATGTATGTGCTGATAACGAATTAATGACGAGAGAAAATATTAACTGATGATCAAATTATGATAATCAGTGACTTCTGGAAAGATTTTAAGCGATAATGACAACGAAGACGAACTTGGAGAAGGAGATAATATTTATGTTCCATCCAATTCAGTTGACTAAGAAAATGACTGAAACTCGCAATTTTTTGGAAGTGAAGTTTCTGAACATGTATGGAGTAGTTTTTGTGACGTTGACAATTATATAAACACCATTTCTTTTTCAAGCAAAATTGTAGAAAGGACAATTACTGATTTTATTGTATAAACTACGTATTTTGATGTTTTCGTTTATACTCGTATCTACATATATGTACCAACATGCATAATAATAACTTTAGTGTGACTTGTTTTATTTTCCTTTGAACATTTTCTTTTAATTTAATAATTATTATTATTTATTTTTCTAAGCATTAGCGCCTAATCTAAATAAAAAAGTAGTGAAAAATGATATTAGATTTTATCTATTGTTTGTAACGAACTTCGGATATATAGCGAACCATTTTTAGTGATTTTTTGGAGTTGGTTATAAACGCACTTCACTGTATTAATATTTTCCAATATATAGATAGTTATTGATATTTCGATGGTTGTTGGCATGCCGATAGTTCTAGAACAAGTTTAGGGACATAGTCACAAATAGTGTTGTGAAGTATACAGCTTTCTAATAGGAAAAAATATTTCGTAGTCTTGGAAAGCAGTTAAATAAATGCAAAGATTACAAAAAAAAAAGTCCCGATCTATTTTCCATTAGCTCTTTACCGCCAATAACTATTATCATAGACGAATGAACCCAAGACATTCACTGTAAATGGAGGAACAGGCAGCACTTCGCCTTGACGGCAAATTGATTTAGTGTCAAGTAAAAGCTCATTTTATTAAATACTGTCAATAGTGTTTCCCGTAACTCATACCTTTCCAAAAGTTGTCTTCCAGATATGGAGCGTTCCAATTATTTTATTGTAGTAGACGTTCGATTTGATTTGACTGTGCTATTTTAAATTATACTTTAAAGTATTTCGTAAATTTTACCATAACATCGCTTTACGAACATTACCACTTTTTTTTACTTGTGAGCAAAATAAGATGAAAAATAGGTATCAATACCATATAATCCAAAATATACCAGAGGAAATTTATAAAGACAACACTATGTTTTAATTTCCAATATATTTAAAGTAACTTGGCAATTGTTTCACCATACAGTGGCTTCTTCAGAAGTAAATAAGAAAAAAAAAAAATTTGGTAGTAATCCTGGTTATATAGTGCTTAAAACTATCCTACCTACCTAAGATTATGCTAATCATTTTATTATATTATTTACAGACAGAATTATTTTAAGAATGCAAATCTGTGGTACTATTTCAGAGAACTAATAAAGATTAAGTAAGGGTGAATGGTTTAAGTCTACCCGTTCGTTTAATAATAGATTGGAGTTTTTCCGTTTGTTAATTTCAAGACATTCCAGCAAATTTAATTTTTTAGATTTATTTTCTACATGTAGAATTTTGAATGTATCATCAAAATTATGGGATTCGTTTATTATATGGGTCGCGTAATGTGAATTGTTCTTGTTTTTTAAATAACTATGTTTATGTTCTTTAATGCGAGTTTCAAAAGATCTACCAGTTTGTCCTTCGTAGGTTTTAGTACTAAAAATCTTATTTGTATGATAAAGGCCTAAACGAGTACAATTAATAGTTCTTAAGAACCAGAAATCTACGTTGGGAAAAATACAATAGAAAAATCTGTTCTTATCGATAAAACAGAAAATTTCGAGCCGAAGAAATAAATATTTTTTAATTAGATGAAACTTGGGTTAATAAGAGATGCCCAGTGAAAAAATTCTGGATTAACAAAAACATTAAGGGTGCCGTCAAGCTAGGCTTATTTATTTATTTTATTTATTTATTTACGGTTCATTAGAACCTAATTTAACTATCGGATAGGCATATTTTTACAATGTCGATATAATAGTTGCTTACACTTATTTATGGTTTCACAATTTTTAATATTATTTGGTAGGTCATTGAAATGTTTAAGTCCTTTATAATAAAGATTTGCTCGATCAGCTTCATTTGTAATTCCCACTACTCGGCAGTCATTTCGTCCTCTGGTGTTGTAGTTGTGTATTTGATTGACGTATCTAATTTTCTCGGTCAA
This sequence comes from Pachyrhynchus sulphureomaculatus, assembly GCA_019049505.1. Taxonomy (NCBI): domain Eukaryota; kingdom Metazoa; phylum Arthropoda; class Insecta; order Coleoptera; family Curculionidae; genus Pachyrhynchus; species Pachyrhynchus sulphureomaculatus. The sequence continues at coordinate 251,833,355 of CM032447.1, forward strand.
ATATGTGGGACAATTTTCTATGAGATGAAGTTCATTGCGTAATAAAATAAGCTCTGCTTTACACTCAACCAATTTAATCGATCTAACATATCTTTTATGTGCGTATCTCTAGGCTTCCGCAATATAAATCTCATTGTCTTGTTTTGAAGTTTTTGCAGTAGTTCTATTTGTGTATCCTTAGCAAGAAATAATACCGAAGGACAATAAATAAAATGTGGCTCAATTATGCTTCTATATATTAATATTTTATGGTATTCACTTATGATGTGGCAAGTTCTATACATGAGATAAAGTTTTTGGTTTATTTTATTTACTAAATATTGAAAGTGTGCATCAAATTTAAGTTTACAATCTATCCTTATACCCAAGTATTTAATTTCGTTTACTTTTTCTATTTCACGATTATTTATGTATAATTTATGATTATTATTATAGCTATTGTGTGATATTATCATATATTTAGTTTTATCTGTATTTAGTTTTAACATATTTATACACATCCACTTGTAAAGAATATTCATATCAGACTGCATTTTATTAATAGCCACATCCAAACTAACATCACTAATTGCAATCAGTGCATCGTCTGCAAATAGTCTACTAACATCCCCGTACTTTAAACCGTCTTTAATGTCATTTATGTATATGAGAAACAGTACCGGCGCAAGGACAGAGCCTTGCGGTAGACCAATATTCACTGGTATCGCCGATGATGTCGTGTTTCCAATTTTTGTTTGTTGCTTTCTATTCGATAGATAATCTTCAAACCATTTTAATTCTATATCACGCACTCCAATTTTGTGTAGTTTCATAAGCAATAATTTTCTGTCGATAGTTTCAAATGCTCTTTTTAAATCTATGAATGTTGATACAATGTATTTTTTATTCATCAAATCTTCACGCCATTCACTTATAACATAATTAATTGCAGTTTCACATGAGTGTTTGCTTCTAAAACCCGATTGCTCTGGAATAATAATATTGTTATCATTCAAATATTGCAGTAACTGATTTTTTATCACTATTTCAAGGATTTTTTCGTCACTTGGAAGCGTATTTATTGGCCGCATCTCTTCAGGTTTTATAGTATATTTTATTTTTTCAATTGGTACAATTTTGGAAATTTTCCATTCGTTAGGCACTTTTCCTTGCAGCATGCTATTATTGATAATATTGGCGTAAAAAAAAAGCCGTGTACGTTATAGAATGTTTAATTACACCTTCAGATAAAATATTCTTACCGCTAATTTTTTAACTATTTCAATTATTTCGTTACTATCTACTGTTTGAAATTTAAATTGGTGATTAATTATATTTGTATTTCCCATATATTCTGCACAACGTCTATACCATTTTTAATGTCATTTTATAGCACATATCTGTAGTGAAAACAGATGTTTCGACGATGGCTTGTTCCAATTCGAATCAAAGTCAACTAAAGTTTACCATGAGGGGATGACGGCCGATGTTTTTGAAGAGTACGTCCAACAGATGATTGAATGTATACCAGCAGAATCAGATTAGACAATGACCTATACCATTCTCGATTATCAGAACGACTCCCGACAAATTCATGGAAGAAAGCGGATATTCGTCAATGGATGGAAAATTTCACACATAAAGATGGTATGTTAAAAGCGTAACTTCTCAAAATTGCGAAACAAAATACGGCACAGTTCAAGAAATACGCAGTCGATGAGATGGCAAAGGAACGGAATATCACAGATTACCTCTATATCATTGCGAATTGAACCCCATAATGATAATTTAGGCACAAACGAAAGGTTTCGTTGCAAGGAAAAACACCACGTTCAAACTTCAAGACGTAAGGCAATTATTACTCGCCGGAATAGATAGGATCAAAGCGGAAAATTGGAAAAATGCCATTCGACATGTTATAGAAGAAGAAAATAAAATGTGGAAGCTTGAGGAATACATCGAAGAAACTGCGGAATTATAACCCTTAATTGTTAATTTAAGAGAACTCTAGTCTTCAGATTTTGAAGATGATGATTGTTTTTCATTGTAATTAAAGCAAATCGTGAATTGTAAATTTGTATATATACATAGATCAATAAGATTAAAAAATTTTTGGTAATAAATCTTATTTTTTTATAACTTTATTTTTAAGATAATTTTATTTATTAAATACTAAAAGCAGGTTACGCTGGAACGGCTATGCTACCGATGAACCCTCATTTACACTTTATTACTCTATTGTAAAGCAGAGGTGAACCCTTAAAAATAATTCAGAACAGATAGCAAAATCCAGTAAAATGCATAAGAAATCTCTTTTTTTTGGACGCCCCCAACATGTATTTGCATCTACAATGAGAGAATTCTGCTATCAACTCCAAACAAATACACTATAATGGTTGAGCTGTAACTAATTCCATTCAAATAAATCCCAAGCTTAGTATAAATAGTCTAGTTCTTACTTTTAGAATTAGACAATCATCGCTCTTGCTGATGCTAACATGATTAGCGAAACACGAGTGGAATGCAAAAATAAAGTATTTGGTGTACTTTCCTTAATTAGAGACCAAATGCCAGTTACTGATAATGCACAAAATGAAACATTTAAAAGAAAAAAATAATGTAATTACCTAACTACTAAAATTCATTAATTTCGTCGGCTTATATGTAATTACTATATCCAATTCTTCCTTTATTGCATGGATTTATGAATCTTTTTTATTATTATATTTATTTCATTATTATTTATTTCATTCCCGATTTATTCCCATTATCGGCCCCTCGCAGGGCTTTTTCAAGCTGCTTCTGCCAGGACGAGCGCGTTTTACCATTGAGTGACGACCCGTTTTTGTGCGATTCGACGAAAAGGGGGAGAAATTAAAATATGAAAACCATCGGGTTCGGTTTAATTTTGCTTCTGTGGCATCCTGCTGTGGTTTTGTAGCAGGAATGAGCGATGATAATCGGCAAAATTCGCTTGAAAAGATTTAAATTATTTGTGCCAATCAAAAGAAATGTTTATTAGTAGCATGGAACAAAAATGATACTGAAGATTTGATTTTGATTAGGGTTCGTTCGGAAAACAAATACATATGGACAGATTAATCGGAACATTGTAGTAGTATTTCGAATATTGATAATGAGCCACAAGACAACTTATGAAGTTAGTTAATACCCAGTTTACAGTAAAATATTAAATGAGCACGAATGGTAGCTATTACAAAGATATAGTGGATAACAGAAATTACGGCGAATCGAATACTGTATTTTTTCCAGACCTAACACGTAAACTGAAAAGTATTTGGTCTAACATAGTAACGCTACTTTTGATTTTTTCAAAACAATGGAAAAAATCTAATTCGTGCGTTGATTAAACACTGTTTTCTGATGGGAAAAATACTGTTCAAGCAAAGCAATGGCTTGATAAGTGCTACGGGAACTCTTGCCCCTGGAAAAACACTCATCATTTACTGGTATGCTGAATTTAAACGCTGTCGTACGCAAATGGTACTCTAGACGTCCAAATGAGGTAGTTACATCGGAAAACATCAAAAAAATCCACAAAATTGTTTTGGATGACCGTAAAGTGAAATTGCCTGACATCCTAAAGATATCAAAAGAAAGTGTTGGTCATATTTTGCATGAAAATTTGGGCATGAGAAAGCTCTGTTCGAAATGGGTACCGCGTTTGCTCGGAGTGGGCCAAAAACAACGTGTTGATGATTCTGAGCGCTGTTTGGACCTATTTAAGCGGAATAAAAAGGATTTTTTCATGCGATATGTGACAATGGATGAAACATGGATCTACCATTATACACCGGAGTCAAATTGGTAGTCAGTTGAGTAGACAGCAACTGGTGAAAGACGTCCGAAGCGACCAAAGACACAACAGTCGGCTGGGAAGGTTTTGGCCTGGGATGCGCATGAAATAATTCTCATCGACTATGCTGAGAAGGAAAAAAACCAGCAATAGCTAATATTATATAAAGTTATTGGTGCGTTTAAAGGCAGAAATCGCAAAAGAAACGACCCCAAACGATCAAGAAAAAAGTGCTCTTTCATTAAGACGATGCACCATGTCACAAGTCAATGGTTACGATGGCAAAATTGCATGAATTGAGGTTCGAATTGTCTTCTCATCCACCTTATTCTCCATATTTAGCACCAAGTGACTATTATCTATCCGCAGGTAAAGAAATGTTAGAAAAGCGTTGAACTGATTGTCGCTCTTAAAGGAGACTATATTGATGAATAAAGTCGAATTTTGCAAAAAAAAAATGTGTTTTAAGTACTTAGACCAAAAACTTTTGAGCCTAAGTGTTAATATTAATAATTTCTATAAAATAATTGCTATTACTAGGCCAAAATTCTATAGCTTTTCGAAACTGAAAACTCTTAAAAATTGTAGGCTTAAAATTTTAAATTAGAAATGGTATGAAAACAAATTCTAGCGAACTTTACATACATAAATATGAATAATGAAATAGCCCAATATTAATAGTAATTAAACCGAATGATTAAAATAGTTAACGCTAATATGACTAGGGTGCAGCAGTTTTACATGACATTTTGTTATTTTAAACGTAATTTTTTATCGGTTTGTAAAACTGCTAAGCAAAGCAAAATACAGTTTAGGTATTGGGTACAAACTGTTAACTTACAGTATTATAATGACTAATACAGTTTTTAAAATTACTTATTAAATAAATAAATAAATGGCCTGAAAACACCCCTCTTGGGGTAGGGCCACCCTTTGGGTTCTCTAGTTCTAGTTTATGGGTTGATCAGACCCGTTTTCCTTGTTGTTTATATTTCTCTGCTTCGGTGTTTCCAAAGTTTTCTGTTAGACGTCTTCTCCTTCCAGTTCGTAATCCCTGCCGCCTCCATGTCTTCCTTGACTTGCTGCAGCCATCCTATTCTCGGTCTACCTCTCCTTCTACGTCCCGGTTCCCATTGAAGTATTTCATATATTGGTGCTCCTGGGCCTGCTCTCCATGTGTGCCCTAACCAATTAAATCTCTTCTGTTTTTATTTTTTTGACTATGTAATCCTCTACTTCTTCCAAAATTTCTTGATTAGTCCCCCTTCTGTAGACTCCTTCACATATTCTTATTGGCCCTATGATCGCTCTTAATATCCTTCGTTCAATTCTTCTCATGTCTTCCTCTTATTTCTTTGTCATGCTAATAACTTCGGTAGCATACATTAGTTTTGGGAGTATTATTGTCCTGTATATCCTCATCTTACTGTGTCTTTCTATTATCTTATTACTTAGCAATTTCTTATTGCTATGGAACACCTTGTTTGCTATTATTAATCTTTCCTTTACTTCCATTTCCTTGTTCCCATCCCAATACAGCATCACTCTCAAATAGTTAATCTTCTCTACTCTTTCGAAGGTATATTCGTTTATTCTAATCCTTTTCATTTCCTGAACATTTTGTTTTCCATTTTTTATTATTTTGGTCTTCCCTTCATTTGTCTTCAACCCCATTTTTGCTCCTTCTACCCTTATTTCTCTCACCATTTCCTTCATTATTTTATGGTTCTTTGCAATAATTACTACATCGTCCGCATATGCCACTACCTGGCTGCCTCTTGTTCGTATTGAATCCTGATTTATATTCCTTGGTAAATATTGTAGTGTTAGATTGAATAACGTTGCCGATAATGCATCTTCCTGTCTAACTCCATTGTTAATTTCGAAATCTTGTGTTCCTCCTTTCTGTGTTTTGACATTGGCAAATGTCTCTTTCAGTGTTATCATACACAGTCGTCTTATCTTGCTCGGTACTCCTAATTCTTTTAACACTGTATTTAATCCAGTTCTCTTAACCGAGTCAAATGCTTGCTTAAAGTCGATGAACAACAATTCCAAGTTTAGTGCATGTTGTTGTGCTCTTTCCAATGCTTGTTTGACCACATGTATTGCATCTACCGTAGATTTTCCTTGTGTAAATCCACATTGGTATTTCCTATTACATTTTTTATTACATATTTTAGTTTTTCGTGTATCATCGTTGTCAAAAATCATGTAGGCGGTGTTGAGCAGGGTAATTCCTCGATAATTTTCGCATACTCGTTGGTCGCCTTTCTTGTGTATTATTACAATTTCACCTCCTTTCCAATCATGTGGCAGGCGTTCGTCTTTCCATATCTGTTTAATTAGTACGTACATGCTTTCACAGAGTTCTTCTCCGCCGTATTAGGACAATTACATGTTTATCCCGTCTGTGCCTGGCTTTTGTCTGTTCTTACTTCTTAGTATTATTTCTTTTATTTCATCTCTTGTTGGTTCTAGAATCGTTTCCATTTCATTTTCTTCTTGCTCGTTTTCTTCGGTTATGTATTCTTATTGTATTTGTTCGTTTAAGAGGTGCTTGAAATTACTTATCTATAATATATATAAAATGCAACGTCTCTCTGTCTGTCTGTCCGTTAGTGCGCTTATCACTGGAGAACCACTTATCCGATTTACGTACTTTTTTTTTAAAACATAGATATGTTCTCTGGCCAGGTTATAGGCTATATTTTATTACGATAGGTCGCATAAGGAATGAGCAGTGACGATAATAGTAAATGAAGTCGGAAAAAACTTTGCCGGTAGCGCATTCCCTTGCTATACACAGTCTAAACCATTAAATATGGAACAATATTATGTAGCAGAGAATATCTATAATCTATAATATATATAAAAATGCAATGTCTCTCTGTCTGTTTGTCTGTATATTAGTGCGTTTATCACGCGCGAACCACTTATCCAATTTACGTGTCTTTTTTTAAATTCATACATATATTCTTTAGCCAGGTTATATAATAATAATCTATATCTATAATATATATAAAACTAGCCGGGCTCGGCTCCGCTCGCGTGGACTTGATTCACTACTATCGTCACTGCTTATTCCTTATGTTACCCAACGTAATAAAATATCTCCCATTATTTCTCCTTATCTCCCAATATTTCTCCTTATTTCCCATTTTCTCTACATAATTTCCATTATCTAGGTTTATCTCTGCTCATCTCCCATTATTTCTCCTTATCTCCCATTATTTCTCCTTATCTCCTATTATCTCACCATAACTCCCATTATCTAGACTTAACTCTGCTTATCTCCCATTATCTCTCCTTATCTCCCATTATTTATACTTATCTCCCATTATCTCACCTTATCTCCCATTATCGAGGCTTATCTCGACTTATCTCACCTTATCTCCCATTATCTAGGCTGATATCGAATTATATAGAATATATGTATAAATTTATAAAAACACGTAAATCGGATAAATGGTTCTTGAGTGATAAGCGCACTAACGGACAGACAGACAGACAGAGAGACGTTGCATTTTATATATGTTGTATTATTTGCTACATGATATTGTTCAATATTTAATGCTTTAGGGAGTGTATTGCAAGAGAACGCGCTAGCGGTAAACTTTTATCCGACTTGATTCACTATTATCGTCACTGCTTATTCCTTATGTCACCTAATAAAAATATATCCTATAACCTGGCCGGAGAACATACGTATGTTTAAATAAAAAGAACGTAAATCGGATAAGTGGTTCTCCAGTGATAAGCACACTAACGGACGGACAGACAGACAGACGGACAGAGAGACATTGCATTTTATATATATTATGGAGATTCTCTGCTACATAATATTGTTCCATATTTAATGGTTTGGGCTGTGTATTGTAAGAGAACGCGTTAGAGGCAAACTTTGTCCGACTTCATTTACTATTATTGTCACTGCTCATTCCTTATGCTACCTATCGTAATAAAATATAGCCTATAACCTGGCCGGAGAACATATGTATGTTTAAAAAAAAAAAAAAGTACGAAAATCGGATAAGTGGTTCTCCAGTGATAAGCGTACTAACGGACAGACAGACAGACAGAGATACGTTGCATTTTATATATATATTATAGATGTAATAAAATATATACCTATAACCTGGTCAGAGAACATATGTATGAATTTAAAAAATCACGTAAATCGGATAAGTGGTTCTCGAGGGATAAGCGCATTAACGGAAAGACAGACAGACAGACAAACATTGCATTTTATATATATTATAGATAGATATAGATTATTATTATTATTATATAACCTGGCCAAAGAATATATGTATGAATTTAAAAAAAGGCAGGTAAATCGGATAAGTGGTTCCCGCGTGATAAACGCACTAATGGACAGACAGACAGACAGAGAGACATTCCATTTTATATATATTATAGATATTCTTTGCTACATAATATTGTTCCATATTTAATGGTTTAGGCTGTGTATTGCAAAGGCACGCGCTAGCGGCAAACTTATTTCCGACATCACTCACTATTTTACGTCACTGCTCATTCCTTATGCTACCTATCGTAATAAAATATAGCCTATAACCTGGCCAGAGAACATATGTATGTTTTAAAAAAAAAGTACGTAAATCGGATAAGTGGTTCTTCAGTGATAGGCGCACTAACGGACAGACAGACAGACATACAGAGAGACGTTGCATTTTATATATATTATAGATGCAGCGTCTCTCTGTCTGTCTGTCCGTTAGTGCGCTTATCACTGGAGAACCACTTATCCGATTTACGTGCTTTTTTTTAAAACATACATATGTTCTCTGGGGAGGTCATCTATCTATAATATATATAAAATGCAACGTCTCTCTGTTTGTCTGTCTGTCCGTTAGTGCGTTACGTACTTTTTTTTTAAAACATACATATGTTCTCTGGCCAGGTTATAGGATATATTTTATTGCGTTAGGTAACATAAAGAATAAGCAGTGACGATAATAGTGAATCAAGTTGGAAAAAAGGCTACCGTTAGCGCGTTCTCTTGCAATGTACTGCCTAAACTATTAAATATGGAACAATATCATATTGCAAAGGATATAATATATATAAAATGCAACGTCTCTCTGTCTGTCTGTCTATTAGTCCGCTTATCACTTGAGAACCGTTTATCCGATTTACGTGTTTTTATATAAATTTATACATATGATATGTTCTATATAATTCGATATAAGCCTAGATAATGGGAGATAAGGTGAGATAATGGGAGATAGGTATAAATAATGGGAGATAAGGAGAAATAATGGGAGATAAGCAGAAATAAGTCTAAGTAATGGGAGTTATGGTGAGATAATGGGAGATAAGGAGAAATAATGGGAGATAAGGAAAAATATTATGAGATAAGTCGAGATAAGCCTAGATAATGGGAGATAAGGTGAGATAATGGTAGATAAGGAGAAATAATGGGAAATAAAGAAAAATATTCCGAGATAAGTCGAGATAAGCCTAGATAATGGGAGATAAGGTGAGATAATGGGAGATAAGTATAAATAATGGGAGATAAGGAGAAATAATGGGAGATAAGCAGAGCTAAGTCTAGGTAATGGGAGTTACGGTGAGATAATGGAAGATAAGGAGAAATAATGGGAGATAAGGAGAAATATTGCGAGATAAGTCGAGATAAGCCTAGATAATGGAGATAAGGAGAAATAATGGGAGATGAGCAGAGATAAGCTTAGGTAATGGAAATTATGTAGAGATAATGCGAGATAAGGAGAAATAATGGGACATAAGGTGAAATAATGGCAGATATTTTTTTACGTTATGTAATATAAGGAATAAGCAGTGACGATAGTAGTGAATCAAGTCCACGCGAGCGGAGCCGCGGGCACGGCTAGTTAATTATAATAATAAATTTGGTTCAAGTCTACATATGTTTATACCTATTATTAACTTTAATAATCCATATACGTTTTCGTTTAGGACTAGAGTCTAAAGAGAGACAAATAATTACAAGTCAAACAAGGGCTTGCGTCTCCTAGACAAAAGGGTTGATTTATTTAGCTCTAATGGACGGTCGCTCTATTAATACCGAATTAAACTGTCTGACGTACTGTTTCCTTTCTCCAGACGTTCATTTCTTCGACAATCTGGTAAACAAAAACTCGATCATGTGAAGAGTTTATCGAACGCCATGTTGGATAGCGCTATACAGGGTCCGCCGCCAGAACCCGGACAAATTTAAAGCTGAATTTCTCGTCTCATTTGACCGAGGTCAATGTTGGCTCTTGGGCAAGTCAGGTAGTGAGCGTGTTCAACATCAATTTTTTTTAACGTCATCTTCCACCCTTAATATGGGTTTAACCTTTTTGCATAACCTATGGGTATTGGCGAGGATGTAGTAATATCCGTCAACGTTGTACAAGTGCAGAAACATATATTTGTATTTCACGGTACTTTTTAGATAACAGTGCTACCACCTATATATGTGGCCGGGCCAAAAATACCTAAATAAACTAATAAATAAGTATACCGATCTGTTGGGATTTGAACCCGAGGTCTTGAGCACTGTAACTAGGCACTAGACCACGGAGATAGAGCCGTCATAAAAATATCTGAGCAGATAAGATCGAGTGCGTAATATAATCGAAGAGGGGCAGTCGCAATCGGGTTGGGCGTTGGCAAAACGAAATTATTTGGTTCTTCGGGTACCCGAGATTAAGAGTGTATGATCTTGAGACTAGATATTTTGCTTCGGAGACTTGCAAATGTATGGAATAGTAGGGCAAGTCCAGTGGGAGTTATGCCGCTACCTTTTTTTGAAAAGAAACATGTCGTCACAAAAGAAATTTATTTAGCTGTTCTAACGAGGGTAGTGAAGCCGTAGATAGATACCTTGGCACCCCGGCGTATATGTAGGTGCATTTGGTTCAATACTGGCTGTTATAATAATTCAAAATTAAATTCATTGGATTATTAGGAGTAAAGCATCATCCAACCAGTAACCAATAGCTCGAGATATGTTAGGTGCTACCGAAGCGGTATTTAACAACATGGACAAAGCTCCGTTATAGTGAGCACTTCAGATCTTGACTCAAAATAAACGTCAAAGCTGTGTTTTCCGTGGCCAACTGCCGCGAGCACAGAAAATATAGCTGTTGCTACAGAAAGACAAACACGTGGAACCAAACATCGCCGTAAAACGAAGCCGGCTGACTGCCGCCGGATCATTAGAACGCACCTCATCGATTTTCTCAGCGATGTGGCGCATATTTTTCCCTACTCTGAAAAACTCGAGAAGTCACATTTTAACGATCCAGCGGCGGGCAGCCGGCTTCGTTTTTCGGCGATGTCTTGTTCCACCTGTTTGTCTTTTTGTAGCGATATCTATGTTTTCTGGGCCGCGATTGACACACATGTGTTATTTTGATTTTCTCACTTTAGTTGTATCTCTAGCGTCAACTAGAGCAACAAAATAGAAAAAACAACATATTTTAATGTGAAATTTGGCATTGCTGTTCTCGACCACATAAGAAAACAACCGAGTTAATATTACTTTCTAAGTTTTAATATCAACGTTCAGTTACAATATAGACGATGTTTGTAAGACTTCTTAATTAATTAGTATGTATTTTCTATTTCACGTTTTTGACTTCCACACTTCCTACAATGCTATCTTTATAAATGGATCCCGAAAATATTAACGGCGAGGCGAAACAACAATACAAATTAATTGAATCAGGTGCGGGCGAGATACTCTTGCTAATGCCCCTATTTATACCTGTAGAAAGTTTCAGTCACGGTAAATGAATATTGGGAATGAAAAATGCGAATAATTTGCGAACATGGAACACGGACTTTTATCAGTCGCGCATATTTTAAGTGTATGCGTGTCGCTGTTTTAAGTACGTTTACCTTTTTATACATCAAGACAAGTTTGTGTAAATACCCGACTAACTACTATAATATTAAAAAAAAATTATAGACTTTGCTGGTAATTAAAGCGTAAATATCCAAATGTAAAAATCTTCAGTATAAAGTTTTTTACCGTTAGCCGTCGATGGCGCAATAGGTAGATTCTAATTAGTTATTTTTGTACTGTAGTCCATTTAGAAAAATAGTAGCCCTGCGCTACTTGTAAGGTGGGCGATTTAATTTCTGGAACAGAAGCTGAATAGCAGCTTTCACAGCAACTGTAATGCGCATTGGCGCATTGTCGTGCAATGACTTTTCTCCACGAGACAGCTTTAAGCGATTTTTTTTTGTATGGCATGTCTCAATTTGTGCGCATAACGTTCACCAGTAACTAGTATTTCTTTCGTGAAAGTCGACTAGCAAAATCCCTTGAGAATTCCAGAAGATGGTGGCTATGATCTTTTTTAGCGTTTGTATTTCTTGCTTTCTTTGCCGTGGGAATACAAGATGACGCTACTGCACAGATTCATGTTTAGATAGAGAATCATGATACAAAACCGTATTGTCATCTCTCGTCACAATTAAGTCAATCACATCTTTTTTTGGCTCTTATAGAGTGCTAAAAATTCAGAACAGCGTTTCACACGTCGTTGTTTTTGTAGAACATTCAAAAATTTTGACACCTATCTTACATTCACTTTACCGACCGAGATGATCACGTAGAATTTAATGCACCGTGGTTTTTAAAAGTCACCATATCTTGAAAATAATTTGATTTTTAATTGCCTAACCTTTCTTTTTGCACCGGCGTAATTCTTTCTCGAGTTGGTCTGTAGGTCTGTTTTGACGAGCCGAAAACAGCCTAATCCATATTTTTAACCTTCGAATACGACGGGGAAGATTTGCCATACATTTAAGCGTTGTTTAACTTCTATCTAGCTCTTCCGTTCATTTGTTAAAAATTTTATGACTCCACGATACTCAAGTTTCAACATTTTAAAACACTGCGCAAGAGAACTTCTATTTAGGACGACAGCAGATTGATGTTGGGGTGACAAAATCATAACTGCAGAGCAACTGTTCAGATTTGTTTTAATACCTTACTACGGACTTTGTTTTAAAGGAATCTCCAAACTAAGATATGAGTATAAGCCGTTTTGTTCCCAAATGTATCACATTGGTAGACGCTACAGGCCGGCGAAGTGTTAACAATGTCAATACAGTACAATCCCGATTATCCGAATTCCGATTATCTAAAATCCGGCTTATCCGAAACAAACTATTAAAAAGCAGATTGTATTCCCATTAAACGAAAAAATCCCCATTATTGGAAACAGACGATGAGTGGTTTCCTTAACGCGTCGGGAACTCCCCGACGTCTAGAATTTCACCACTGTTTATGTTTTGGTTAGTCCACGAGTGTTATAAGTTACTCATTACGTCTTTTATTATCGAAGAGGTAATAGTTTCGTTTTAATAGATATTTTACAAAATGGAGCGTCATAATAATAAGTGTAAACGTGTTGTTATTACCTTAAAAGAGAAACTTGAAGCAATTCAACGTCTAGATAATGGTGAACTTCTTAAAAATATAGCGAAGGATTTAGGTGTAGCCGTGAGTACTGTTACAGAGTGGAGAAAAAATCGCGATAAACTTGAAAAATGGTGTAGTGTTTTGTTATCGCCCACACAGGCGCGAAAAAGTATGAAAAGCTGTGAATACCAAAAGTGGATGATTCTTTATTTTTATCGTTTACGCAGAATCGAGAACGTGGAATACCAATTTCAGGAACAATTTTAAAACATAAGGCAGTGAGTTTAAGCGAAGAGTTGCCCGTTATTGAAGCGCTTGTAAATTTTTCTGCAAGTGATGGATGGCTAGACAGGTGGAAAAAAAGACATGGTGTACGTCAACTGAAAGTTTGTGGGGAAAGATTCGGCTGATGTACCTGCTGCAAAAAAATTTGCAGAGAATTTTGAGCAGCTTATGAAAGAACATGTTTTACAACCAGACCAAATCTATAATTGTGATGAAACAGGCTTTGAACTACAAAATGTTGGCGTCAAATACCTTAGCTTCAAAAACAAAACGTAGCAAAGAACGTATTACTGTTCTTGCATGCAGTAATGCTTCTGGAAGACACAAACTCTCATTATTATGTATGCCTGGATAAACGCGACTCTATTTAAAGACTGGTTTTTTGGAGATTTTGTTCCCAAAGTGGAACTTTTTTAAAAGAACATGGATATCGTCACCCAAGTGCGGATCAACTTGAAAGTGGGGAAATAAAAGCAATGTTTTTGCCTCCTGCTGTAACTTCTTTCATTCAGCCTATGGATCAGGGTGTACAGGAAAATTTAAAACGCAATTACAGGCGTTTGTTATTGGAGCATATTTGAAGAAGTAGATGAAGGTGGCAATTTTACTGATTGTCTAAAAAAGATAAATTTGAAAAATGTTATATATTGGATAGCTTCAGCCTGGAATCAAGTAAAGAGTAGTACTCTGTAAAAATCTTGGTCAAAATTGATTCCACAAGAGTAGAGACATTACTCAGAGGCAGAAACAGAAGATAATGAACGTTTACATCAAATTATTACAAGAATATCAGGATGTGAAAGTGCTACGGAAACCGATCTTTGTGAATGGTTAAACAGTGATAGTGTGGAAGATGAAATGACTGACCAAGAATTAATTAAAAGTGTATGCAAAAATGCTAATAAAATAGACAGTGATGACGATGATGATAACAAATTAGAAGCAACTGACAATATTCCAGTAAAAATGTCACATTCAGAAGGACTGGAGGCCCTAGAAAAAGCGTTAACTTATGTAGAACAACAAGAAAGTGCAACCGCCGCGGACGTTTTGCTTATTAAACGTTGGAGAGACATTGCAGCCAAAACCAAGACTAACGCAAAACGAATGCAGTTAAAAATTACCTCATTTTTAAGACATTAAAGTTAAGTATGAAACTGTTTTATTTTCGATTTTCCGTACATATACATAAAATAAGTAAACTAATTACTCTATTCTTTGTTTTAATAAATACCTATCTACGTAATAGCAAATCGTATAAATGCTTTTAAGTCAATCTGCAACGTTGTATTCATTCTAAACTTCTATTTTATAAAAAAAATTCGGATTAACCGAAATTTCGATTATCTGAAATCACTTTGGTCCATATTATTTCGGATAATCGAGATTCTACTGTATCTCGAAAACTACTTAGTTTAGGTATAGTATATGTATGTTACATAAAAATGTGGCTAGAAATGAAAGTAGGTTTAAAATATCCCAAAATTTGCGAGTATAGTGTCTCAGTTAAAACAGCTTTAACCAATGTTGTAGCACTCGCAGCTAAAAAACAGTAATAATATATTGATTTTGGGAAATTGAAAATCTTGATTTTGACTTTTTATTTTCTCTCCGTTATAATTTACCAGACGTCAAAGAATTATACTCTAACCCACGTTCGTAATAATAGCACATGATTAAAACTAAAGAAACTCTTAAACAAGACGACAGTGAAGTGGTAATTGTTTTTAAACAAGACAAGGGATGACAAAGGTGTGACCTTCTCGTTGGTATCAGCTGCAGGATAGAAAAAGGATGCTTTTGAAATAAAACCGATAATTGAGTTTTACAAAAAAGGCCTTCGGATAACTAGTTCTGGAAAAACTTACTTTGTTTTTGTGTGTCTTTTAGAAAAGTTTACGAGTCGAGAGGTTTTTTTTTATAGATGACGATAAAAATGTGTGTAAAACTGTTTATTTCGTTACACATAGTAAAAGTTTCACATTCACGGAATAATTTTATTATAGATGTTTGTTGCCGAGTTTGTTTCCATTTAGAAAAAAAACACTTCACTTTACAGCAAGCAAAAAATCAGCTATATATTCCGTACTTTTATTGTAAAAACTTATAAAAATATAACTAAAAAATATGCTGTGTTTATTTAATAGCCTAATAAGCTTAAAACTATTGTAAAAAACTATAAACTGTTTGAAATAGAGCATTTCCATTAACAAATGTAATCAATTAATCGATAGAGTGTAGAATTTATGCTAAGTAAAATTTTTATTTTGTTTTTAATAAACTGACGTTCTTTCGTGTATAGAGTTTTAATTTTTTACATTAAATTACACAGGGCAACAAAAAAATATTTTTGTTTTGGTGCCTGGGATTTTAAAGCTGATTTTAACTATATTTGGGACGCTAAATCTATACATGCAATCCGTTTTTCTCTATCAGCTCTACTTTTTTAGATACATCAACTTATCTACCAATGTGGTTTTTATTCAGTATATTCATTTATGAGAGTTCTAAAATTATTATATATTCATTAATGTAGGTACAATGGTTTTATTGTCAGTCTGTAATTGAGTAAATTCCAGGTAAATCTATAAATAGTGGAACCATTGCCTATCAGGTACCTGAACTGACCCTTTTAATCACCTAACTCGGGTAAGTCTCGTCAGTTTGTGCGTTCTTACTAATGAGACTAGATCGAATTCGGCGTGTTATTTTATGTTAAGAAAAAAGAGTGTTTTTGTGTTATTGAACAGAATTAAAATGAGTTCAGGTTCCAGTTCAAGAAGAAGTTGTGTAAATCAACCTGATGTGTTTTGCTATATATGCGGAGAATACATGTTTCAACAAAACAGACAAACTATTACTGACTTTGTAAAGCGAGCGTATCTTGGATACTTTGGAGTTAAGCTTGGTGATCAGGACAAAACGTGGGCCCCGCATCTCGTATGTAAAAACTTGTACAGAGCATTTACGGCAGCGGACTACCGGGAAAAGAAAATGTCTAAAATTCGGCGTACCAATGGTTTGGAGAGAACCAAAAAACCACTTCAATGATTGTTATTTCTGTTTAGTAAATACTAATGGAATCAATCGAAATAAACGCAGTAAGTGGACTTATCCCAATTTAGACTCGGCAATACGCCCTATCCCGCACTCAGATGAAATACCGATTCCAACATTTCATCAGCTACCACATATCTCTGATGACGAATATTTTCCCTCTGATCGCTCTTCTGATGCTGATGAAACTAACAGTGACTATGAGGGGACGTCATCAGTTCCTCAACGCTTCAATCAAAATGAATTAAATGATCTCACCAGGGATCTCAATTTATCGAAAAAAGCTTCTGAAGTACTGGCTTCTAGGTTGAACGACAAAAATTTACTGGAACAAGGAACCAAAATTACCTTTTACCGTACAAGAGAAAAAGATCTGCTACCATTCTTTTCTCAAGAAGACAATCTTGTATTTTGTCACGAAATTAGGGGACTCATGAAAGAAATGGGACTTTCTGAATATATTCCAGATGATTGGCGCCTATTTATTGACAGTTCAAAGCGAAGTTTAAAATGTGTCCTTCTACATAATGGGAATAAATATGGTTCAATACCACTAGCTCACTCAACGAAACTGAAAGAAGAATATAATACCATAGCTTTGGTCTTGCAGAAGATAAAGTATTACGAACATTAATGGATGATTTGTGTAGACTTAAAAATGGTAAACTTTCTTCTTGGGCAGCAAAGTGGTTACACGAAATATCCGTGTTTCTTGTGCCTCTGGGATAGTAGGGACAAAACACATCACTGGGTTAGAAAAGATTGGCCTCAGAGAGAAAACATGGACGTTGGGGAAAAAGAATGTCATTAACGACGCTTTGGTTGAAAGAGAAAAAAAATCATACTTCCTCCGTTACATATAAAGTTGGGCTTAATGAAGCAATTTGTAAAGGCTCTTGATAAGAATGGGTCTTGTTTTGCATATATAGGGGTAAAAATGCATCAGTTGAGCACAGAAAAACTCAAAGCAGGGATATTTGACGGCCCACAAATAAGACAATTAATTAAGGATCCTGCCTTCATAAATTCAATGAATCAAGTTGAACGAGAAGCTTGGACATCATTTGTTGCAGTTGTAGAAAATTTTCTAGGCAAACATAAAGCTCAAAACTATGTTGAAATGGTTAACAAGATGCTTAATAGTTTCAAATCCTTAGGGTGCAATATGAGTATTAAAATACACTATTTACACAGCCACTTAGACCGTTTTCCAGAAAATTTAGGAGACATGAGTGAGGAACAAGATTTCACCAAGATATTAAAGTTATGGAGGACCGCTACCAAGGAAGATGGGACATGCACATGATGGCAGATTACTGCTGGAGTTTAAAAAGGGACTGTTTAAAAAAACATTCAAGAATGTCGCGGAAAAAAAAGCTTTCCAAGTGTTGAGTGACTATTTCATTTCTTCAATGTTTTTTTTTGTTTGTAAGTACGACATAATATTGTATTTTGTATAACTAAAATAAAAATTTTGTATCTACTTTTGTTTACTACACTTACGGATTTGAGTTACAATAATGTAACTTATACTTCTCTAAAATTGTATATCTTAAAAATTTGAGCTCCTAGGTACAAATGAATACGTTATTTGAATTCAGGACATCAAATTGATATAGAATCAGCTCAAAAAACCTCGACACCAAAACAGCTGTTCCCCTGTGATTATATTAATATTATTCAATTGCAAAAATAGAAAAACTACTGTAATAAATTGAACAAAAAATAATTTAGGCTTAGCTCCTTTTTTTCAAACATATTCACACCAAGTACCATATACAGTATATATACATTATACTTGTTGTGTGCTGAGAAGTTATAAGGTACTATAAAGATTAAAAAAGTTATGGCTACTTGTACTGTCGTACGCAATTTTTGTCGATTTTTCGAAAAATTTTTGAATTAATGTTTTCAAAAGCACACTTTTTGACTGAATAAATTTTCTAAAAGTGAAATTTCGAAGAACAAGTTTTCGAAAAATGGATTTTAAGCTGAATATTTTAGTATGGTTACTCGCGAACATAGGTTCAGATTCATTTAGGTTATAATAAATTAATTAAACTGGAGTTTAATTTAAAATTACCTAAACTAACCTCTGTCCGTAAGTAGCTGTAAATATACATATAAGAGTTAGAGGTGGTACTATTTTTCTGAAGGGAAAGGCAAAGCCTTCGTAATCTTTACTATTTCGTAAAATTAATTACCAAGCTATAAGTACCAGCTAAAAATGTAACACTGTAACATACTGTATCATTTGTGTTCGTATTCATTATTCCTCCCTTAGTGTATTCCTATTAACAATACGTCAAACATGACCATTATTATACCGAGTTTATCAACGACAGCGGTTATTCCGACCGTTCAGTGAAGTGTCATTTCGGTTTTGTGCAGTCGACGTTAACTGTTAAAAGGCGAGGTGTGCGATTGTTAGGTTATATAACAATGACAAGTGCAAAAGACATTGCGGAACGCGCTCAGTTATCAACACTGTATCGAGTTCTTCTGTTATAATTGTTGAGTTTTGATTGTGCTGGGCTGGGAAATAGCTGCGGCTCTATTGTAATAGTTATTATTGTATGCCTATGTCATATTTGCTTGTATAATTCAAAATTGAATGAGCGTACATACAGTAAAATTAGATAGTATATTCTTACAGGGTGTAAAATATGTATGTTAAAAAGTACAACTGGAATATCGGTGTGGCCCACAAAATTGTAGATACTTTCGTTCTAAAATCATTGCTGCCATTGTCTGACTTGGCTACCACAAAAACATGTCATTCGCGAAATTGCTTTCCGCATATTAATCATCCATTTAAAGTACAAAACAGTGAAGTAAATTGGAACTCTGCATATACAAAATTTACTTTACTTCTCTTACGTGCAACACCGCTAAGAAAACTAATTTTCCGCCTGCTCTCAAAGTGTTTTTCCTTAGCAATAAAATATTTCATAAAAAAAATGTATTAAAGACATCCGTTAGATATGATAGATATGACTAACACAACATAAAAAATAACTGATCGTCATCATCAACTTATACTGTTCACTGCTAGACAAAAGCCTCCCTCAAGTCTTTTCACTTTTTTCTGTTCTGGGCCGCTCGTACCCAATTTCCATACACTCTTTTCACATCATCTGTCCACCGACTTGGTGATTTACCTTTACTCCGATAAGCTTCGGATCTTGGTCCCCACTCTATAATTCTCTTTGTCCATCGTTAAATCTAGCAATATGCCCAGCCCAGTTCCATTTCAGAATGAATTTGACTACGTTGTAAAGTTCATTTTTTCTTGGATTTTAAGATCATGTTACGACACTGTTTTTCTTTCTATAATTTATTTTTTATTACATTTTTATATTTGATTAGGCAGTGATTTCAATTTTTGGACAGTGTAACTTAAAACAGTGACGTAAATTTCTGAACAGTGTAACTCAACCGTGTATAAGGTGTTGCTGACCTAACTTATTTAGTTTGCGTTGATTTTGCGTCCCGGAAGTGAGCTATTTTAAAGACTTCACTTTGAAGAAGGGGCAAAAGTTATATAAACGGCCGTATGGAATTTTTAAAGGCTTTTTCCTCGGCCAAGTCGCAGGGGCTTTTTCCGCCAGTATGCCGTAGTGGTTTTTTCCCCAGCACGCCGTAGTGGCTTTATAGTTTTTCAACGTGATGCAGTAGTGACTAACGGTTTTTTATCACCAAGTGGGTGTCGTTTCAAGGTCTCAATTTTAAGGCCTTCTTCCGTTCTTAAAATATCCTGCTCATCCTCAGGCATTTCGGGTCAAAAAGTGATTAGCTACCCAAAAAAGAATAGGAGAGCAGTGGCTGAGACATAATTTTTGATGAGAATCTCACCAGGAGAGGTCAAGCAGCTTATGGAAAACCCAAGAGTCTACAAGTGTGTTTCCAACGACTACTCAACACGCGTAATCCGCGGAGATACTTTTACAAACTTTTAGATCGTATTTTTTTTAAAAACCCTTTTGTTTTTTTTACACTTAGGATCAGTAATTCATACAATTCTAGTTTAAATGTGTATACTCTCATAGCTTAAGGGGTTTTTATTTAGTAGATGTAATTTTAAGAGTGTAATAAAGGTAGGAATTTTTATTTTGTTAATATATATCTATATATCTATATATATATATATATATATATATATATATATATATATATATATATATATATATATATATATATAAAGAAAGAAAGCAAAAGTTGCCGTATCTAACAAAACTCTTAAATATGAAATTAGTTGGGGAACTCGGCAAAAGGGCGCAACAAGTGTTCACACCGTGTTCATTTAGACAATATTTAGGTCCTAGGTTGGAACCTTCATCAGGGTACAAACTAAAAAAGAGAGAAAACGAAGCGACAATTGAAGTAGTGCGGGCAAATAAACAGAAGTATAAGTTATTTTAATTTTAATGTGTTGTTGTAGAAAAAAAATTCTTTTTATATATAATAATAAAGCTGAAAAATCACTTACATGAGAGGTGTGATATAAATATAACAAAAATAGCCATAAAACCAATTACATAAATGCGACTAACAATTAAGTAAATCTTACACCCAACACTAACATATTAAAACAGTAAAAAGGCATTTACAAAAGGGATGCCATCATATATATATATATATATATATATATATATATATATATATATATATATATATATATATATATATATGCACACACATACCCTTCTTTATTTAAATGTAGCGTTTCACTGAACTACCCGCTTTATCTTTCAGGACGCAACGGTTGTACCATATTAAAATTTCTTTCAACAACTACATACTACTTAACTCAGTGTTTTTTCATTTTTTGAGCTGAAGTTAGATTCTTTTTATTCTAAAATGAATGGTGCCATAAACAGTACAACCAAATTTTAAACAACTATAGAGACTATTTTCAAAAGGCGTACAAAAATTACCTTAATTTCCATGTACTCTACCAGTAAAAAAAAACGAGCTAGCTTATATCTAAGGTTTTGCTCTATCAGTATTAATATCCACTCAATCCATTCTCAAAAATTAAGATATACATAAGGGGCAAATAACGGCTTATATTTAATAAATAAACTATAAAAATAAAGAAAGTTGGGGCTATACAAAATGAAGCCACAACGTGAGGCGATACAAAATAGCGCCGCAAACGTGAGGCTATAAAAAATGGCCCCGCGAAAAGAGACGTTATAACATTGTACCCCTGTTCTCTTCCTGATAAAGTGATTTGGGATGTGATCTTTAAGAGTAACGCCTAACACTGACCTCTCCATTTTTCGTTGCATGACACATATTTTATTGATATTTTTCTTCGTCATTGTGAGAATATCGGCTCCATACATAAGAATGGGGAATATGCATCTATCGAATACTTTTATTTTTAAACACATAGGAAGGTTAGATTTGAATACATAGGCCAGTATGCCATATGCAGCCCAGGAGAGACCTAGTCTCCGATGAATGTCATGTGTTTGGTTATCTTGTCCTATGCTGATTTTATGTCCCAAGTATTAATATTGGTCTCCTTGCTCCATCTCTACGTTATTCAGCTTTATAGTGTGGTTTAATACAAGATTTGTCATAAACTGGGTCTTGGATAGATTGATTTTTAGACCAACTTTTCTTGAAGCTTCTTGAAGCCCGCGTAGCATAGTTTGTGCTTCTTGTATTTTGTCTGTTATTAAGATAATGTCGTCCGCGAAACAGGGGTAATTTAATTTTTTACCATCAATGTTAACTCCCATTCTTTCCCATTTTATTGATTTTAGAGTACTTTCTAGAAGTGTTACCAAAAGCCTGGGAGAGGGCATATCATCCTGCCGTACTCCTCCTTCGATTCGAAATTTGCGGGTGGATTAGTTAGTTTGTGTTTTAACATGGCGGCATTTTCATCTATATATTTAATTACTTACAAAAGTCTCTGCTGATTTACAGAATCAAAAGCCTTTTCGAGGCCCACAAATATGAGCACAAGAGGCTTATTATATTCTACACATTTTTCAATGAGGATTTTAACTGTAAGCAGATGGTCGTTTTTTCCATATCCCGAGCGGAAACCTGCCTGTTTTTTTGAAAGAAAAAACTCGAACTTATTGGCTAGACGTTTGGTAAGTATTTTCGTGAATAACTTAATCGATCGATAGTTTGTAAGGACTGAAGTATCTTCTTTTTTACGCATGATGACAATAGTTGCATTATTCCATTGCAATGGAGTTATCCCTTCCAGGAGGCATTTATTGGATAACATTTTAAGAGATCTGATAACTAGTTTTGTTTAATTAGACAAATTACTAAAAACTAATCGTCACTAAACTTCCGACAACAATACTGTTTTTTACGAAAGAACGTTTTTTGCAACCAATCTTTGACAGATTGAGCAGTCTGATCCTTGTCTTCATCGTTCCTTAAAACGTGCCTCTGTCTCCCTCTCGTTGATGCAATGAAATGTTGATCTCTACTGTATGCAATTATGGCCTTTTTGTATCAATTATTTTTCAAAGCGCGGATATAATTTTTTCAAAATTATAAAAACCGTTGATATATTGACTTCTAAAAGCATCAATATTTACGGAAATCAAAATGATTTTTCTGTATAAACAGCTTTAAATGGGAACATATACCTCTTTTGAGTAGCCGAGAATCGATAATTTATAATTAAAGCAAATTATCGACGACGGGACGCCAGATTTTCAGCTTCAAATATCTTGAAACATGCACTTATAAAAAGAATATACCCGTGACGAATTATAATCAGGACCGGGTTAGGAGTTAATGCAAAAAATCAGTAATCACGATCTTCCTAGTATTCGCCATGAGCTACGAGGGGCATCCAACCATGAAACAAGTTTTCTGTACCACGCAACAATTTTCATGAAAGTTGTTTCTACGGTGTTATATGTGACCTAGTTACATAAGATTACTGTTACATTCACACATTATAAATTTTTTAAACTTTGAACTCCTAATAGATCCTTAAATTATGTAGGCGCCCATTACCTTCCAACAAATGTTTCAAAAATATAACTTCGTTTTAGATTTCTTTACGAGGGAGATTTGACTGTGAAATGACACACTAAACAAGAATACTTTCATATATTGAATTAAAAATATAAATATACTACTGTGATAAACAAATAGTAAGACTTTTAAATTTAAATCGCCCGGGCATTTCCAAATCGGATTAATTTTTTTTCGTTAGATTGGTAGGATCTTAACTGCTATCTGTGTCATTTTAAGACCATAGCGTCAGTAATTAATAAGATGCGTTTGTATTCGTTCAACAAAAATGCGTTTTTCGATTTTTAACATGAGTAAAAAAATGCGGCAAAAAAGTTGCTATTAAATTTTGTTTTAAAAATGGTTTTTCGGCTTCCCAAACGTTCGAAATGATAAAAAAAAGTCATTTGGTGATGATGCTCTATCCAGAGCAAGTGTTTTTGATTGGTATAAATTGTTTAAAGAAGGCAAAGAACGTGTGGAAGACAATGAACGTCCTGGTCGTCCTTCAACATCTACCGATGAGAACCACGTCAAGCCAATCAAGGATTTGGTGCTCAAAAATCGTCGAGTGACAATTAGAGACCTTGTTGACATTACCACCTTATCATTTGGGTCAACTCAATCGATCTTAAAAGACAACTTGGGCCTCAAACGCGTCTCCTCTCGTTTGGTACCAAAAACACTCAATTTTTTCGATCAAGAGAGTCGTGTTAATGTCTGTAAACCCATAATTTCTGACGTCATCAAGTGCATCATTACGGGAGATGAGACATGGATTTACGCATACGATCCGGAAACTGCTGACCAATCAAGCGAATATCGTGTTAGAGGTGAGCCTAGACCGAAGAAACCACGCCAAAGCAAGTCGAAAATCAAGGTGATGTTAACAGTTTTCTTCGATTATCATGGTGTTGTACATTATCAATTCCTTCCGCCGGGCCAAACTGTCAACAAGGAATATTATTTAAGTGTTATGCGTCGTTTGCGTGAAGCTATTCGTCTCAAGAGGCCGGAATTATGGGCCGATAACTCTTGGTTTTTTCATCACGATAATGCGCCTTCTCACACAGCATTGGTTCCTCGCGACTTTTTCATCAAAAATTCAACTCATATCATTCCGCAATCGCCCTATTCGCCTGATTTAGCTCCGTCGGACTTCTAGCTATTCCCTAAACTCAAAAAACTGCTTCGAGGACATCGTTTTGAGTCGACTGAGGAGATTAAAACCGAATCGAAAAAGGCTTTAAAGGCCATTTCAGAAATCGAATGCAACAACTGTTTCGAAGACTGGAAAAAACGTTGGCATAAATGCATTGTATCCATGGGGGATTACTTTGAAGGGGACGAAATAAATTTGGGAAAATAAATAAACCGTTTGTGTTTTATTTCAAAAGTCTTACTATTTTTTGATCACAGTAGTATAATTCTTTTGGATTTCGTGCTAGATTTCGAAGAAGTCAGTTCTCGGAACAAGCTGTCAAAAAGCCGACAGGATGACCATCAAGCATCACTTTTCCAGGTGATACAGGGGAAATCCAGAAGAATTTATATCTATAAGCTCTGTAACCTGTGGAAGTTTACTGTCAAAATAAATACTTTCATATATTACATATTAAAAACATTCTTATTCACATAAAACACAAATTTCTGGAGTAACGGGGCATGTTTAATACATTTCAAATTGGCTTCTCTCTCATTCGTTATTCGATTTATAATTTATGAAACAAGAAAAAACACATAAAGAGTATCTTAGCCTAATAAAAAACTAATTTCTTAGTGCATGATAGTATCTTTTAACTTGTAGGGTTATACTACTACCAATGTTTCTTTTTATATAGAAAATATGACAAGGAAATGGAAGAAAAGACGTCTCTGCAGGAATCCTCTCTGGCCGGAATAGCCCGCACGGCGGGAGCTCGGTGGCTTTAAGAACGCCATTGGGATTCTGGGATAATATAGATAGACTTGTTTTTCGTAAATGGAATACGATGATTAAATAAAATAGGTTTCTTAAGGCTTTGTAATCAAACAGCCTAGTACTTTAGCATCTATCTGTCATAATAATTAATTGAGGGAACACGTACATAATTTCACCAATAAAATAAAAACAGTGGAACGGCCAGATATATACTGGGTGATTGCAAAAGGTCGTGTCCCATTTTCATAAATAGCAGAAGCATGCACTATGTTGATGTTTCTTTTATAATCATATTATTAATTGATAGTTATCTAAAAGCGTTGTGAGTTAACATAACCTTAAAAAAAAGTTTATTTAAATTAATTTGTGGGCAATGTGAATATTCAAATTCAAAATGAAAACTCACATTTTCGTCAAGTTATTTAGCATGAATTTAAAAAGGGAGTGAGTGTTGGAACTGCAACAGAAATTATTCAAGACGTTTATTTGAAACCTGTTCCGCTCTTAGGACAGTTAACAAGGGTTTGGTCGATTTCGAAATGGCGACTTCAATCTAAACGATAAACTTCGCTCTAGGCGTTCTTCTGGCACTGATAATGACTTTATCCGTAACTTGGTGAAGGATAATAATCCACGGATTACCACTGAAGACTGAATGCTGACAATTCGACTGCATTTCGTCATTTAAAGCAACTTGGATACACTTGGAAAATCGATGTATGGGTTCCGCACGTTATGACAGGACGAAACAAACTGAACGGTGTTTCTACAGCGATTTCTTTCCTCGCCCGCCAACAAAATGAACCTTTCTTTGATTAAATCATAACTGGAGATGAAAACTGGGTTATGTATAACAACATAATAAGAAAAAGAAGCTGGAAGTATGGAAGTAAAAGAGCAGAATCTATGGCAAAGGTTGAACTGAATGCAATGAAAGTATTGTTATGTGTATGGTGGGACTGCAGAGAAATAATTTTTTACGAACTTCTACCACGTGGTAAAACAATAACTGCGGAGAAGTTGTGAAGAGTGATATAAAAATGTAAGCTGTTTAAATGTAAAGTTTAAAAACCCTAAATATTTGTAACTAATTAAAAATCTTTCAGTACTAATTACATAAATAGAAATAAATATACAACAATGCATTTGGTACACAGTAACAGTACAGTGTCTAATAAATTCATTTGTCCATTTAGTTTATAAGAGCAGATTTGTTTAATACAAATTGATTAATATTTACTTAAAAAAAAAATACTAAACTGTTGCAAATAAAATTTTTATTGCGTTACATTTAAAATATCAGTTATTCGAGACAAACTATTACTTTTAATCAAATCTTTTATGTAAACCACGCTGAAATAAATATTTAAGTTGATTCTATGGGCTTGTTGCAAAATGTATATGTTGACCATTTTTGAGACTCTAAGATTTTGCTTATTGAATTTATAGAAAAATGGTTCAAAATTAATTAGAGAAATTTATGGAAAAAGGATCTAAAACCTGAAGCAAACCATTAGAGAAAAAAGGGACATGGAAAATAACAACTGCAGGCTTCACAAAGTCTTTAAACCAGGGGTGCTCAAACTTGAACTGCTGGCGATCTACCTCAATATTGTTAGACTACGATCGATCGACTCTGAGAGGCTGCAAGTAAGTGTGATGCAGGATTGTCGTCTAGGTAGGGTGTATCGTGGCATAGATATTAGTTTTCCGTACAATATGCATTTTTTTAGTCAAGGTAAGTGTAGGTCTGCTCTAAAATGTCAATGAAAAAACTCATAATTATTCAAAATTGCGAGTTTATTGGTTCTTACAAAACAAACGAGTTCTAATGTCCAAACTTAACTAAAGAGTGACTTTGGATGTTGAAGCGTGGCACTGCATGTCCTCAGCATACTTTTCATAAGATGGTACGTAATTACAGAGTGCTAATCGCAAGCATGATGACATATGTTCGTCAGTTAGTCGATTGCGATATTTTGACTTAATTATCTTCATTTCAGAAAATGCAGACTCGCACAAGTAAGTTGACCCAAACATTGCCGTCAGTTGAAGGGCGATTTGCCTTAGATTCGGATATTTATCTTCAGATATAAAAAACCAAAATTTTGTATCAGATGCTGTGGCTTTGAGATGTATATCTGATATAATCTGCACTAACTCATTTTCAACAGAACATGAGTCCATGTTAAACTGACTTGCTATTTCAGTAGCTAATTCCTCAATGTTTTTACACGAAAAAGGATAACTCATAAATGATGCGATATTTGCCAATTTACTGAAATCATAAAAACGTATTTCGAATTGGCCCAAAATATTTGATAATTCTGCCTCATAAATATCATAATTCAACTGAGGAATCCTTGCTTTCAAACACAGAAAATTTTTCAGATCCTTTCTTTTCAGTTGATCTATCATAAGTTGCAATTTACTTTTGAATGCGTTTATTGCGCTAATCATCTCAATAATAGTTTTCCCTTTACCTTGAAGCTCCAAATTAATGGTGTTTAAATGCATTGTGATGTCTGTCAAAAATGCCAAATCAGTCAGCCATCTTCCGTTTTTCAGCATCTGAGTGTCATCACCTTTTTCGTCCAGAAAAGCTGTTATTTCGGGCAATAATTCTTGAAATCTTTCTAGGAATTTTCCGCGACTCAACCACCTGACGTCCGTGTGAAGAACTAAATCAGTGTGTTCAGCTGATTCACCATCTTCCAACTGCAATTTAAAGAGCGGTCGTTGCAAGCTACGTGCACGAATAGAATTCACAATTTTATTGCAATGCCCATAATCTCCTCCATGTTTAGAACTTTTGCTGGTGCTCCATAGGTTGTAATGCACACTAGTTTATATATTGGTAGCTTGTAGTTTGTTACAAAATTGAAGAAAACGACGTATATATCTTCACCACGGGTCTTTCCTTTCTGAGGAATCATTGTCAAAAACTCTTCCTTAGCAGACATGTCACTGAATACCATTCGAATAAAAATACACAGCTGGGCAGTGTCTGTCATATCGGTGGATTCGTCGAACTGTAAAGAAAAGTATGTACATTCCATGATATCATGTTTTAGTTTATCTGCCATGTCCTGACTCATAACTTCAACACGCCTTGTAACAGTCGGACGAGATAACTGAAGTTCTCTAATAGCAGACATAATCTCTGTTTTATTTTTAAAATCTCCAAAAAAAGTCTCACCCGCTTCAATAAATGCTTCCTTCACAACCAATCCATCATCAAATGGTTTCTTGTGTTTCGCCAATATATGAGATATTTTAAATGACGCGATCGTTGCAGCTTTTGATTATTTGGCTGGTCTTGTGAACATGGTTTGTTCTTTTTTCAAACAAGTTATCAAATCACGTACTTTTCGTTTTCTTAATTCACTCTGTGACGGAAAATCCTTTTCATAGTTTTTATGAACCGTTTTATGATGCCTCTCTAAGTTCCCACGCTTAGGTATTGCAACTGACGCACGGCAAATGAGACAAATGTACTTATCCTTTACCATACAAAAGAAAAATTCTTCCTCCCAATCGTTATTAAAATGATAAGTTTTACTTTTCTTCGCCGCAGTAATTTTGGACTATTTATTAATAAACTTTGTATCGATGTATCGCCTTCAAGTTACAACTCAGACTGACTCCTATTCCTGCAGGCGCAACATTTATATCGGCACGAACGAAGTCTCGAATGTTCCCGTCAAACACGCCGCCCGAAGTTTCTAGAAAAATCGGCGGGAATCAAAAACGCGGCTTTTCTTTGACAAGTACCGCGCGTTCCTTTGATAAAACCGCCTTTTGCCGCTAGCAGGGGGTTATTACGATGAAAGAAAGTGATGAGGGGGTTATTCTGGCCTAATTGTGGATCGAATAAATTTTTGTAATTTATTCATTACATTTTGTTTTAGTTACCTAAAACAAAATCTGTGAATAGTTCTATATCGGAATTTTTTTCTCGAGATCGACTCAAAAAGCACTCGCGATCGACTTGTCGATCGCGATCGACCGTTTAAGCACCCCTGCTTTAAACTATTACCGAACTGTGAATTCATCGAATTACAGCATCTGACTTATAGTCCTAATTTCAAAGCTTCTTTAGCGTCCTTTTTTACGCAAATATTTTTTTAATAGCATGTGACATGTTAAGAAATGCTGTAGTAAGTGTATTAGTGTTAACGGCAGTTATGTAGGAAAATATATTTTCTTAAAATTTTGAAAGTTTTTCTACATAGCTACGTAGTTAAGTTTAAAAAAAAAACATCCTCGTATTTTTACTTACGTTTTTAGCCCAGTATTTTAATAATTTTTGTTTTAAATGTGAATGAAGAGAAGTAAAAAATGTGTGTGATATATATAATTTTTTAATAAGGAATCTCTGTAATCCGGTTCTGTCCTAAAATAAAGCTAAAACTTAACCCGAGTTGATGAGTGTCGTGCACATTCCCTGGCCGTTAATGCTAGAAAATTTAACGCCAATGAAAAGCCTTTAATTAGTTTTATATAATGAAAGCTTTGTGTGCGAACGGGTAGTTTAGTAGTTAGTGCCAATAAAAAAATATTAATTTGTGTACATACTGCTTTTATTACACAGTGCAATACATAAAATGTAAACTAAATTCTGACTTCAGTTTATGGAAGTGCCCACCCAAACTAGCAAAACCCTATTTGGGCTTTGATAGTTTAGCCCCGTGGGGGGGCGGGATAGAATATCTCCCCCGGTATGTTCTGCCTGTCGTAGGAGGCGACTTAAAGAACACTCTAGATGGTAGATGCCCAGATCTCACCAGCATCGCCCGGTGTGATACCATCGCATCGGTTTAAGCTGCGTGAAGTTGCTTAACGTTTCGTGGCTGTGCCGATGTCCCGGTCTGTGGGACCAAATAGCATGATGAGGCACCTGGATACAAAAAATTCCGGAGGTAAAATAGCCCCCCCGTTCGGATCTCCGGGTGGGGGCTGGTTCAGGGGCGTCGACATGCAGAGAACAGAATTTCAAAATGGATTTTTGCAACATACGAGGTTTAAATTCGAACATAAATTCAGTGCACCAACACCTGCAATCAAATAAACCATATGTACTCGCTCTCTGTGAAACTAAGGTCAGTTCAACGACCAGCACAGTAAACTATCTTTATCCTGGGTACGATTTCTATTCCCGATTTAGGCGTAACTTTGGAATCTGTCTTTATGTCAGAAGCGACCTCTCTTGCCAACGAGAAGAGGCTCTGGAGCCCACAAACTTTGATGTTATGTGGTTAAAAATAACGACTCGACCAACCACAAGGTTCGTCTGTATCCTCTATCGACCACCAAGTGATACAAACTTTAGAACACTTTTCGCTTCTCTTGCAGACACCATAGATCATTTACAAATTAACTATCCAAATGCCGAAATTGCCATCCTGGGCGACATTAATGTCCACAACATCAACTGGCTTAAATATTCAAATACTACCGATGAACAAGGTCGTGAAGCCGAATCATTTTCAATCAGTTGTGGCTTGACTCAGCTTATTGATGAACCAACACGGATCCCTGATCGAGACGGAGAGTTCGCCAGTCTTCTTGATCTGTTTTTAACCACCAATCCGGAGATTTACACGGTCAGCGTAAATCCACCGTTAGGTTCTTCCGACCATAAACTACTTTCGACATCGAGTATTCTACCAATCAGTGACAGAGAGGCGCCCAAACCGCGCAAGATTTGGCACTACAAATCTGCTAAATGGGAAGATCTCACGGAATATATTCGAACTTTCCCTTGGTTGGACGTTTGTTTTCGATCCGACGACCCATCTGACTGCGCCAGGGAGGTTAACGATGTTATTTTGGCCGGTATGGATGCTTACATCCCTTTTTCGAAGAAATGCCCTTCCAACGGCAAGCCTTGGTTTGACCTAAAATGCAAAGAAACTGTTGCTTCTAAACATCTTGCATACCGACAGTGGCGTGAAGATCCTAACACCATAAATCGTAACATCTTTGTTCGTGCCAGGAACAGATGCAAAGAAATTATCGACGAAACCAAGGAGGTACACAATCAACGGATTAGAAACAAACTTCTCGCTTGTCCCGGCAATTCCAGGTCCTTTTGGTCAGTCGCTAAGGCAGTTAGTCAAAATTTCACCAAATCCACCATACCACCACTCACACGGCCAGATAATTCTATTGCAACGACACCTGTTGAGAAAGCGAACTTGTTGGCTGAACTCTTTGCTTCACATTCTACTGTCGATTTCCAAGGAAAAACACCACCTACTATTCCCATAGTGCAGTCAAGGATGCCCGATATTGTCTTCAGACAGCGTATCATAAAACGTATTTTGATGAAGCTAGACACCAAAAAGGCTTCAGGCGCTGACGGAATACCTGCCATAGTTCTCAAGAACTGTGCGAGGGAACTAACACCAGTTTTCTGTAGACTTTTCAACTTATCCTACAGAAAGGGAATATTTCCTTCCTGCTGGAAATGTGCCACAGTTCAGCCGATACCTAAAAAAGGCAAGAAGACCTTGCCAAATAACTACCGACCAATCGCACTACTCTCAATAATATCGAAAGTCATGGAAAAGGCTATCAATCAGCATCTTCTAAAATATCTTGAAGGATTCAACATTATTAGTGATCACCAATATGGCTTTCGTAAAAATAGATCAACAGGAGATCTTCTGACTTATGTAACACATGTTTGGAACAACGCAATTGAACACTTTGGAGAATCTCGAGCGGTTGCTCTTGACATATCCAAGGCATTTGACCGTGTTTGGCACGATGGGCTGTTGGCTAAGCTACGTTCTTATGGTATGTCGGAAAAGTTCTGTTTGTGGCTCTCATGTTTCCTCAGAGAGCGTTCCTTACGAGTGGCAGTTGACGGATTTCTTTCTAACACCTTCACTATCAACGCCGGTGTGCCCCAAGGTTCCATACTGTCTCCTACTCTCTTCCTCATCTATATTAACGATCTGCTGGAAAAGACCGAGGATCCAATCTACAGCTTTGCAGATGACAGTACACTTATCTCTTCATTCACTTTGAACGCTCGGACATCGACTACTCAGACGAATATCCGCAGACAGCGGGAAGTCATTCAACTTAACAAAGACCTGGAAGAAATTCTATCTTGGGGTGACAGTAACCAAGTGGAATTTAACGCTACAAAAACCCAGGCGGCAGTTTTTTTCTAAAAAAGTTAACGTTGCAGAACCCGACATAGTTATGTCGGGGCACTCCATCCCTCTAACATCGTCACTCAATCTGTTAGGCGTTAATTTGGGAGCAAATATGTCCTGGCATGAACATGTTGCAGGCATAGCAAGAAGAGCTACTCAAAAGTTGGGAATATTGTTTCGAACCAGAAAGCTTTACACTCCACAACAACTGTTAATTCTTTACAAAGCTCAAATTCGACCAACTATGGAATACTGCTCCCATGTTTGGAGCTCCGCTCCCAAACATACACTGCATTTGTTGGATTCTATCCAGAGAAGAGCTGTTCGTCTGATTGGACACCCGGAACTGACCGACGGCCTTGATTCGCTGGAACATCGAAGAACGGTTGGCGACTTGAGCCTATTCTACAAGTACTTTTATGGAAAGTGTTCGAAAGATGTGGCCCGTTTAATTCCTCCCAGAGCGGTGCATATTAGAAGTACACGTCGCGCTAATGCTTCACATCCGTATGAGGTTCAGCTTGTTACTCCTCGTACAACGCTTTTCAAGCAGTCTTTTATATGGAGAACATCATACCTTTGGAATGGTTTACCCAGGACTGTGTTTCCCATCGAGTACAATCTACAGCGATTCAAGAACAGCGTGAATCGCTTTCTCCGCACACGTGTCGCTCCTGTGGCGCTTTAGGGACTTCCCTGTAGCACGTGTGCTAGACCCATAAAAAAAAAAAAAAAAAAAAAAAAAAAAAAAAAAAAGTTCGAATTTTTTTTCTTTGCCATCATCAATTTTTTGCTCGAGCTTTGGTTTTGCACGGCTATATCTGGTAAATTATTGGGAATTTGTCAATGCAATCTTCAGACGAAATATTCTTCACACCAAAATACACAATTTTTGTGAACATGTCGAGGCCAGATTTGCACTCTTTCAAGATGTTTTTAGTGCAGAAAGCCCGAAAAAATGCCATTTTTTCACATTTTCGACCATAACTCACAAACCGTGCATATTTTAGCATAACTGTCTTCGACAAAAATGTTTTCTGCATCAACACGAGTAACTTTGCTGAACATTGCAATAACCTACAATCGATCCTTATAGTTTCAGCTTTTTTCAGGTTTGTCATCAACACTTTTTCTGTTTTCAATACAACTATGGGAAGAAAGAAGCACTGTTCTCAAGAAAAACGTGAATTGATAAGAAAATTGCGTCGTATGGAAAATCTTACATGCAGATTCAAAATATTTTGAGATGCTCAGTTAAAATGGTAGCAAACACTTTAAGATGGCAACCTACACCTGAAACTCGCGGTCGTAAACGTAGTTAGAGCTGCAAAAGCAAACCCATTTGCTTCGTTAACACAACTTTAGGAGATTGTGGGAGTGGATGTAGCTCCTAGGACGATACGACGACGACTTAAAGAAGCAAAGTTACCAGCAAGAAGTCCGCGTAAGGTACCCTTGTTAAATAAAAGACAGAAAGAGGCGATTAGAGTTCGCGAAGGAACATATTGAATGGCCTCTGTTTAAATGGCGTAATATGCTGTGGTCCGACGAAAGCAAAATTGTATTATTTGGAAATGTAGGCCGCAGAACATACGTTAGACGCCCTTTAGGAACCGCAATCAGCCTCAGTACACTATTAAGACACTTAAACATGGAGATTCAAAAATAATGGTATGGGCATGTTTCTTCTACTTCAGAGTAGGGCCTATATTTTGATTAAATACATAATGATCGCCAGTATTTATGTTGAAATTTTACAGGACGTTATGTTGCCCTATGCAGAATATAAAATGCCACTTAAATGGGTTTTTATGACCCAAAACATAGCAGTCGATTATGTAAACAATTTTTAGAAAAGAAAAAATTAATATCTTAAATTGGCCAGCACAAAGCCCAGATCTGAACCCGATAGAAAATCTGTGGGGCGATATTAAAGATAGCGTAGCACGTGAAAAACCTAAGAATCAGGCGAGTTCTGGGCTGTAATCAGAGATTCTTGGAAAAGCATTCCTGTTTTTAGATGTCAAGATTTGGTTAACTCTATGCCGCGACGTTGTTAAGCTGTCATAGCCAATACTATGTCATTGTGCCAAAGACTTCACATTTCCAATGTAAAATGTTCAGTTGTTTAAGCTAAAAATATCATGTAATTCAATTATTGTAATAGTGCTTTATTCTAAAAACTACAAGTCATCATAAAAACAGAGTTATATTGTTGTCTTGTGCAAATATTAAAAAAAGCTGTCACCAAACGGCAAACAAATCGCTATTCCGTTTTGTTTATGCAGCGAAATAATACATATAAAAACAAGTGAGTGCCGTGACGCATGCAAATATTTACGACAGAACTTTCTTCGTTTTATTGACGAGTCGACATAATTTAGTCCAACGGAAAAAATAATGTACAGTAATTGAAAATTTATCGATAACGCATGGATAATAAATTAAAAACGAAACTTTAATACACTGAGTGAAATTTCAAAATTTTAAAATAATTTAAGGAAATATTTTTTCTATGTAGATTGTAAGAAAATTCTATCTACCTAAATTTTAAGTTTCACTATTCTTAAACTTAACACGTAGGCTGAAAAGTTTTTGGTCTGACACATAGATGACGCCCTTTTCAAACAATCCACATGATTTTTAGGAAGTACCAACCATCAAACGATACGTGTCAAAATTTCATGACATTTCGACGATTAGTTTACTTACAAGTTACAGTGGTTTTAGTTACTCTACTTTTGATAATTTCAAAACGATGGAAAAAATCGAATTTCGTGTATTAACTAAACACTGTTTTTTGAGAGGAAAAAATACCGTTCAAGCAAAGGAATGGCTTGATAAGTGTTACGAGGATTTGGCCCTTGGAAAATCATTCATCATTTACTAGTGTGCTGAATTTAAACGCGGTCCTACAGATACAAATGACGCTGAACGCTCTGGATGCTCAAACGAGGAGGCTACACCGGAAAAAATCAAAAAAAATCCACAAAAATGTTTTGGATGACCGTAAAGTGAAATTGCGTAAGATAGTTGACACCCAAGGTGTTAATTCGGAGCGCTGTTTGGACCTGTTTAAGCGCAATAAAAAGGATTTTTTCATGCGATATGTGACAAGGGATCCATTACTACACACCGGAATCAAATCGGCAGTCCGCTGAGTGGACAGCAGCCAGTGAAAACCGCCCGAAGCGAAAAAAACCATCAATAGCGAATATTACATAAAGTTATTAGTGCGTTTGAAGGCAAAAATCGCAAAGAAACGGCCCCAAATGAACAAGAAAAAAGTGACTTTTCATCAAGACAATGCACCGTGTCACAAGTGAATGGTTACGATGACAAGACTGCATGAAGTTCGAACTGCCTCCTCATCCACTGTATTTTCCAGATTTGGCCCGCGGCAACCATTACACTGGTCAACAAAAAAAAAGAAAATTGCTTGTTTCCTGTGATTTTTTTTTTGTTTCTACCTCAAATTGACGCGTATTTTTTAAATATGGCAACAATTTTTCTCTAACAGCTTCTGTTTTTGAGTTATACTTAACTACCCTCATTTACTATTTTTACTTAGATTTTCGTTTTTTATTGGACACTAAAATATATTTTGTTGTTGTTTTAGATATGGCTTCGTCAAGAAGATGTTGTGTGCTTAATCCCGATTGTTTTTGCTATATTTGTGGTGAATATATATTTGCAAAATATCGAAAACCTATATCGGACTTTGTGAAAACTGCGTATTATCAATACTTTAAAATAAAATTGTGTAATCAGGACAAGCCATGGGTTCCTCATATTGTATGCCAGAAATGTGTGGTATGTCTACGGTTATGGTCCAGTGGAAAAATAGATGCAATAATGTTCGTAACACCCATGATTTGGCGGGAACCTCGAAACTATCATGACGATTGCTACTTCTGCGTTGTGAAAATAAACGGAATTAACCCTGGAAATCGAAGTAAGTGGTCATATCCTAACTTATCTTCTGCTCAACGACATCAATTAAAATCTCAAGAGGTACAACCCAGCACATCTAAATCTTCTGATGATCCAAATCTCTGTGAACCCGAACGAAATACATCAAGTGAAGACTCTGATTCAGACTACAAATGTAGCCTTTCAGAACCTCAACCATTTAATCAGAAAGAACTAAATGACTTAGTAAGAGATCTGAACTTACCAAAAGAAGCTTCTGAAATTTTAGCATCTCGTTTAAAAGAAAAAAATTTGCTTGCTCCGGAAACCAACATTACATTTTATCGTACCCGAAAAAAAAATCTGTTACCGTATTTTTCTCAAGAGAAGGATTTAGTTTTTTGTAACGATGTTGGTGGTATTTTGCAGCAGATGGGATTAAAACAGTACCATCCTAGTGATTGGCGTCTTCTCAGAGACAGCAGCAAAAAAAGTTTAAAGTGTGTTTTGCTTCATAACGGTAACAAGTACAGATCTATACCTATTGCACATTCGACGACTTTAAAAGAAGAATACGTAAATGTTTCTAAGGTTATGGAAAAAATTAAGTATCAAGATCACAAATGGGTCATTTGTGTTGATCTGAAAATGGTTAACTTTCTTTTAGGTCAACAAGGGGGGTACACAAAGTTCCCTTGTTTCATGTGTCTCTGAGATAGTCGTGACAAACAACACCATTGGTCACAAAAAGTTTGGCCAGTGCGGGAAGAGCTAAAAGTTGGTACAAAAAAATGTTATAAACGTGCCTTTAGTTAGTCAAGACCGCATCAATTTCCACCACTTCATATTAAACTCGGCATAATGAAACAGTTTGTGAAGGCGCTTGGCAAAAGTGGCGAATGTTTTAATTTTCTTTCCCGGAAGTTTCCAGGATTAAGTTCAGAAAAATTAAAAGCTGGTATTTTTGATGGGCCACAGATTAGGCAACTCGTGAAAGATCCTAATTTTGTCAAATCAATGACTGAAGTCGAATCCAAAGCTTGGAATTCATTTGTTTTGGTTATGAGTAGTGGAATTCATTTGTTTTGGTTATGAGTAGCTTTCTAGGCAAAAAGAAATCTGACGACCATGTCGAGCTTGTTGAGTGCATGCTATCGAACTTGCAAGAGCTAGGGTGCAACATGAGCATAAAAATCCACTTCCTGCACTCGCATTTAGACCGATTTCCACAAAATCTGGGTGATTTTAGTGAGGAGCAGGGTGAAAGATTTCATCAGGATCTTCGGACAATGGAAGAGCGTTATCAGGGGCGGTGGGACTCACATATGATGGCAGACTACTGCTGGAGTTTGCAACGAGATCTACCTAAAGTCGTTCATTCAAGGAAATCTTATAAAAGATTATTTGCTAGTGTTCTATAGAAATTTTGTTAACATAATGTATTATGTTTTTGTATTTTTTTGGCAAAATAATAAAACTGTATATTTCAAAAGGTAAAGCTGTTAGCAATCTCCCAGTATTTTTTTCATAGTCAGGGCCATAGAAATACCCAATAACAGCAAAAAAAAATAAAGGAAACAAGACTTGTGTTGACCAGTGTTATTTATTCACAGACCTCCAAAAATGCTCGTGGGAAAGAGATTTGGCTTCGATGAAGAGGTTATCGCCGAAACTGAGGCCTATTTTGAAGGCAAAGACAGATCCTTCTCCAAGATAGGTATAGAAATGTTAAAAAAGCGTCGGACTGATTGTATCGCTCTTAAAGGAAACTATATTGATGAATAAAGTCGAATTTTGCAAAAATGTTTTAAGTAGCTAAGACCAAAAACTTTTTAGCCTAAGTGTTAATTCATATCCGTACAAATAAATCCAATTGTACGGACGTGGTTTCCGCTAAGAAACCAAATTTCTAGGTGTCAAATTAGAATTACTCAGCGACTTTATGAAATTTCTGAATTCTTTCATTTAATAACTGCCAAAAGTTACGACCATTTTTAATAGTTTTAGGATGTCATGTAAAGTATGTGGAGCTGAAATATGATGCTGCATCATTTCTTAGTAGGTTGTATTTTACACTTTCATGGATACTGACTAACATCGTACTTGATCATAACACATGGGCTGAAAAGTCCCGGGCCTAACAAAGAAAACACGGTTTTTTTTTTTTTGGTTCAAAATTAGCTTTATTCATCAACGTAATCTCTATCAAGAGCAACGCAATCATTCCAGCGCCGCTCTAACATTTCAATACCACTTTTGTAGAACGATTTATCTTTTGCCTCAAAATAGGCCTCAGTTTCAGCGATAACCTCTTCATTCGTGCGAAATTTCTTACCGGCGAGCATTTTTTTCAGGTCTGCGAACAGCCAGTAGTTGCTGGGAGCCAAATCTGGCGAATACGGTGAATGTGGGAGCAATTCGAAGTTCAATTCATGTAGTTTTGCCATTGTTTTGATTGACTTGTGACACTGTGCGTTGTCTTGATGAAACAAAAAATTTTTTTTCTTTGCCATATGCGGTCGTTTCTTTGCAATTTCGGCCTTCAAACGCTCCAATAACGCTATATAATATTCACTGTTGATGGTATTTCCTTTCTCAAGATAGTCGATGAATATTACACCACGCACATCCCAAAATACCGAGGCCATAACCTTTCCAGCCGATTGTTGTGCTTTCGGGCGCTTTGGACGAGGTTCACCAGTTGCTGTCCACTCAGATGACGATCGTTTTGATTCCGGAGTGAAGTGATGGATCCATGTTTCATCCATTGTCACATATCGACGAAAAAATTCCGGTTTGTTACGTTTAAACATGGCCAAACACTGCTCAGAATCATCAACACGTTCTTGTTTTTGATCAACAGTGAGCAAACGCGGCACCCACTTTGAACAGAGCTTTCTCATAGTCAAATGCTCATGCAATATAAAGCCAACACGTTCTTTTGATATCTTTACGATGTCAGCTAACTCACGCAACTTCACTTTTCGATCATTCAAAACGATTTTATGGATTTTTTTGATGTTTTCTGGTGTTACCGCCTCATTTGGACGTCCACTGCGTTCTGCATCATCGGTGTCTCTACGACCACGTTTGAAGTCAGCAAACCAACGTTTTATTGTTGTTTCTGATGGAGCGGAGTCCCCATAACACTTTTCAAGCCATTGCTTCGCTTGAACGGTATTTTTTCCCATCAAGAAGCAGTGTAAAATTAAAACACGAAATTGTTTTTTGATCCATTGTTTTGAAAATAACAAAAGTAGCGTCACTCTTAGCACAATAACTCACAAACTAATGAATAGAATATCATGAAATTTTAACAGCTGTCTTTTGAAGGTTAGTATTAACTGAAAAAAGGTGACTGCAATAAAACTAGCGCCATCTATGTGTTAGGCCCGGGACTTTTCAGCCCATGTGTTAAATTTGGTGTCAACTTCACTGTTCTAACTTCCATTTTACAGTTAATTATTCATATCAGTATTATAATCGCAGAATGCTTGATACTGCCTTATCTATATCCAGCTGCCTAGCTCCAATCATAGCAAAACCCGTACTAGATTAGCTTTTGGATAGTGAAAGCGTTTGGAATGGTCAGTGTCTTGAAAACGCCTACTTAAATATATTGCACTTGATATATCAGCGAAGGTAGGGATGAACATCTTTACAAAAACAGTTGAGTTACTTACGTCATCTGTAATTTCACGTCTGCTCTATCGATTCTAAAATGTCGATATTTCGCCATTTTTAAAGCTCTCAACTTCAATATTTTACTTTATATACTTAGAGGTTCAAGTTTCAGAATAAAAAAACGTTTTGATCTAAAACTGTTTGTGATTTAAAAAATAAGAATAAATTTTAAGAAAAAAGTTCTTTTTTTTTGTAAACCCTTATTTGTCTTGCAAAAAAAAATTGTATTTCATTAAAAAGGGAAGAAAGAACTAAGTAATTCAGAGGACATATTTTAACCAGTGGTAAAAGTATTCTAAGAGAAAATTTTCCAAAGTAACAAAATTAAATATTAGAATTTTAAATTCTTAATGTTTCTCACAAATATTTCCGAAAGAAGAGGAATAGAATAACAGTCAACACAGCATAACGTGCTAATATCCTTAGACAGTGGTAAGTTTTACAATTTAACAAAGGTCCAGAAGAAATTCTGTCTTTGCGTCGTCGTAGCCAATTAGAATTTAATGCTACCCAAACCCCAACAGTAGTTCGTTTCTGCTAGAAAATTTAACTCTGCAGACCGTAACATCGACAATCAGTAGCATCGTCATTCGTTATCTTGGAAACCAAATATGTATTGACATTATTATGTCGCAGGCATAGCAAAGACAATTTCTCAAAAGTTAGGAATATTATTTCGTACTAGAACACTATATTATTCACTGAGGTAGCCGTTACTTGATGGAAATTCATTGTAAATTAATACCGAAGTAAAACAATAGATGTTTTTAGAATTCCACTATATTTATAAACCGTAACAATTGTTTCGACATACAATGTCTTCATCAGACGGATGATAACTTTAAACTAATTTTAAATTAGAACATATTAGCCCATATATACCTTTAGGAGTAGTAAATTACAAGATTAAATTATAAAAATAATAAACACTTAATATTATTGTACAAAAGAAGTGGGTAATACCTGTCATTTGTGGGTTTTCACACAATTAAAATAAAGATAACAATAAATAAGTTGTACCATACTTAACATACTTACATTAAACCTTTATCCGGAATAACCCATTATTAATCCATCATTTAAGTATGGTACAACTTATTTATTGTTATCTTTATTTTAATTGTGTGAAAACCCACAAATGACAGGTATTACCCACTTCTTTTGTACAATAATATTAAGTGTTTATTATTTTTATAATTTAATCTTGTAATTTACTACTCCTAAAGGTATATATGGGCTAATATGTTCTAATTTAAAATTAGTTTAAAGTTATCATCCGTCTGATGAAGACATTGTATGTCGAAACAATTGTTACGGTTTATAAATATAGTGGAATTCTAAAAACATCTATTGTTTTACTTCGGTATTAATTTAGAACACTATACTTTACAGTAGCTTGTAATGCTATCCAAAATGCAATATTACTCCCCATTTTATTCCCCCCAGAGTGGTGTATATTAGAAATATACGTTGCGCTAATATAACCCATCTGTATAACATTTAGCTAGTCATTCCCTATAACACACTCTTTAAGAATTCTTTTATAATGAAAAGTTTAGCTGTTTGAAATAAAGAGCTATGAAGAAGTAAAGAAGACAATAAAAACCCTCAAAAATAATACTTCTGCAGGGCCTGGGGTATGGTGAATGAAATGATTAAGTACGGGTCTAATAAATTACATCGAATGCTCAGAAACATGTTCCACAGAACGATAAATGGAGAAAAAATACCAGAGGAATGGTCAAAAGCTTATATAGTATCCATATTTAAAAAGAGAGACCGCAGTAAATGCACAAACTATAGAGGCCTAAGCATAATATCGAGTATGGGACGTTTGTATGGAAAAATTATTAAAAATATCATGGAGGAAAATATAAAAGGAAAAATTGGAGAAGACCAAGCAGGCTTTACGGCCGCAAAATCATGTATAGACCACATATACATTATAAAACAAACAATGGAAAAAAAAAACTGGCAAAGAATAGAGAAGTTCATCTAGCCTTCATAGACATAAGAAAGGCCTATGACTCAGTACCAAGACAAAGATTATGGAACGCAATGAAAGAAATAGGCATTGACAAAGAACTAATAATATACGCAGTAAAAGCTCTCTACGAAAACAACACAGTGAACATAAAAATAGGACATAAAATAGGGAAGAGACTCCAAACATCAAAAGGCCTATTACAAGGATGCTCTACATCTCCAACACTATTCAAAATATACCTCGAACAAACATTAAAAAAATGGAAGCAAAAATGTAGTGGAATGGGAGTCCCAATACGAGATTACTTATATACTCTAAGTTTCGCAGACGACCAAGTAATCATAGCGCAAGATGAGGAAGACCTCAGTTATATGGTAAGAAAACTGAAAGAAGAATACACTAAAGCGGGATTAGCAATAAACTTTGATAAAACGGAATATCTAACAACAAAGGAGGGAAACGTGGAGAATCTAGAAGTAGATAACGAAACAATAATCAAAGGAACCGATAGATTTAAATATCTAGGAACTATCATTTCAAAAAACGCAACATCAGAAGAAGAGGTTAAAGCTAGATTAGGACAAACGCGAACATGAATAAGACAATTAAATTCAATTCTGTGGGACAAGCCCATTACAAAGAGAAACAAAACACGCATATACAAATCAATAATACAAAGCATAATGACATACGGGTCAGAAACATGGACGATCAACAAAAATAATAAATCTAAAATTAAGGCGGTAGAGATGGAGTATTAAAGAAGATGTTATAGAGTGACACGTATGGAGAGAATAACCAATGAAGAAATAAGAAGCAGAATGAACATCAAAGAGAACGCAAAAAATGCCATTGAAGAAATAAAACCGGTCAAGTGCAAGTTGAACTTGCACAATTAGTGTTCCGTACGTTGATTGTTTTTAAAATAATAAAATTTTTGTTAGGGTGGTATAAAATGATCAGTGACTTCACAAAATACACCCTAAATGAGTTTTCAACAAAGTTTGTTTCCAATCTTTACTGAAAACTGGTGACCTTGAAATTTTGTTTTTTTTTATATACCAAATAAATTATTAAAAGTAATGCACTCGTGATAATTTTCGTTCAATCTACCCCCCGTGGAGAATATTCCAGGTTTTTTTTTCAAAATTTTTTGATAAGTACTTTTCGAGATAAGGCGCGGGACAGCGAATTTTCGCCATTTTTTGAAAATAATACATAGAAAAGTGCGCGCAAGTATTAAATTATATATATATTTTTTACTAGTGTTTTCACAACCTTTCATTTGACACCACACTCGATGAATTAGTAAAAAAATTTTTTTTTCACTTCCGATTTCACCCCCCAAAATTAACCCCTTAACTCAAAATTTAACTTTCAAAACTACATGGCTCTGATGAGGCCATCAATTCCTATATTATTACCAAATTTCAAGTTTCTATGACAAATAGTTTCGGAGAAAATCGGGTATGACAGACAGACACCGAAGTGATCTTATAAGTGTTCCGTACGGAACACTAAAAAACGATTAAAATGGTATGGACACATAAGGCGATGCGAAGATAATAGGTGGATAAAGAAAATAACGGAGTGGAGCCCTATAGGGAGAAGAAAAAGAGGAAGACCCAGACAATCGTGGAGAGACGATGTGGACGAGGCTATGGAGGACAGGGGCCTAACAGATGGAGACTGGGAAGATAGAAACGGATGGAATCAAAGGCTGAGAGAAGGAAAACAGCGTCAGCTGTAGAAAATTCTTGTTATATATATGTATATATATATATATATATATATATATATATATATATATATATATATATATATATATAAGTTCCTAGGCTCTTTATATATATATATATATATATATATATATATATATATATATATATATATATATATATATATATATATATATAAGTTCCTAGGCTCTTTATATATATATATATATATATATATATATATATATATAAGTTCCTAGGCTCTTTATATATATATATATATATATATATATATATATATATATATATATATATATATATATATATATAAGTTCCTAGGCTCTTTTTATATATATATATATATATATATATATATATATATATATATATATATATATAAAAAAAAGAGCCTAGAACTGTATTTTACTACTGAGTTCAACCTACACGTGGTGTATCCATAAGACAACAAAATTACGAAATATTGGACAAGTCCATCGTTTTATCATTTAGTTAGATTATTTTAGCAAAAGCGTAAAAATATAACCGCGATCTTATAACATTATAGACATATAAAATATATTTTATTTTCGGCATTGGTATAAACAACTAAAAACCGAAAGATTCGCATTTTCAGAAGTCACCAAAAGTGTTCTTCGTATTTGCTGAACCATCCCAAGACGCGTTTCGCCGAATCACGGCTCCTCAGTTGGGCTAGGTTGAGCAAATACGAGAACATCATTTTTAGTCCTTATCCAGGTACTAACGAAAAACTATGACAAACTATTTGTTATGGTTTTATTTTATTTTCGTTTATAAACAGAGTTTTAAAAAATATAGTGAACCCAATACTTTTAAGCTCACGTGGATTAATATTAAAAATTGTAATCTTGTATTATTTTCACGAATTTGTGAATAATTTTCCCTATTATTCAAAAAACCATTTCGGTCCTATTGTAAAACACATTTTAATTTTGCATAAAAACCTTTTTAGTAGTTTTAGAAGCAAAAAAATACTGGCATTGTAGGACTGTTGG
The DNA here is from genome assembly GCA_019049505.1 of Pachyrhynchus sulphureomaculatus. NCBI lineage: Eukaryota > Metazoa > Arthropoda > Insecta > Coleoptera > Curculionidae > Pachyrhynchus > Pachyrhynchus sulphureomaculatus. The sequence goes on from CM032447.1 coordinate 251,878,353, forward strand.
ACAAAGAAGCTGAATGCATAATTGAAAAAATTGGTAATTGGCAGCGTTGCTCGAGTTATGAAATTTTGTGCCAATCGGCTAACACGGAAATTTGAAATTCTATTTTTAAGTTTGCTTCCGTTAATAGTATGAAAAAAGTTTTCCGTATAAAAGCAATAACATTAAGATAAAATGATAAACGATGAAAGTAAAAAAAATATTGTTGTAGTAATTGACAGCCTTATTGAATAGCTAGTCTCTTTACATATAGTCGAGTAGTTCGCTTATAATACTATAATTAGTCATAAGTAAAGTTTTCCTTTTTTCCAACCTATATTATAACAGAACTATAAATCTATTCAGATTCGCATCCTCTCAATTCCTCTATTTCTTGCTGTTTATAACCTCTACTCCACAAAAAATGAAAAATTTTGTTTCGTAAGAAGTCTTATGTAATATTTAAAACTGAAAAATTCAATTTGTATGAAACCGTCTAATCTTTGGAAGATATGCACAATCGCAGAAAAACCCCGAGTTAAGAAATATGTTTGAGAAGAATTTCAATTTTAATAATATTTCAACAAGGTCAACACTGCAGCCGTTTCAATCCACTTGACATATTACTACCCCACAATGATTAGAAACCCTAGTTAAGTTTGTTTAACCTTCGTAAATGGCGGAAAAGACATGATTAAATGAAAAAACGATTTATATTTCACCAAGCACCAGCTGTCGCTTGGATCCTCTGTGAACCTCGATGCAAGGGAAGTGCTCTTTCAGGTGGCGATGTTCTCTTGCACCAACTTCAAGCACATTCTTTTCATTTTTTTGTAAGCACATTATATATAACATGTAGACTCAAAAGTTTTTGGTCTAACTAATTAAAACACTTTTTTTTTTTGCAAAATTCGACTTTATTCATCAATATAGTCTCCTTCAAGAGCGATACAATCAGTCCAACGCTTTTCTAATATTTCTATACCTTTCTTATAGAAGGATTTGTCTTTGCCTTCAAAATGGGCCTCAGTTTCGGCGATAACTTCTTCACTAGAGCCAAATCTCTTTCCCGCGAGCATTTTTTTGAGGTCTGCGAATAGATAATATTCGCTGGGGGCCAAATCTGGAGAATACGGTGGATGAGGAAGCAATTCGAATTTCAATTCATGCAATTTTACCATCGTAATCATTGACTTGTGACACGGTGCATTGTCTTGACGAAAGAATAATTTTTTCTCATTTATTTAACGCTGTTTCTTTGCGATTTCTGTCTTCAAACGCACTAATAATTTTATATAATATTCGGTATTGATGGTTTTTCCCTTCTCAGCATAGTGACCGAAAATTATCCCATGCGCATTCCAAAATACAGAGGCCAAAACCTTCCCAGCTGACTGTTGTGTCTTTGGTCGCTTCGGGCGGCTTTCACCGGCTGCTGTCCACTCAGCTGACCGTCGATTTAATTCCGATGTGTAATGGTGGATCCATGTTTTATCCGTTGTCACATATCGCATGAAAAATTCTTTTTATTGAGCTTAAACAGATCCAAACAGCGCTCAGAATCATCAACACGTTGTGGTTTTTGGTCCACTGTGAGCAAACGCGGTACCCATTTCGAACAGAGCTTTCCCATGCCCAAATGTTCATATAAAATATCACCAACACGTTCTTTTGATATCTTTAGGGTGTCAGCTATCTCACGCAATTTCACTTTACGGTCATCCAAAACAATTTTGTGAATTTTTTTGATGTTGTCTGGTGTAACCACCTCATTTGGGTGTCCAGAGCGTACAGCATCATTTATATCTGTACGACCGCGTTTAAATTCAGCCTACCAGTAAATGATGAGTGATTTTCCAGGAGCAGAGTCCCCGTAATACTTATCAAGTCATTGCTTTGCTTGAACAGTATTTTTCCCATCAAAAAATAGTGTTTAATCAACACACGAAATTCGATTTTTTTCATTGTTTTGAAAACATCAAAAGTAGTGTCACTAAAACCATTGTAACATGTAAATTAATTGTCGAAATGTCATAAAATTTTGACACGTACCGTTTCAAGGTTGGTACTTTCTAAAAATGATATGGATTTTTTAAAAGGGACGACATGTACGTATCGGACCAAAAACTTTTCAGCCTACGTGTTATTACAGGATTTAGTCCCTTTATGATACGCTTGAATTATCTCGTCCCTAGTATTTTGTTCCAGTCCATGATACACTTAGTGAACAACAAGTTCGCGACGATAACGTACTCTATATTGAATGGGACTTCTAAAAGGGGGTCAGATCCCGTGAGGCACATTAGGAATCCTTGTTCAACGTTGCTACCATCACATTTACCTGAACACTTATATGATCAAATATCCAAACAAGAAGCAGGTCGCACTCGAGTACCAATTGTAAACTTGGGAGCTTGTTTTAAAAACATCCGCTTAACTTCACTACCCGTAGATTTTCACATTCATTTTTATAAATAATCTTGACATAATACTTTATGCAAAAGGTCATCAAAAATTTATAACAGGAGTTTCGTCTATATCAAATGGTATTACTTTTATAATTTATTAATAATAAAAGAGTAATAAAAACTTTTATTTTTACTCTCGAACATTATGAATAAAATATGGACACCTAATTGCAGTTCTACTGTAGGTCGACAAATTAGGTGAATTTTTTCAAACTATCATTAGAACTTATTTTACGTCGTTTTTTACTGGACCTGGACTGGAGAAAAAACCGCTAAGCATGCTATAGTAACAACAGTTGTGTGTCCAGTGCTGAAAAGTAACGCATTCTTAATTTTATTTATTTTAGCAGAGTTACTGGAAACAAAAAAAGGAAAAAATCTCAAAAATATGAATAAAATATCGTATAACAAATAGATGCTTATACTGCACTCTGTCGGCGACTTACTAAGTCTATTCAAGCAGAGCGGCACAGCACGGCTGGCACTTATTGCAGAAACGCACCTTTCTTGAGCTTACTGCTCGAAGGCATAGATGGCAGTATTGGTATAACAACTAAAAACGAAAAGAATCGTATTTTTAGAAGTTACCAAAAGTGTTCTTCGTACTTGCTGATGCTGAGCCCAGCTGATGAGCCGTGATACGGTGAAACGCGTCTTGGGATGGTTCAGCAAATACGAAGAACATTTTTGGTAACTTCTAAAAATACGATTCTTTTCGTTTTTAGTTGTTATACCAATACTGCCAATAAAATATAGCTTTAATTGAAATTTTACTCAAAGTTGATAATACAGTGAAGTCTACTTAAAACGAACCCGTTTATAGAGAATTTCCGGTTAAAACGGGCTATTTTATAATGCATGAAAAAACTTCCATAAGACCAATGCAAATTGTTATCGGTTATAACGAACTTCCGGATAAATCGAACCAAATATGGACGTTTTGTGTCCGTTTATAACGAACTTGCCACTCCCTGTGCTTGATTTCGCGCGGCTTGATCTAGGAAATTCACCGAAACTAGCTAGAAATCCCTATTCTACTTGTTACCGCCGCGTCGCTAGTTCGAGCAGTATTATTTTCAATTCACTTGTGTTATGCGGTTCTAATGCATATTTGATCAATGTAGCAAAGGGAATGTTTAAGTTTTTATTTTAAAATGAGTACACAAAAATCGTAAAGCGTTTACTGTAAAAGACAAACACGATATTATAAGGAAAATAGAAAATGGAGTTAAACAATGTGACGTTTGCAAACAGTTGAATTTAACTAAGTCTACGATTTCTACCATAGGGAAGAAGAGGCAAGAAATCTTATCAATCTATGATAAAAGAAACTTTAGTTGTAAAAAAATAAGAAAATCTACACATGACCAAGTCGATAAAGATTCCTTAAATGGTTTAGTCAAAAACGACGTGAACATGTTCCTATTACCGAGAGAACGCTAGTGAATTTGTAAGGAAAATAGAGAACACCGAGTTTAATTGTTTGAGAAGTTGGATTGAACGATATAAAAAGTGATATAATATTAGTAGGGGTAAGATAGTAGGAGAAACTGCAGGAGTGACTGTTGTTAATCAGTGGTTGGCCAATGTATGGCCGGAAATTCGAGAAAGTTACGAATATGTGAACATTTTTAATGAGGATGAAACGGATTTTAGAAGATGACGTCTGATAAGACATTAAAGTTTGTCGAAGAGAATTGTACTGGTGGAAAATTATCAAAAGTAAGAATTACTTACTGTGTTGGTAACTGCAAATATATCTAGAACAAAGAAAAGAAAATTGTTGATGATAGGAAAGTCCGCCAATCCCAGGTGTTTTAAAAACAAACATTTACCAGTAAAGTAAAAATCAAACAATAAAGCCTGGATGACATCAGAAATTTTTAAAAACGAACTGACCAAATGGAACAAAGAATGAAAATTCACAAACAGAAAAATATTACTTTTGATTGACAACTGTCCAGCGCACCTTGAAGTTGATCTACAGCAAATAAAATTGGTTTTTATGCCTCCAACACAAGTGCAAAGTTCCAGCCTATGGATCAAGGGGTGATACATTCTTTAAAATGTCTTTATAGGAAGATTTTACTTATGAAAATGTTAGAGACGATCAATAAAGGTAACATTTTTTCTGTAACTCTTTTGGACGCTATAAACTTTATCCATATGCCTTGGCAATAAGTCAGCAGAGAAACCATTGCAAACTGTTTCAAGCATGGCGGATTTTTAAGAAAGGAATGTAGATATGACTCAGATGATGAGCTCCCGTTGACTCAGTGGATTCAAAAACATCGAGAAGATAATACTAGATTCAACAAAGTAGAGTGGAAATCGAGATTAAAAAGATGTTTAATCACTTTAATTTCGAAGAATATGGATGTGCTGATAATGAATTAATGACGAGAGAAATATTAACTAATGATCAAATTGTGACATCAGTGACTTCTGGAAAGATTTGAAGCGATAATGACGACGAAGACGAGCTTGGAGAAAGAGATAATATTTACGTTCCATCCATTTCAGAAATAACTAAGAAACTGACTGAAACTCGTAATTTTTTGGAATCTCGTGAAATTCCTGAACATATATGGAGTAGTTTTTGTGACCTTGACAATTATATAAACACGATTTATTTTTCAAGTAAAATTGTACCGATTTTATTGTATAAACTAGGTGTTTTAATGTTTTCGTTTATACTCGTATATGTACCAACATACATAATAAGAACTTTAGCGTGAATTGTTTTATTTTCCTTTGAAAGTTTTCTTTTAATTTAATAATTACTATTATTCACTTTTCTAAGCATTAGCGCCTAATCTAAATAAAAAAAGTAGTGAAAAATGATATTAGATTTTGTTTACTGTTTGTAACGAACTTCGGATATACGAGTAGCGAACCATTTTTAGGAGTTCGTTATAAACGGACTCCACTGTAGTTTAATTGGATTTTCTTTTTCTTACCAACTCCGGAAACTTTTAGCAAAAAAGTTAGTACGAGCTGAACTGGTGCTAGAGAACTTACCTGAAAATAAAAAAGAAAAATTACATTAAAACTGATTTAGGCCCTATTAAAAGCGAATAATGTATGTATGACGTCATTTTTAATTATTAATGGGGAAGCTTATTATTAACTAAATTAAAATGATCGGTATTTTAGATTTTGGCAAATCTGCTTGAAAGAATTTAGTTAAGCTGTTCTACTCTTGTACAGGGCATTAATTAAGGGACATATGGGAACATTTTAAATAAATTTTTATATGAATTACTCAAAAACTTTTTTTAATTTTAGAAAGTGTCTGCATATTGCTGCACCTGTCTTGCTAATATTTCAATTTGAAATAAGTCATGCAGGATGTAAATCTAAATTACCACTTCCCCATTTCTAAATAATTGCATTAAGGATTAAATAAATTTAAAAATAAAGTTAGGAAAAATCTCTAAGAAGGAAAATAGACTCCTCTCCTGCCCTTGTTTAGTCAAAGCCTATAGTGATTTTACTTTTAGCTCATTACATCTTCACTGAATAAAAATACAATGCAGTAAAAACATGTATGAAAGGAGGACTACAATTATAGAAAACTCGGATTGATTATCTGTCTTAACGCGGCTTGTAACCTAGACTATAACTTTGAAGGAAGACGTTAACATAAAATCTTTGTCGAAAATGTAGCTTTTTCACACTAAAAAATAGTACTTTATACAAGCATTACTACCGTATGGTTTAAAAAATGACATATCTTATGGTAAGATATTAATTACAATAAACATAACACGTAAGCTGAAAAGTTTTTGTCTGACATATAGATGTCGCCTTTTTCAACGATACATGACAAAATTTCATGACATTTCGACGATTAGTTTCCAAGTTACGGTGGTTTTAATAACGCTACTTTTGATATTTTCAAAACAATGGAAAAAATCGAATTTCGTGTTTTTTATGGGAAAAAAAATACCGTTCAAGCAAGGAAATGGTTGGGTAAGTGAAATTGCATGAGATAGCTGACAATCTAAAGATATCAAAAGAACGTGTTGGTCATATTTTGCATGAACATTGGGCCTGAAAAAGCTTTGTTCCAAATGGGTATCGCGTTTGCTCAGAGTGGACCAAAAACAACAATGGGTTGATGATTCTGAGCGCTGTTTGGACCTGTTTAAGTGCAATAAAAAGGATTTTTTGATGCGATATGTGGCAATGGATGAAACATGAATCTATAATAAAAGACTGTTTTTAGTCAATTTCCACTGGTTTATTTAAATTGCGATGACGCGTTTCGCTGTCGATGCAGCTTCTTCAGATCTACATTTTACACTGTCAAGTTAGGTTTAATATTCACAGTTTTTATATAATTTCTTAATTATAATATTACACCTAATTAAATTACATTGATAGTATTGGAAAATCCACACAGATTTGGAGTTAAGAGAATAAATTCAATAACGGTGAATTGCTTAAATCTACCTGGTCGTTGAGTAAAGTACCTGTAGTCCTTAATCGATTTATTTGCATAGTCTCTAAAAGGTTTAATTTTAAACCTTTTTGTTAGGTGTGTAAAATTTTGAAATTCTTGTTAAATGTGTGATTTTCTGTTAATAGATGATTAGCATATGTTGAATTAGATTTTCTATGGATGAAACTTTTTTCGTGTTCTGTAATTCTTTGTCTAAATGTACGTCCAGTTTGTCCGATGTATGTTTTAGGACATGACCCACATGTTAATTGATAAACCCCTGATTTGTTGTCTTTATTGATTTGTGGTTTGTAGTTTTTAAGGTATTTCCCTATAGTATTGTTAGTCTTGTACGCTATGTTGATATATATAAATATCAACATAGCGTACAAGACTAACAATACTATAGGGAAATACCTTAAAAACTACAAACCACAAATGAATAAAGACGCGTCATAGCAATTTAAATAAACCAGTGGAAATTGACTGAAAACAGTCTTTTATTATATATTTATAATGAATTTCCATCAAGTAGAAGCTACAACAATCCAAAATTTGAAACATGAATCCACTACTACACATCGGAATTAAATCGACAATCAGCTTAGTGGACAGCAGCCGGTGATGGCCGCCCGAAGCGAGCAAAGTCGGCTGGGAAGATTTTGGTCTCTGTATTTTGGGATACGGCATGGAATAATTTTCATCGACTATGCTGAGAAGGAAGAAACCATCAATAAAGAATATTATATAAAGTTATTGGTGTGTTTAAAGGCAGAAATTGCAAAGAAACGGCCCCAAATGAACAAGAAAAAGAGCTCTTTCATCAAGTGTCCCAAGGTAATGGTTACGGTGGCAAAATTGCATGAATTGAATTTCGAATTGCTTCCTCATCTATCGTATTCCTCAAAATTTAGCCCCTAACGACTATTATCTATTCGCAGACCTCAAAAAAATGCTTGCGGGAAAGAAATTTGGCTCCAATGAAGAAGTTGTCGTCGAAAATGAGGCCTATTTTGAAGGAAAAGACAAATCCGTCTACAAAAAAGGTATAGAAATGTTAGAAAGGCGTTGGACTGATTGTATCGCTCTTGAAGGAGACTTTGTTGATGAATAAAGTCAAATTTTGCAAAAAAAAAATGTGTTTTAAGTAGCTAGACCAAAAACTTTTCAGCCTATGTGTTATGCATATTAAAACGTACAAAATATTTTTTTTTTATTTTATGATATTGAACAATATGGCGGCACACTAACACGCAGAACAGAGGCATCTGTTTTTAGAGGTGTTCCGCGGACGGCAATAGAACAGTTTTAATTTTCCATCTAGAGCAAACAAACAAATTTGTTTATTATTTACATTAGTTTTGCTAGAGAAGAACACACGATGATTAAAAAATATCAATTTTTCAAAAAATTTTGGAAGTTTGAAAAAAAAAAAAAAAATAGAATAAAATATTATTAAAAAGTTATAGTTAAAAACCCAAGTTAATCAGATGTAAATTGTTGAAGTTATGCTGCCGGCCGATTTAAAAAACGCAGTTTCGAGAAAAACGCGTTTTCCCTATGAAATTTTAAAAATTTTGGGATGTCAATTTTTTTACTTTTTTTCTGCAATCCCAGGACCATAAAGCAGACCTTCCAAGCCCAAATTTTGGTCCTCGGCCTCTTTCTTGGACGATTCGCAACCATCGAGAACGAGTGATTGGCAGCTCTCACGTGTCGCTCATCAATTTCCACACGAAAATTACGGCCGGTACCTGCGTGTGTCCCGGTATTTGTTTATTATTATCTTTTGTTTTGCATTATGCATCGCATCCAGTTGCCTGGATGTTACTGTATGACGTAAACAGAATGTGGAACAAAATAGGCATGGTAGTTAACGTATTAATAAAGACGTAATGATGCCAACTATGCTTAATTTAAGAAAGTATTAGCCGTTAGTGATAGATTACCCGACCGACTAAGCCAAATCACTTCAACAAGCCGCGCGTAAAGTAAATGTCTTTTCGTGCGCTACGACTTGTTTCAGAAATTAAGTACTAGAAGCTAAAAAAAAAATTTCAATCTAAAATAAGGCTAAAATAAGCCCGGATAAAGGAGGAGGGTGTGGCGTTAGGAGTTAGCACCCTAACACATGTAAAACCTAAACGGGGAAATGCTAGTTGTTTTTGAAAAGTAGGATAAAAAATCACAGTATAAGCAAAAATCTCCGGGTGGCAATCCACACCTTCGAAGAAGGGAGCCCCATCGGATACGGGGGGGGGGGGGCAATTCTACTTCAAAGCGAATAGTTAACCCAAGCTTAAAACTCAGCCAAACGAAGAAATCCCGAAACAGAATAGCTGCTCTCAGCACCTGGAATATACAGGGATTGAGGACAAAGAACATCGAAGAGTTTAAGAAGATGGACATAGACATTTTAGTAATAAGCGAGACGAAGAAAAAGGGAAGTGGAATAGAAGAAATAGATGAAGTGATGCATTGTTGGAGTGGAGTAAAGAAGGAAGAAAGAGCCAATGCCGGAGTTGGGATATTGGTAAAAAAGAAATGGAAAAAGAAAATAACATCTTGGGAACCCATCAATGAAAGAATCATAAAACTAAATATAACAATGCTAGGAAAAGACATGGTAATATTGGAAGTATACGGCCCAACAGAAGACAGCACTATAAGAGAAAAAGATAATTTCATGGAAGCACTAGAAATAGAAACACAAAAAGTAAAGAAAAACCAAGAATTAATAATAATGGGAGATCTGAATGGGAGAACAGGAAGGAAAACAAAGGACAATACCGTAGGACCATTCGGAGAAGACATTACTAACGACAACGGAGAGAGACTAATAGAGCTGTGTGAACTAAACGGCCTCAAAATAACAAACGGATTCTACAAACACAAAGACATCCACAAATATAATTGGATACAAGAAACACGAAACTTAAAATCAATAATAAACTACATTATAATTAAAAACGATACCACTATCAAAATAAAAGACGTAAGAGTAAAGAGAGGGGCAGAATGTGGAACAGACCATAGACTATTAATAGCAAATATAAAAGTACCGTGGTACAAGACAATAAAGCAAAAAGAAACAATAGATAAAGAACACAGAAATACTAATGAGATAACAGAAAAAGCAGACAAAGAAATAAAATACAAAATACACTTACTGCAAGACGAAACGATAAGAGACCTATATAGACGACGATTAGATCAAAAATTAAATGAATTTAACTACGACAACCTCCAACAGATGTATGACCACATAAAAGAATGCATCAAACAGGCGTCCCTAGAAGCATTAGGTAAAGAAGACAAAGAGAATGAGAAACATAAAATTAGAATCTGTGAAAAAACCAAAGAATCTATAAAGGAGAAAAAAAGACTATACGAAAAATGGTTGAATACAAAATCAGAAGAAGATCTACAGAAATATAAAGAGAAAAACGCAGAAACGAGGACGATGATAAACAAAGAAAAGAACGAGAGATGGGAAAAATCGTGTGAACATGTAGAACAGTATACAGGAGGAACTAGAAGTACAGAGTCATGGAGAATAATTAAAGCATTAAGGACTAACAATAGAGAGAAGACGTATATAGAGTACATCCCAGAAAGCGAGTGGGAAGAATATTATAAGAAGCTGCTAACAGAAGATAGACAAGAGTTCCAAAAAGAGAACCCTGAAGAAGAACAGAATAAGGAAATAAAAGAGATAGAACTAAGCTATGAAGAAGTAAAGAAGACAATAAAAACACTCAAAAAAAAAAAAAAAAAAAAAAAAAAAACAAAAAACAAAAAAAAAGAATAAATTTGCAGGGCCTGGGGGGTGTGGTAAATGAAATGATTAAGTACGGGTCTAATAAATTACATCAAATGCTGAGAAAACATGTTCCACAGAGCGATAAATGAAGAAAAAATACCAGAGGAATGGTCAAAAAGCTTATATAGTATCCATATTTAAAAAGGGAGACCGCAGAAAATGCACAAACTATAGAGGCCTAAGCATAATATCGAGTATGGGACGTTTGTATGGAAAAATTATTAAAAATATCATGGAGGAAAATATAAAAGGAAAAATTGGAGAAGACCAAGCAGGATTTACGGCCGGAAAATCATGTATAGACCACATATACACTATAAAACAAACAATGGAAAAAAAAACCGGCAAAGAATAGAGAAGTTCATCTAGCCTTCATAGACATAAGAAAGGCCTATGACTAAGTCCCAAGACAAAGATTATTGAACGCAATGAAAGAAATAGGCATTGACAAACGCAGTAAAAGTTCTCTAGGAAAACAACACGGTGAACATAAAAATAGGAGATAAAATAGGGAAGAGACTCCAAACATCAAAAGCAATAAACTTTGATAAAACGGAATATCTAACAACATAAGAGGGAAACGTGGAGAATCTAGAAGTAAATAACGAAACAATAATCAAAGGAACCGATAGATTTAAATATCTAGGAACCATCATTTCAAAAAACGCAACATCAGAAGAATAGATTAAAGCTAGATTAGGACAAACGCGAACATGCATAAGACAATTAAATTCGATCCTGTGGGACAAGCACATTACAAAGAGAAACAAAACACGCATATACAAATCGATAATACAAAGCATAATGACATACGGGTCAGAAACATGAACGATTAACAAAATAAATAAATTAACGCGGTAGAGATGGAGTATTGGAGAAGATGTTGTAGAGTGACACGTATGGAGAGAATAACCAATGAAGAAATAAGAAGCAGAATGAAGACTCAGACGATCGTGGAGAGACGATGTGGATGAGGCTATGGAGGACAGGGGTCTAACAGATGGAGACTGGGAAGATAGAAACGGATGAAATCAAAGGCTGAGAGAAGGAAGACAGCGTCAGCTGTAGAAAATCCTTATATATATATACATATATATATATATATATATATATATATATATATATATATATATATATATATATATATATATGTTTTTTTAAGACTATAATAGGTCATTTAAGCAGAAAAAAGTCGATTTTTTCGAAAATTGCAGGTAAATAAAACCCCTTAGGGTTTCTGTTTTATTAAGTATCTTGGCACGATATTCATACCGAGAAAACTCCATTTATTATGCACTTTTATTATGATCGACGATGTGTACTGCACTGTAAACGTGAAACACTTCATCATTACTTTGTCATAGAATGAAACGTGTCCAGGTGGCTTAGCCGTTTGTCACTTCAAGTGTGTACTAAATCATCGTCTTACCTGGCGCCGCGACACCTTTTAATTCACCGGCGTCTTTAATTTAAGGGCGATTTATCATCGGAACGGTCGGTTTTACGGCAGGCGCGTGGGCCGAATATGGTGTTTATTGCGGCCATATTACGCCTCAAATAGGTAAGAAGATTAGTTCGTTGTTTGTATGCATAGTTAATGTTTGTGATAAACTTCTAAGGATCGTGACAAAACCCAATTTAATTAGGGTCAGGCTAATTTTGTATAAATTTGGTTCACTTTGGCGTATAAACAAAAAATAAATGGCGTCCAAAGTTCCTAATTAAACCAAGATTCTGCTACATTTACGGTTTTATGCGTATTTTTTTCGTGTTAAACATTCTTTAGTACTTTCATCTTTAAGGAATATACCAGGTGTACAAGTATGAAATAAGGATTTTTTTTCTAAAAAAACATGTTAAATTCGGAAGAATGATAAAAAGTGCTTTATTCAAAGTATGCTCCATCGCTTGTTATGCATTTTTCCCATCTTTCGGGCAATTTGTGAATTACTACGCCAATAAAAATCTTCCCCTTTTGCTGCGAACCATTCATCCAGCCACTTTTTCACATCTTCGTACGAACCAAAGAGCTGCTCAGCAAGTGCGTGACCCATCGATGCAAATAGTACAGGAAATGAAGCATTTTGGCTTGCAATTTTTTCGTCCAGCATGGATTTACTTGAAATTTTCACAGAAGGTAGGGAATAGCCCAAGGATCATTTTCTATATCATGCCGCTGTACGTTAAAACCTTGGGGGTGGTTGCCACCCCATCTCGGGGGTGGAAATTTTATTACATTTTAACTATAGGAATCGATGGAAAAAGTAATTCTAAGAAAAAAAATGTTCTTTACGTTTTCTTCGTAAAACTAATATTTTTCGAGTTATTCGCGGTTGAAAGTAACAGTTTTTCGACGAAAAAATCGACTTTTTTAAAGGGTTTTTTTGCGAATAACTCGAAAAATATGCATTTTATCAAAAAAAACTGTGGAGAGCAAAATTGTAGCTTTTAAAAAAACAAACAAAACCTTTTTTTATAATTTTTCTACGACCAATACGAACCGAGATACGGCATGTTAATGGTTAGCTTTTTTTCGTCAAATGCATAATTTGAAAGATTCAAAGCCAAATAATGGGAAACTTTGCATTTTTCGAGGAAAACTTATAGATTTTTTTTTTAAAGTATATAATTAGACCTTTTAAAAAAAAGTCTCTAGCATGAAAATTGAGCGACTTATGATCAAAATAAGGTCGGTACCTACTTTTTTCTACGAAAAAATCTGTGAAAACAACCCCCTAACTACCCCCCTAATTAAAATTGATCTTCACCCTTCTGTGATTCTCTTTATATATGTATTATCAATACACCCAAGAAGTTTGACCAATTTAAAATGCCTAATTTTAGAAAAATTGGAGTTTAAAAGAGAAAACGATTTTTTGCAATTTCGTATTTTTCACCCTTTTCTTCAAAATATCTCCGAAAATACTGGAGATACGAAAAAAATGATAGAGTACCAAATTGTAGCTTTTTTAATGACTATAATTTCTCTGTGCGTAGATTTTCTGTACAATGAATATTTGGCGAGATGTAGCCGTTTAAAACCTCTATTTACGAGCGAACACCACCTTATTCGAGCCCTTTAAACTCACCCCATTTAAAAACTAAGGGATCTTAAGGAATTTAATTCACATGGTCTTATAGCTCTTGAAAAGCCCTACAAAATCGTTTTTGAAAAAACTTTCTATCACTAAAAATGAAGGAGCTATGTTTAAAAAACCAGTCCATTTTTTTTTCGAAAAATTCGAATAGCCCGCTTCGAAGCGTAATAATCTACATAACCGGTATATTTGGCAGTAATACATTATATGTTCCACTTTTTCCATTCAAATCGAAAGACAGAGAAGAAGAAACATCTGCTCATGTGTCTGCGTGTGTGAGTGTATTTATATATATATATATATATATATATATATATATATATATATATATATATATATATATATATATATATATATATATATATATATATATTTATGTAATTCTACTTTTTTTTCTATTTAGATCTATTAAATTACTTTATAAAAATTGCAATGTTATTAAGGGTGGTTTTTAAGGGTTGAAATATTATGATATTATATCCTAAAGCATAAACCAATCATTATTTAACCAATCCAAACCAAATTTTACCCATATTAAGGTTTACAATGTTATTTTATAATTTTTGACAATAAGGGGTAGTTTTCACCCCTAAAAATAATCAACGCCCATGTGCATGATATAGAATATGAAGTAAAGGGGGAGATGAGCCTAATCCCAAATTTTTATGCAAATCGATGCAAGACGAAATCATTTTTTTAGGATAAATAATTTTTTTATATTAAGCTCTAACAAGGCTTGATTTTTAAGGGTTGAAACATTATAAAATTGTATCTTAAAGCATAAAACAATCCTTATTTAACTAATCCAAACCAAATTTTACCCATATTAAGGTTTAAAATGTTATTTTTATAATTTTTTACAATTAGGGGTAGTTTTCACCCTTAAAAAACAAAAAGCGTACAACGGCACGATATAGAAAATGAACTAGAGGGTGAAATGAGCCTAATCCCAAATTTTTGTACAAATCGATGCTGGACGAAAAAATTTCGAGGTTTTGCCATTTTTTGAGCTTCATTTCCTGTACTAAAACAAGTGGTAATCGGAAGGAGCCAAGTCTGGTGAGTAAACCGCATGAGGTAGAACATCCCAGCTGAGTGCTTCCAACGTGTCGCGAACTGGTTTTGCCGTATGAGATAGAGCACTGTCCTGAAAAAAAATGACTTTGTGTTGCCTCTTTCGGTATTCTGGCCTTTTTTCAAGCAGAACGTTTCAAATCGGTAAATTGTTGTTGGTAACGTTTAGTATTAACCGTTTCCCCAGGTTTTAACAGCTCATAATAGACCACGCCCCTCTGGTCCCACCAAACACAGAGCGTCTTTCTGCCAAAGCGATTCGGTCGGTGTGGATTGTGCGCCTGGGTCTACCCATGATTTTTTGCGCTTGGGATTCTCAAAATAAATTCACTTTTCATCTCCTGTAACTATACGATGCAAAAACGACTTCCTTTTGTACCGAGCGAGCAAAATTTCACACGTGTTTTTGCGCTTTTTCATTTGCCTGTCGTTCAACTCATGTACTCATCTACCGGTCTTCTGAATCTGTCCCATCTCTCGTAGCCGATTGGAAACAGGTTGTTGACTAACGCCCAATTGCTCGGCGAGTTGTTTTTGTGTTTGAGAATCATCTTCGTCCAACAATGCGTGCAATTCCTCATCTTCGTATATTTTTGGCGGTTTCCCACGTTCTCTGTCTGCAACATCGAAGCCACCACTTTTGAAACGCCGAAACCATCGTTCACACGTATCTTCCGATGAAGCATGTTCACCATAAGCTTCTCGAAGTAATCGGTATGATTCAACAGCAGTTTTCTTCAAATGAAAACAAAAAATTAATGCTGTCCGCGAATGTTCATCGTTCGGTATAAATTTCGACATATTGAACACAACAACACAAGACTATGCCCACACTTTTCCAATTTATCACTCGTGCGCGTCTGACACTTGTTGATGACACAACAAAATGGCGCAGTGTCAAATCTTTATAGCACAAACTGCATTGGTACACCATCTGTTGTCTGAAATCCGCATTTCATACTTGTACACCTGGTATTGTAACGTGAAAAATTCACTCCCCGAGATATTTATTATATACATTGAACAAAATAAGATATCAAATTCAATCAATACTTAATGTGCGCAAGGAATCTATAGTTTTTGAGCAATATAGCTTTAACGAAGGAGGGCGAATAGAGTCGAAGTCGAAAATTGTTTCAAAAGAACTACAAAAATTTCTCTTTGTATTTGGTTGCGAGAATAGCGAGGGCGGGGAAAAAGCTTAAAAAGGGTACTTTTGATTAAGACATGTTGTCTTTTTCAGAGCCGATACATTTTCAATAATATTTTCAAAACAGGAGGTAACGACTAGGCAGTGTTTACAGAATGACCGCATTATATTTGACTTTCTCCTTGTTTTTGGTTTTTGTTATAATACCGGCTTATATCAAATTTAATAGAGCTACGATCAGACTATGTATTATCCAATTATGTTGCTGTATATTAAACGAACTTATTCACTATCCTGAAAAACGACGATAATAAAGCCACTTCGGCGAATCCATAACCAAAAGGTGTTGCCCTATTTATTGTCTTCCCTCTCGTGGGGGTTGGAATTGATAAATTATTCAGCAACCCTAAGTTTACTGTTATGTTACCTGTCAGAGCCATATTGTTCTATTTCCCTCTCTCGAGCCCCCCTTCAGCCCCAATTTGGTCAAGTGAGCAACGTTCCGGACAAATCCCCAAAGGAGGTGGCAACAAATGATTTATTAAGTTTGAAATCTTGTTCATATTGGTAGAAATCTTCTGGAAATTGATTTTAATCTGTTCTTATCAGTTAAATGTGATATAAAACGATTTAAAAAAAAAACACGGATTTTATTCTTTTACAAAGTATTTTTCTTTGCATTTTGTAAATTAATTTTATTAACAGGTTGACTGCCGATCTATATTTTTGAGTTTGTGGTTAACGCCGGTAAGATTTTTCCAAATATTTTTATTTTATTGTGGTAAATATGAATTAAAATGAGTCTTGGATGTGTTTTTTATGTGCCATTCAAAATATTAGAAAAAAAAAATTTCACTCCGATCGGAGTAATCGGCATTGCAAGTGAAAATTTTTACTAGATGCCGAACACTCCGATCGGAGTGTCCAATTAAATAAGTAAAGAAATAATAAATCGAACTCATGAACTCAAAACATTTATTTCTAAATCATTTTTGTACATTTTTATGGTAATCCTCAAAGCAATTAAGGCAAAAACCTGGTTGTCCAGGGCACATTTTGCATTCATACACTGTTTGATTTCTTATTTTATTTTTCCTGCATTCTTTGCATTCTTTTCTGTTTACCCGTTTTGTTTCTTTAGTCCCTTTTTTTTCACTAACAATTTTTTCTACTTTGCTAATGCTGTGGACATTTATTTGGCCTGGAGGAATTTGCGGCAAATTAGTAATTGGTCGTCTGGCTAGTAAATTTCTTATGACATCCAATCGGAAGTCATATATAATCGTAACTGGTCAGACCGCGAATATTTATTGTACAAAAAATAGACGTTTATCATGCTCATTTGCAGCACATGCATGAATAACTTTTTGTACCACCGAATGGTTTTACGGCTGCAAGGATAATATGCCATCATTTGATCCTGTCTATCTATACCGGACATAAAAGCATTATATCCAATGATTGCGGAAGGTTTTTCAGATTCTTGATTTCTTTTGTTTCTTAAAAATGCCCATTTCGCTTCCAAATTCTGTTGAAATGTATTGAACATTGCGTTTATCGCGCCATTTTCCGACATGCACTCCATTGCAAAACATAGATTTGCACTCATTACCTCTTTCGGATTATCTTTCCTCTCAGCTCTCAGCGTACCAGTGCAGTATGTATTTTATTGAAGTAATTTCCTAGCTAAATTAACACTATTGTAAAAATTGTCTAGATAAACAGCATGTCCCACACCCAATTTTTCCTCCAATAAATGTAAAACAATCTTTTCAGTATGTCCGCTTGCACCATAAACATCTGTCGCACCTTCGTAGACACGAAATTTCAAAATAAGTCCATTAGGCTCTGTCAGCATGTATAACTTTATACCATACTTATGACGCTTATTCTTGATATACTGTTTAAACTGGAGACGACCCCGATAAAGTACCATAGCTTCATCCAAAGACAACTCTCTTCCAGGATAGTAAATTTCTCCCATCTTGTTGTTAGAAAAATCTGCCACAAATCTAATCTTTCCTAGCCGATCTGCCGGATCCATATCTGGAGATGTAAAATGCAAACACCTCAAGATAAGCAAAAATCTATTCCTTGACATATATTTTCTAAAAACAGGTAGATTAAATAGCGGATCAGTTTTCCAATAATCGTTAAGACGGCTCAAGGATATTGTGCCACTGTGAAGTAACAGGGCCAAAAAAATTTTTAGTTCGTCAAGAGTAAGATCTTTAAAATTAGTAATACGTGATTTTGTACTTGTTTCCGGGCGCAGCAAAACTTCGACTGCGTAAGAGTTCGTTCGTTCTACAATAGTTTGTAAAAAATCATCATCAATGATCATTTCGAAAAAATCGATAGGTGCACCCTGTCCTGGAATTTGCACCAATAATTCCTGGGTTTTCTGGAACAAAATTTGTTTTAACGCACCTCTGTCGTTCCATTTTATCTCATCACGGCTAGGAAGTGTTTGATGTGGCCGAATAGGGTCTATAAAATTCTCTTCTTCGGACTCGGAGCTTGAATTTACATCACTATCGTCTGTGTCTGGTACGTAATGTTCGTCACTACTACCTCCGCTTTCTTCCAATAGCTGCAATAATTCAGTGTCAGTTAGCTTCTTTTTCTTATCATATACCTTTTTTCATCACTACAATGTCTTTTTTAAATACCAGAAGGCCCAGGTTGATTGTCCATATTGTACGGCAGATTACAACCAAACCAAAAGCAAATCCGCGGAACCACTTAAGCACCTGTTAGAACTTGCGTTTTTAAGCAACGCCACCACTAAAAACACGTTTCATATACAACGCCGATGGAATACTAAAACGTTTCGTAAGAACGCATGTCGAACTCCGATCGGAGTAGACGTCGTTGGCGAAGAGACCCGACGCACTCCGATCGGAGTGGTCGGCAGTCAACCTGTTAAACAAAATCATCCAATCCGATTAATGTTGTTTCTTTAAATTAAAAAATCGTACACCTACGAGGCTGGTTTGAAAAGTCCGTGCAAAGTCCGAGAGATGGCACCACCGGCGCGTATCGAGGTCATGTTTAGTTAGTAGCATCTCTTGGATGAACGCACACCAAGTTTCAGCCATATTGGTCTATTTCTTTGTGTTTGGCATTCGTGTGAATCAAGGAAGTCGAGTGATTTTAAAGAAATGGACGAAAAAGAATTTCGTGTGGTGAAAACGCCTCAGGAGACTAAAGAGAAGCTTGATAAACATTATGGTGACTCTGCACCTTCGATTAGAACAGTTTATAAGTGGTTTCAAAATTTTCGGACTGGCCATATGGGCACAAGTGACGCTGAACGTTCTAGACGGCCTGTGGAGGTTACGACTTCAGAAATCATTGATCAAATCCATGATATGGTGATGGATGACAGAAGAGTTAAGGTGCGTGAGATTGCGAGTGCTGTGGGCATCTCGACTGAACGGGTACATAATATTTTGCATAAACATTTGGACATGAGAAAGCTATCCGCAAGATGGGTGCCGCGATTGCTCACGCTTGACCAAAAACGGAATCGTGTGAAGTGTTGCAAGGATGGTTTGCAGCTGTTCCAAAAGAATCCGGAGGACTTTAAGCGTCGTTTCGTCACTGTGGATGAAACATGGATACATTACTATACTCCTGAGACCAAACAACAATCTAAACAATGGGTTACCAAGGGGGAATCTGCACCAAAAAAGGCGAAGACCGTTCCTTCGGCCGGAAAGGTTATGGCGACTGACTTTTGGGATTCGCAAGGGATAATCCTCATCGACTATCTGGAAAAGGGTAAAACTATTACAGGTGAATATTATTCATCGTTATTGGACCGTTTGAAAACCGAGCTGCAAGAAAAACGCCCGCGATTGGCCCACAAGAAAGTTCTTTTCCATCACGACAACGCACCAGCAACCTCAGCAGTTGTGGTTGCAAAATTAATGGAAATAGGATTCCAACTCTTTTCACATCCCCCCTATTCTCCAGACTTGGCTCCCTCGGACTACTATTTGTTCCCCAATTTGAAGAAATGGCTGGCGGGACAAAGATTTTATTCAAACGAGGAGGTGATTGCAGACACTAATGGATATTTTGCAGACTTGGACAAATCCTATTATTCGGAAGGGATCAACAAACTAGAACATCGTTGGACGAAGTGTATAAGCCTAAAAGGAGACTATGTCGAAAAATAAAAAAGGTTTACCCCAAACACATAAGTAGTTTTTATTTTTGCACGGACTTTTCAAACCAGCCTCGTATTTTCTATCATTGCCAAAAGCAATAATTAAAATTTAATAAAAAAATCCAAACACAAATTAGATTACACAAAGCACGCCATTCATAAGATCGTTTCACTCCAAATCAATGATACAAAAGAAACATCAGGTACTCAAAAGGTAGCCGGTAACTTTTAGAAGCGAAGTCTTTTCAGGTGACTCGTTAAGCCCTTTTTGATTCTGTATTTCGCTGCCTCCTCTCTCACTTGCTCTACCAGTGGGTATAACTGTTGTCCAGAAGGAAATCGCAGGCATAAGGTATATGGATGACCTTAGACTTTATGCTGCTTCAGAACGAGAACTAAATCAATCACTTAGAGTAGTTGAAGAATTGACGCGGGATATTGGTATGGTTTGAAATGCATAAATGTGTCGTTGTTAAGCTCGACAGAAGACGGTATCGTGAACATCCTGAGAACATACAGTTATCTGATGGGAACATCTACTAATCCATTTAAATGCCGCGGAAACGTACAACTATCTAAGCATTGCACAACATCGCATACAAGATACAGCAACTATTAAAACAGAACTCCGCAGCAAATACAGGAAATGACTAAAAAAGATCTATCGTCAGAACTCACAGGACGTAATAAAGATGGTACTACCAGTATGCTGGCTGTACCGGTACTTCCCAATTCCTTTGGAGTAGTCAAGTCGATAAAGAAGAAATGCGAGAGTTGGATGTTATCACACGAAAAATTATGCACCTGAATAGAAGTCTTCATCCTCGATCCTCTATTTCTCAAATATATCTTTCTCTATATATCGGGTCTTCCATTAAGGACTTGACAACTTTTTTTTGAAATAAAACCCAACCCATTTGAGACATTTCGAAAATTTTACTATCGGCTTGAAGTACAATCAAAACATTTATGTATGGAATTCGACTTCATTCATATGTCCACCACGGGCACGTTTGCAGCGGTCGATTCGTTGAACCCAATTTTCGATGACTCGGCCACACATTTCGCAAACCGCCGCTATCTCTCTTTCAATATTGGCTCTGAGCTCCTCTAACGACGCAGGCTTGTTAGCATAGACGAATGATTTAACGTACCCCCCCATAAAAAGAAGTCTAGAGGTGTTAAATCACACGATCTAGGCGGCCATTCGACGGGACCATTTCTCGATATAACAACGTTCACCGAATTTAGATTGCAGTAAGTCGATTGTTACACCCCGCTGTGTGGCTTGTGGCGCCGTCTTGTTGAAACCACATATCATTAATGTCTAGCCCATGCAATTGATCAAAGAAATAACGTTGCAACATGCCTCTGTAGCGATCTCCATTGACTGTAACGTGACGGTTATTTTCATCAACGAAAAAGAACGGCCCAATGACACCACCGGCATGAAAACCGCACCAAACAGTAATTTTTTGTGGATGAAGTGATGTTTCTTCAAGCACATGAGGGTTTTCACCTGACCAATAGCGCATATTCTGTTTGTTGACGAAGCCGTTTATCCAAAAATGCGCTTCATCACTAAAGATGATTTTGCGATGAAATTGGTCATCTTCTTCCAACATTTCTAGAGCCCAATTCGAGAACGTACGTCGCGTCATATGACCGAGTGGCTTTATTTCTTGAGTTAACTTTAACTTATAAGGGCCAAGATCCTTTCGCAAAATATGTTAACTCAAATTGTTTCACTAGACTATGAATTGCTTGTCTACTGGGACGAGAATTAATTGGCGTTAACGCTGTTAAAGTTGCAGTCACCGACTTCAAATTTTGGTAGTAAATTTTAATTATTTGTAAACGTTGTTCGTTCGTGTACTTCACCATGATGAAAATGTTGACTTTACTGAATGTTTTGACGTTGACAGTTCAATTTCAAAGTTGTCAAGTCCCAAATGGAAGACCCTTTATGTAGTACAATAACTTCAACAATTATTATTCTCCAAACTTCTCATATAGTGAGGAAATTTCTTAAGACGTAGGATAAGAAGAATTTCTTCCCTATTTCGCTTTTGTATACCCCACTTCCTTGACACTACACATAACAGTGGCGTATGGGGCTACATGTGCCGCCTCATTCCAGACATCTTGGAAAAGGGGTCGGCAAAATTTTTGGTGTAGGTTGCGATTTAGGAATCACTGCACAACAGTTATCACTACTACACCAAACACTTTATTTTTACCCTCGACGAGCGTTTCGCTAACCCAGCGTGACTGAGCCAATCATTGTTACTGATGATGTTAATATGGTTAGCGAAACGTGCGTCGAGTGCAAAAATAAAATGTTTGGTGTAGTGGAGATAATTATTGTGTAGTGTGGTGTAACTAATACAAAAATTTTCAAAAAATTCTCTTAGATCCTCTGGACGTTCAAAAAAAAGTTTTAGTTGTAAATATATTTTGTAACATCGGAACGATTTAAATATAAGAATAATAAAACTGTACTTAAAGTTAATACTTAAATTTGCTTAAAATTTTATTTTAGTAATCTCTTCCCCAGAAATTTTGTAATACTTTTCAGCTAGATTTTTATTACTTCCAGAAGGATCTATTGTTCTGTTAAAAAATACAATAAATATATTGTTAATTCAAAAAAGTTACTTTTTTGAATTAACAATAACAAAATGATTAATATGGGGCTTATTAAGTTTACACTATGGTATTAAAAATGTTATATATTATTTGACGGTAGAGATTTCATGATGTTTAAGGGAACATTACACATTCTCAGGTCGGAAAAATCGACTTTTTAGAAACTATCCTATTGGAAAGTATTATATTTCAATAATATTCTCTGAAAATTTCAGAGGGAAATTTCAAATATTTTCGAAGTTATAAACGATTATAACGCCAAGTGTAAGACAGGCCAAATCGACCGCGCCGCGTGCCAACTTATCTTTCAGCCGTTTACAAAGGTATCTCTCATCTGCTGCTACTTTTATGATTTTAAGAAAGATAGAAACAGGTAAAAGGAGAGCTTACTATAATATCTTTTCAGTCTGAGGCAAAACTGTAGCTCCAAAGCACACGGTACGCTGGCCTGCTCAGTTCGAAAATATCGCTCGCAGGGCTAACATCACCCAGTAAATGTCTCGGCTAATATTGTGCAAAATGGATAAAAAAAATACGGGAAATTTAGTTCGAAGTGAGTGTGAGACTACGTAACAACAGATGGTAATCGATTTTTAGATGAAAGTAACCGCACTGATGCCGCCAGAGAGGCCAGAATCGCACGAAGAGACGAAAAAATATTTGAAAATCAGGCGTATGAGGAGTCGGAAGGAATGTTGTATGCAGCAGGCACAGCTGATTGAACGTAATTATATGTGTAAATTCCTTTGTCGAAACTTTAAACGCGTTTTTCTCAAGACAACGTTTTTGTAGTCGGCGTGCATAATAATCTAAAAACCATTTAACCGATCGGTTTGAAATTTAATATGTTCTTCTACCCAACAATAGCCCCAATATAAACTATAATAAAAAAGGTTGTTTAATTTTTTCCACAATGTTTAATCTTTTTTTTTAACGAAAAAAATGCTGTTTTTGAGACCACCAACTTTGGAGGTCCAACATTTTGTGAATTTTTGTTCAAACAACTGTTTCTAAGGATACTTTTTTTCAGAGGTTCCAGTGAGCGGCAATCGTGTATGCCAGCAGATTAAAATTTTCAAAATGGCATTCCTGAAGCTGCAATAAAACCCCTATAATAATTCATTAGAAAAAATTATATAAGATTTTTTTTCTTGTATTTGAATAGAATAGAATATATGTCAGAAAAATTATGGACTCAAAAACATGTTTTTCTATTAATTTATCAGTCCCATAAAAATTATTAAAATTTTCACCCGAGAAAGTGTAATGTTCCCTTAAATAAATAATAATTTAGCCGTTAATATGTGCAACAAAATCAATTTGTAAATGAATAGTGAATTAACAATATGAATATTAATTATTTTTGTTTTACTAGGATATTATTATACGAATTATTCTGAGATAGAATTTTAAGCCCATCGGATCAATACTTGTATGCGTGTCCTCTCCTCTATCTACCTGTCTATAACCGTAAGCGTACAGCTCAAACACAGTGCTCTAAGCTCTGCGTGCCGGGGTGCAACGGACAGGGCGGCGGCGAAGCACAGATTCTACAAGGGTTGCCGTGAGGGGTGGTTATCGACTGCACCCTGGGTGACAACAACAACGGTCTGACGGGAGTCGACCGACACGTAAATGTGGGGCCCGCCTGGCGCCATTTGGTAATACTACATTATTATTAATTGTAATTTATTTGTTTAAATTTATTTTTGGCCAGTATCGGCTTATACGATTTTTATAAATTGTTTCAGGTTGGCGTAAATATTAAAAATAATAAAATCAAATTTTTGTTCCGAGAACTCAGACAGACAGAGGGTGTGCTCACAACACCTTGACAAAATTGGTACACTCTCTTTATTTGAAACTGATAGTGGACTGACCGGTGCCACGGCGGTTCCCAGGTAACAATGTTCTTTTGTAACGAAGTGTTATTGCCGATCAAATCATTTTAGTTACATACCTTCCTGTTGTTTATATACATACAAATATATACATATTTAGAGCGGCATGCCCAAGTATCAAGCCAGTTAGTGTGTTAACAAAATGTTTTTTTTCAGCGAAACGCCGAAAGTTTAGGCTGCTAACTCATAATGAAAAGCGAATTGTTAAAAATGTAGTTGACTACGGTAAAAAACGATCAAAATTGTAATTTAAGTGTGTGACGAAATGTTCCTTAATGACGAGAGTTAGTAAAGCCACAGTTTACAAAAGTTTAAGAAAATAATAGGTCGGAGGTATAGACTCTTCAAAAAAGAGACCAAGCAGAAAAGGCTGACAGGCAACACAAAACAAGCAGTAAGGCGTATTGTTCATGACATGTAAATTCAAATGAGTCGGACAATGACAGTTTTTCAAGCATGCTGGAGACAGAAGACTGGTAATACACTTTTTTTTATTGTTGTTTGACTTTCTCATTTGTACAGGGTGAGTTAACGATAGAGTAAAGTTCATTATCTCATTTGTTTCGGGAATGACGAAAAAATGGTAAATACAATAGTTTTAGGAAATGTTAAGCTGCACAGTTTAAAAATTATTTTTGAGTATATAGGGTACTTCAACAAAGTGTGGCCGATATAACATGTTTTTTTTAAATGGAACATCCTATTTTCTAATTTATTTTTAAATTCTGCGTAAAATTTTATAATTTTTTTATTAATAATGTTATATACTTAAATCTAGTAATTTTTCTAATACTTTTTTTTAAAAAATATTAGTTTTCTATTTTGTAAAAAATTGCCAGTAGCGCCATTGTTTCTAAAGTTGGAATACTCATAATTGGTACAAGCGTTCTATAGAGATGAAAAAAAAAAGATATATGTAACGAAATTTGAGTTAAATGCTACAGGGTGTTCAAAATAAATTTTCGACTATTTTATATTGAAAAATCACAATTTTTTTAAATGACACCCTGCATATTATTATTTTTTCTAATAGATTTTACAAAACCCTCCAACTTTTATTAAGTATGTCATATACCTATTTCTAATAGTTTTCGATTTATTTTGAATTTTTCAATACACTTACGCTATAATATCATAGTTGCCAAGACAAAACAAAAATGTGGGCATTGTCAAATTTTGACATGTCTATTAAGCAACTAAAAATAGTTTAATTTGTTGTAATAAGTGGCGTATAAAGGTAATAGTTATGGATTTTCCTAAAAATGAATTAATTGATATGGTTTATATACTGGGTGAGGCGGGAAAAAATTGTCTTTTGGCAGTAAGGCTTTACTCTTTTCAGTGCTTAACGGAATGGTTTGATGGTAGTGGTAGCGTTGAGTATACGAAACGGAAAGCAGTAAACCAGAATACTACCAATGAGGATAAAGAAATGGAGATAATTCCCAGGTCAGCAGCCGTCAACTAGCTGACTCATCTGACACATCCCAATCTACGGATAATCACACCACAAGAAAATACAAGTATCATTCCTTTCATATGCAGCTACACTAAGAACTTCAAGACCGTGATTGTAACCGACGAGTAAACTTTTGTACCACCACCACGCAAGCCGATCCAAATTTTTTATCCAAATTAATGTTTTCTGATGAAGCTACTACGTGATTTTGAACGACGAGTAAACTTTTGTACCACCATGAATGGAGCAATAGAGGCCGATCCAAAATAATGTTTTCTGATGAAGCTACTTTTCGCAGTAATGGAGCAGTTAACAGCCATAACAAGCATTATTATTCAACAATTAATCCATTTTGGGTCCGGGAAATTCAAAACCAAAACCATTGGTCGCTTAATGTATGGTGTGGAATATTAAATTTTCGAATTATTGTCATTTTGTAAAATCTATCAGAAAAAGTAAAAATATACAGAGTGTGCCATTGAAAAAATTTAAGATTTTTCAATTTAAAATAGTCGAAATGTATAAATTTATTTTAACACCCTGTAGCATCTAACTCAAATTTCTTTACATATATCTTTTTTTTTCATCTCTATAGAATTATGAGTATTCCACCTTCAGAAACAATGGCATTACAGGCAATTTTTTACAAAACTGAAAACTAGTATTTTTTAAAAAAAATTGAAATATTAGAAAAACTACTAGGTTTAGGTATATAACATTATTAATAAAAAAGTTATAAAATTTTACACAGAACTTAAAAATAAATTAGAAAATAGGATGTTAAAAAACATATCGGCCACACTTTTTTGAAGTACCCTGTATACTCAAAAATAATTTTAAAACTGTGCACCTTAACATTGCCTAAAAGTATTGTATTTAACATTTTTTCGTCATTCCCGAAACAAATGAGTTAATGAACTTTACTCTATCGCTGTATATTTTTTAATTAATAATGTTTCATTATAAAATGTAATTTTTTTCTAATAAATATTTAAACATTATAGAACTGCTTCATCCATACTATTCGCAAATAATACTTATACGCCTAGACGCACTACCACTGGCCAGAATTATTTCAGATTATTTAGCCCTGAACAACAAAAAAAGTGTCGTTTTCCTATTGTATTCAAATATAAAAGATTGTCAATATTAAACCGAGGCCAGATTGTATTCCAATAAAGTTACTGAACTGCTGCATTACAGGTAAAATGTAGGTAAAATTCTGGGGCCCTTACTACTGCTTGATGCTAATTTGCACAATTCTAGATGATTTATTGCTATCACTTTCAAATAAATAGAGTATAATAAATTTGATTTGTACGGTTCTCAATACAAGTAACTCTCCGACTGCAAGCTACACTGTGTACATACATTCTTTAACGACGAAGTTGATTTTTTTTGCCTTATAATTTTTTATAGAATCGATTTCTGTCACGCCCCTTGTATTTAAATTTATTTCTCATAAAAGGCAATAAAAGTTTTTTTTTTTCATATTAATGATGACGGGGGCGTTGTTGCGACTAAACTCGCTGACATATCGTGTAAATATGGGCGACTAATTAATTGAAAAATAAACATCGCGGTCGCGAACAGGCAATTACACGCCGGCAACGCATATACAAATCGACCGACTAGGTCGGGATGGAAAACACATGTTCGAAATTATCGTGATTATTTTGTCGCACGAAAACCCAAAAGGCTAATTATTTCAAGACTGAATAGATTTTCCTTTTTCATAATATTTACGACAAATAAAGATACCCACGTAATAAGAAGGTCAAACTGTTTGGTTGTGGCCTAGTTTCACTTCGTTGCAAGTTGTGACAA
Organism: Pachyrhynchus sulphureomaculatus; assembly: GCA_019049505.1. Taxonomy (NCBI): domain Eukaryota; kingdom Metazoa; phylum Arthropoda; class Insecta; order Coleoptera; family Curculionidae; genus Pachyrhynchus; species Pachyrhynchus sulphureomaculatus. The sequence goes on from CM032447.1 coordinate 251,906,402, forward strand.
ACAAAACAGTACTGGAAACTTATTAAGTTGGTACATGTAAGAATATGAAGCTATATTTGAAATTTATGTGTCGCTTTCCCCTTTAATTCATACAAGTAAGATATCCTAATGAATCGCTTCAGATTTTCTTCTTTCTTTCCTAAATGTAAGTTTGAAGGGTGGTATGGGGTATAAATCGTATATTTTCCAGTTTTTGCTTATATAGAGCCGCAATAGTAATTTAAACTACTGTAAAAATCTATTCCAGAGTAAGATAAATAAGTACTTTTTCAATAAGTGAGGCTTCGCTTACCTATGGGGGTGAGCTACTACTTTTTCCCTATAAATATTGCGAAAAAAAACTAGTTCAGATCAGGCTAAAAGAATTCCGAAAGAAAATTATAATACTTTTTTAACGCAAAACAGAAGTCAATGTGCTTTTTTCATCAGGCACAATTTCCCAGGGGTAGCTACAACCCATAAAAAATCCTTTTTTATAATTTTATACAAGGGTTCCGCCAAAATTATCAAAAGCAAACGTATGTATTGTCGAAAAATAGAAAAAAAGAATTCAACTCAGATTTTTATGGGGCTGAAGTACCCTTAAGCATGAGAACGATTTCAAAAATCACCACAGCAAAATTTTTTTACAAAAAATAGACAATTTATTTCACCCTTTAATGCAAATTACCCCCTTAAAAATGTTTTGAGGGAGAGGGGATGGTTGTGTGATTGTCACTCTTTATTGGTTTTTTTTATTTTAATCATAAAATAGTATCGGTGTTTTCGTGAAATGACGAAAAAGTCAATAAAAGTTATGAATTTTATTTATTTATTCTTAGATAAATATTTTTTATAACTTTTTCCAAATACAATATTGACTATGAAATCAGAAAACTTCATGAAAACATCAATTTAAACGAAAAGTTTTAAACTTATGTCATACACTGAATTTTTTTTTATTTCGATTTAATAACAACTCGCCTCATAAATATACAATATAGCCATTTCCTCAATGATATGTTTCTTAAATTGGGTTTTTTTTTTCATTGAAAATGTTTATAAGTTCCTTGTTTAGTAGATCGTTCGCACAAGGAATCTCTTTTTGGGACAACCAACCTGTACTATTACTCTGTTTCCAAGTCGCTGTCGGCAATTTTTTCACCAGCTGAGAATGATAACTGGCGTTGTCCAAAACAATAACAGAGTTTTTCGGAATTATTTCTCTCATTTGAGAAATTATTCTTCAAACACTACCACCGCCATCTCTTCATGGTCATCATTCGTAGTTTTCGATTCAAACCCAAAGAGACCTCCTTCTATAAATCCAAGAGCACCTCCAATATGCTTGACGAAAACCTGTAATATTCTTCCTTTATCAAATTTTTCCACTTGTGTCCTTCATTGAGCGAGATTTCATTTGGGTAAAAAATGTTTTGCCCTCTCCGAGATTTTTTCTAAGGTCGCGCAAATAATATACCTTCTACAACATATTAGTTCTTCTCTGTCAATAAGTATTGACTGCCTATTCTGCTTTTCCCTAAGGAAAAACATTTCCTTAGGGTTTGATTTTCCCATGTCAGGTAGATTCTCGTCTTTCTTGACCAGTTGAAGAATTTTATCAACAGTTGGTATTTCTTTTTTGAAATAAAATATGTGAACGTATCTTCTTATTATATTTTTCGAGTAATCATCAATATCGAATTATTTTCGTCCTAAAGACTGTTTGGGCTTGTTCATAGCCCCACTTTTCCTTTCCCTAAGAAGTCTGTAAATTGTAGAATCATTACCTCCCGTCATATCAGCATATTTTGAATCTAAAGTTATCGGGGGTGAACATGCACATTTAAAACTATTTTCTTGGCTTTCAAATCAAGCATACCTTTAAAACATCTTTGATTAAACGAAGACATTTTAGGATTCCTCTTCTCCTTCTTCTTCGTCCTTCCGCCATCCACTCCTGGATGTAGGCCTCTTCCATGTTCTTCCAATTTCGTCTATCCTTAGCTAGTTGTATCCGGTTTCTACCTGCCATCTTTCGAATGTCGTCTACCCATCTTCGTTGTGATCTTTCTCGATTCCTTCTAGTTTCGCAAAGCTTTCACTGTAGCGTTGTCATTGTCCACTCGTCGCTATCTCCTCTGGCTATATGACTTGCCCATCTTCACTTTAGACCAGTTATTTCCCTGGTAATATCCCTTCCCCTGGTTCGTTTCCTTGTCTCTTCACTTCTGATTCGATCTCTCAAAGATATGCGCAGCATGACGCGTTCCACTGCCCTTTGAGTGACCCCTAACCTGTTTGCACCCCTTCTTGTCAGTACTCATAACTTTAGTAGTAACCTGAACTAACCTGAACGTTTATTTTTAGGTGCACTTGTTTTGATGCATGATTCAGTTCTTTTATCATTCCGGCTAATCCTTAGGTCGATGTCATCCGAGAAACGGAGATGACTCAGGAATGGACCACCTATTTTGATGTCCTTTGTTGGTTATATTAATTTCTTGAATACATCTTCTAGAACTCTTTTGATGTTAAACAGATTTGTTGTTAAATTGTCGTTAATTCTGAGTATATTGTTGCGTGTTCGTATATGTTTTTGACGATTTCTGTGTATCTGTGGTCAATTATAGCATTGTCCATTGATTTTAGGATGTATCGGATTTCCACGAAGTGAAGCCTTGTGGAAATCTATAAAAGCCAGGGGAATGGGTATATTGTATTCTTTTGTTTTTTCAATGAATGTGTATAAGGTTTGGAGGTGGTCTATAGTGCTGTAACCTTTCGGAAGTCCGCCTGTTCTACTGGTTAGTAGAAAAAGGATTTACGGCCCCACATTTATACATACTTGATTAATCATTATTGGTACTCATATCTGCATTCAGTAAATTGACCGGAAAAACTCAGTACCGTACTGTAGTCTAGAAAATATACAGTATTAGCTGGATACCTCAATAATTAAAGAATATTTATCCCTCGCTTTATCAGAATTTATTCCGTTATTAATACCCCTATTATTTGTGATATCCTGCAGGTAGACTTCCACTTTCTGAGCTGTCAGTTATTCAAGAACAGACGATACGTCTAAAAAACATTATTAGGCAGATAGTATTTGGACTGTAATACATAAATACCGTTAGCTATATGCAAATAGAAGATCGCCTTAAGCCTTCAAAATGTACATGTCTTAATTAAAAAATACTTTTATGTTTAATTTTGTTATTTTTCTACATGTCATTTTATAATTATTCAAAAACTTTTGCGTCACTAAATTCAAATATTTGGTGGACGTGTTCTAATTATGTAAATTTAGACTCATTATCCCGATGAGCAGTCGTTTACGAACCCTTTTAGGAAAACATTAACGTTATAATTGATTTTCTTTAATAACCGACGGCTCGTTAGCGAATTCCTTTTAACCTTTCATCAATTCTGTTGAAAGAAAATGGTTTGTCAATATATTAAAAACATCCTTGAATTCCCTCGAAGCCTTTAATATTTATGTTTTATGTAAAATTCCAATAGAGGGGAACCATCACTTAGATGTTTCATGTATCATCTAGAAACAAAATTTTCCGAATCTCACAAGTCTATCTAACATTTATACACGCAGAAAATACTTCACAACCGGGGGCACGTGCTAAAAAGAAGCCGAATATCTTACCACATGAAAAAAGTTTTACAACATGTAAAAGTATGGTACACCTATGTTTTAAAAATAAATTCGTTTCTTATGTAAATATATTTAGGAACAAATATTGTTTCACATCTTTTCATGAACAACTGAAATACATTTTTATTAAAAAAATAAAAACGTCTGAAAATGACTTTTCTCATTATATAATAAAGTAAAACGTCTTCGCAACATCACAGAGTGTGTCTCTTGCGAACATCAGCAGGATAAAAGCAAATTTATCTTTCGCAGATGTCGCATCCTGAAACTTGAAATTTTCCCGTAAATTTCGCCAGCACCATTATTTGACGTGAAAATGGTTGGGACCGGTAAACTTTTAAACATAAAATATTTTTAACAAAGATTCTGTACACGTAGATATATCTCTGCCGCTTCTTTTTATCGCAATCTTTAAATGGCAACAGGAAAGTGATCATATAATAGTATATTCAGTCGCTGATATTGTGAGAACTTAAAAAGTTCCAGTTGAAGCATTTTAACTTGTAGGCACTATTAGAATGTTACCACAGACATGTTTTTCGAATATAAATACCTAAAAACCATTTAATTGAGGAGTAGAATGTGCTGTGCCAAATTAATTCGTAATTTTTGCTCGAATTAGGATTTCAACTATTTTGTATAACAGTTTTTTAGTTTTACTAAAACTTTTATACAAGGGGTGATCTTGTATAAAAGTTTTAGCAAAACTAAATGTTAATAGAAATTAAAAATTGTCCGGATGTTCTTCGGGCACATTATTATCTGAATTTCAATTCAATTTGTACAATAGATTTGTCCATCACGGTATAAAAATGTTATATACAGTTCAATATGTGACTCCAAAACTGTACATCTTATGAACAACTGAGAGGATCGTTCAGTATATTGTAACATTCATTTTTTCCTAGATTTTAAAATCATGTTACAGCATTGTTTTTCTATCAATAATCCACGTAATACATGCTAATTTCAGTTAAGCAGTCAGTTTAAATTTTTGAGCAGTGTAATTTGATTAAGCAGCGAGTTTAAATTTGTTAGCAGTGTAATTTAAACCAGTAGGTGTGAAACGCGTGTTGCCGCCTTAACTTATTTCATTTGCATTTAATGCGTCTCATTTGTCAAAAAAGACGGACATCATCGGTCCTTGTCTATTAAGTCGCGAGTTAACACTCCCGTCTCATTTTGTGTTCCGGAAGTGAATCATTTTAAAGACTTCACTTTGAAGAAAGGGCAAAAGATATATAAACGGCCATTTAAGGTTTGCCGTAGTGGCTTTTCCACCGTGATGCAGTAATGGCATATGCATAAAACAGCAATTTTTTTTATGGGTCTAGCATACGTGCTGCAGGGAAGTCCCTAAAGCGCTACAGGAGCGATATGTGTGCGGAAAAGGCGATTCACGTTGTTCTTGAATCGCTGTAAATTGTACTCGGTGGGAAACACAGTCCTGGGCAAATTATTCCAAAGGGATGATGTTCTCCATATAAAAGACTGCTTGAAAAGCGTTGTATGAAGAGTAACAAGCTGAACCTTATACGGATGTGAAGTATTAGCGCGCCGTGTATTTCTAACATGCACATCTGGGAGGAATTAAGCGGGCGACATCCTTGGAACAACTTCCATGAAAATACTTGTAGAATAGGCTGAAGTCGCCAACCGTTCTTCGATGTTCCAGCGAATCAAGGCCGCCGGTCAGTTCCAGGTCTCCAATCAAACGAATAGCGCTTCTCTGAGTAGAATCCAATCAATGCAATGTATATTTGGGAGCGGGCCCCAATCATGGGAGCAGTATTCCATAGCTCGTCGAATTTGAGCTTTATAAAGAATTAACAGTTGTTGTGGAGTGTAAAGCTTTCTGGTTCGAAATAATATTCCCAATCTTTGAGCAGCTCTCCTTGCTATGCCTGCAACATGTTCATGCCAGGACATAGTTGCTCCCAAATTAACGCCCAACAAATTGAATGACGATGTTAGAGGAATTGAATGTCGGGTTCAGCAACGTTAACTTTTTTAGAAAAAACTGCCGCTTGAGTTTTTGTAGAATTAAATTTTACTTGGTTACTGCCACCCCAAAATAGAATTTCTTCCAGGTCTTTGTTAAGTTGAACGACTTCCCGCTGTCTGCGGATATTCGCCTGAGTAGCCGATGTCTGAGCGTTCAAAGTGAATGAAGAGATAAGCGTACTGTCATCTGCTAGATTGGGTTTCCGGTCTTTTCCAGCAGATCGTTCATGTAAATGAGAAAGAGAGTAGGAGATAGTATGGAGCCTTGGGGCACACTGGCGTTGATAGTAAAGGTGTTAGAAAGAAATCCGTCGACCGTTACTCGTAAAGAACGCTCTCTGAGGAAACATGAGAGCCACAAACAGAACTTTTCAGACATACCATAAGAGCGTAGCTTTAGCCAACAGTGCATCGTGCCAAACACGGTCGAATGCCTTGGGTATGTCAAGAGCAATCGCTCGAGATTCTCCACAGTGTTCAATTGCGTTGTTCCAAACATGTGTTACATAAGTTAGAAGATCTTCTGTTGGTCTATGTTTACGAAAGCTATATTAGTGATCGCTTATAATGTTGAATCCTTCAAGATATTCCAGAAGATGCTGATTGATAGCTTTTTCCATGACTTTCGATATTACTGAAGGCAGTGCGACTGGTCGGTAGATATTTGGCAAGGTCTTCTTCTTTTAGGTATCGGCTGAACTGTGGCACATTTCCAGCAGGAAGGAAATATTCCCTTTCTGTAGGTTTTGAAAGTTTTAATAAGCCGTCTAGTCCTAAGACCTCAAGTGGAAAAAAAGTACTTAATGTAGCAAGTGTTATTGCTGTATGTACTTTTAATGATGGTCTAACAAGTATTTTAAAAATAATAATTGTTAGTATTAGGGTTAACTATTGGCTGCCAGTCTTATAATTTTTGCCTTGAACCCGATGCTACTCGAATTAAGCGAGCTGAGGAGTCACTGACGGATGCGGCACAAGAGGCGCGCGCCGAACTAAAATCGGTAAGAAATGAAAGTGAAGAGGAAAATTTAAGCTATAAATGGAGCTGGGATTGCAGACTAATGGTAAACAATTTAAAACACTGAAAATTTTCATTTTTTGATATAAATAATGTGACTTAAAACTTTGAACACGTTTTTCTCGAAATATGATTCTTCAAAGCAGCACGCAGCATAACTCGAACAATTTTCAAAATATTCACTCCAAATTTTAAACATATCTTTAAAAAAACATTTCAATTATACCTTTTTTTTTATTAAAAACCAACTACCATTTTTTTGGGTCGCAAATCGAACTTTTTCTTCGAATCCGTGCCATTTTCGCAGAAATCAATATTTTCAAAACTGTCTACGAATTTCTCTAGCTATTATTTATAACATATATAAAATACAACGTCTCTCTGTCTGTCTGTCTGTCTGTCCGTCCGTTAGTGCGCTTATCACTGGAAAACCACTTATCCGATTTACGTACTTTTTTTTTAAAACATACATATGTTCTCTGGTCAGGTTATAGGCTATATTTTATTACGATAGGTAGCAAAAGGAATGAACAGTGACGATAATAGTGAGTGAAGTCGGAAAAAAAAAAAAAAGTTTGCCGCTAGCGCGTTTCCTTGCAATACACGGCCTAAACCATTAAATATGGAACAATGTTATGTAGCAGAGAATATCTATAATCTATAATATATATAAAATACAATGTCTCTCTGTCTGTCTGCCTGTCCATTAGTGCGTTTATCACGCGAGAACCACTTATCCAATTTACGTGTCTTTTTTTAAATTCATACATATATTCTTTGGCCAGGTTATATAATAATAATAATAATAATCTATACCTAATATATATTAAATGCAACTTCTGTCTGTCTGTCCGTTAGTGCGCTTAATCCTCGAGAACCACTTATCCGATTTACGTGTTTTTTTTAATTCATACATATGTTCTCTGACCAGGTTATATAATAATAATAATGATCTATATAGATCATTATTATATATATATATATATATATATATATATATATATATATATATATATATATATATATATAAAAACGCAACGTCTTTCTGTCTGTCCGTCCGTTAGTGTGCTTATCATTCGATAACCACTAATCCGATTTACGTGTTTTTTTTTTTTTAATTCTTAATCCAATATATATAAAAAAAATATATAATATATATAAAACGTAACGTCTCTCTGTCTGTCTGTCTAACCATTAGTGCGCTTAGCACATAAGAACCACTTATCCGACTTATATGCTTTTTTTTTATAAAAATACAAAGGGAATAAACAGAGACAAAATGCTAATATGTAGGAAAAAAGATGGAAATTTAGCAGAAAGGCAGATGGGCGGAATACTTTAAAGAAACATTAAATGGAGATAAAAATGAGGAGTTGAATGAGAAATAGGAAGCAAAATTAACTGAAGGGCAGGAGGGAAAAAATAAGAGAAATACTCAGAACCCAAAAAAAAATAAGGCCCCGGGTGGAAATTGTATAACAGTAGAAATGATAGAGGCTGGAGGAGTAGATCTGGAAAATGAAATATGCTGGTTGGTGCAAGAAATATGGGAAACAGAAAAGATGCCAGTGAGCTGGAGAGAGTCGCTCATTTGTCCAATATCCAAAAAAGGAAAAAAAAATTATATGTGCTAATTATATACCAATAGCCTTACTGGATGTCGTGTACAAGATAGTAGTGGTGACTATCAAAAAACAGACTAGAAAAGAAAGCCGAGTCTATTCTGGGAGAGTACCAGTGTGGATTGAGGAAAAATAGTTCGGTTACAGACCAGATATTTTCGATTAAGCAAAACCAAGGTAATACCTTAGAACAAAATTTGGCACCACACTTGGTCTTTGTGGATTTCAGAGAAGCATATGACTCTGTAAATAGAGAAAGACTCTACAAGATAATAGAAGAACTAAAAATTCCAAGTAAATTCATTCGCATGATGAGAATGACCCTGAATGACACGGAAAATAGAGTGTTGGTTGAGGGTAAAGTATCAGACAAGTTAAAGGTGAAGAGAGGATTAAGACAGGGAGATTCCGTATCGACATGTCTATTTAATTTGGTACTAGAGAAGATTATCCGGGAGTCAGAAATAAAAACAAATGGAACGATATAACAACAAACCTGCCAATGCTTGGCCTATGCGGATGATGTAGCAGTGATTGCAAGAGCAAAAGAGAACCTCAAAAAAGCCATAAGTAGGATAGAAGAAAGGGGAAGGATGAGAGGACTAAAGATAAATGAGGAAAAAACAAAATACATGGAAATTACAAAGAAGAAGGAAAATAAATATAACAAAAGTTTAGATATAATAAACAACTTAGGGAAAAGATATATGTTTGAAAAAGTAGACAATGAATCCAATATTGAAATCAAAGAATGTATCAAGAAAAGCAAAATAAAACATACATGTGGCAGTTGTCAGACCCACGAATCGTGGAAACTAAATGCAAGAAAAAAGGAGACGTTGGAGGTGTGGGAAAGGGAAGCTTTGAGAAGAATCTATGAAGGAAGGAAAAAAGAGAGGGACTGTGGAGAAAAAGAACAAACTACGAATTAAAATGCCTATATACGTTACCCTTTATAAGAAGCCAGCGATTAAGATGGTTGAGACACGTGGCATGAAGGAAGAAAGACAGGCAAAGTAAGCCCTAATAAGAGGAGTGGTTGGAAGAAGAGGCAAGGGTAGACCTCTATCTACTTGGATTCAGGCAGTAAAGCAAGATCTGGAGTTGATGGGAATCCCGTACTGGGAAAAGCTAACAGGAGACAAAAAGAAGTGGAGACGAATTTGCAACCAAGCCATGGGCCTCTAAGGCCTCTTGAGCTATATAATAATATAAACATAACGAATAAGCAGTGACGATAAAGGCAAATCAAGTCCACGCGAGCGGAGCCGCGGGCACGGCTAGTGATGTAGATAAAGAGACAATTTTTTTTGTTTTTCCAGATTCAAATTTTCGGCAGTTATACTGCGTGCCGTGGAGCCTATGCATTTCCAGATATCTTATGAGAACAGCTCTAGTGCTGCCGATTTATAATATTTTTTAATAAAAAAAAAATTTTCTACACTTAAAAATATGCCTGATAAGATCCTCGAGTATTTTTATTCAATTACTTTCCCTTCTGCATGAAAAAAAGAATATCGCAAAAAACGCTTGATATTCGTTCGCCATTGTGGTCTTACCCCTTAAAGTTGTTACTGGCATTTGTTGTGTAAAATGCGTTCTTTACTAAACTTGTGGCATGTCTAACTTACCCACTTTAAGAATTTTCAACGAAGTAATTGGTGAACTTACCTGAAAAGAAAAGAAAGATATATTAAAAAACAAAGTCGATATTATTACCTGAAAATTTAACGATTATGATAAAAACAAAAAAATCTTGATTTACAAGCGGAGTTAACTGAACTTCAAAACTGAGACAAAATGCAATATTAATGTAATAGTTAAAGTAATCAACAAAATTTTAAGTAATACTAACTTGGCGGCCTCAATATGGCGCCTAAAACCGAAAATTTAGACGAAATATGGGCAATTATGGAGATTTCGCAGTGAGATAGCCCAATTTTCGGTTTTGGGCGCCATATTGGATCCGCCATGTTGGTATTACATAAAATTATGTGGGTTACTCTATTACATCAATATTGCATTTTGTCTCAGAAATCATGATTTTTTGTTTCTAGTCGTCATATTGAGGCGCCATCTTGTTTTTTTCAAAAGGGCCAAGTTGCATTTGAAAGCTTACGTTTCAATGAAGAAAAATTGACACCCTTCAATTTTTTTTTCGTTAATTTTATTTTTGGGTATTGGGGTGGCCCCATTCACGCGAAACGTCCCATATATATATATATATATATATATATATATATATATATATATATATATATATATATATATATATATATATATATATAGTAGAACCCCGGTTATCCGAGACAACGTGGGAGGTCACCCTCCTCGGATAACTGAAAACTCGGATAATTCAGATTTGTTTTTTATTCATTCAAAAAATAAACACCAATACTTTAAACCGATGCATGTATTAAGGTTTTTAACATATAAATAGGTACATACATTATAAAACAGTGAAATAGGTATCTATGCGCTTCAGTTTCATATTGCATCTTCTTTTTCTCGCTGCAATGTTTCTCCATCTATTAAGAAGAAGCAAAACGTTTTTGATGGAAACATTTTATAATTCAGACCAGTTTCGTCACAGTTGTAAATTTGATCACATGTGTATCCACAATCTTCGATTTGCTTTTTAAAAGTTCTGCTTAAACTTCTCAATTGATGACACAACAGCAGAAAGTTTTTCACCACATACAGTCAGTTGTCGTACACCGTACCGTTTTTTCCAGCGGTCAAGCCATCCAGAACTGGCGGTAAACTGATCTATCTCTGGAAATTGCCTACTAATCATTATTGCTTTCTGTTGTAAAATTGGACCTGAGAGAGGCACACCTTTTGATCTCTGTTGGTTAAACCACATGTTAAAGCTTCGTTAACCTTTTTATAGTCGCCGGTTTTCATTGATTTTCTTCCTGAGGACGAGGAGGCTTGATTTATACACTACTCTTCTATTTTTGTGCGGTTTCTTTTCCAATCTCCAACTGTTACCTCACCTACTCCATAATTTCGTGCAACAACTTTAATTGTCTCTCCTGCTTCAATTCTTCTGATGGCTTTTAATTTTTCTTCAATAAGAACGACGATTCTTTTATAATACGACAAACAAAAATTCAAACAAAGCAGTTCGTATTAATTACACTTAACTACCAGAACTCCAACCAAATAAATTATGTGAGTATACTCGTACTTCTCCGTAGTAAACGCTATAACACACTGCATTCACGTAAATTTTACATGCTGAAAGAGTCCAAAAACATAAATAGGGGAACCCCTCACACGGGCCAGGGGAATTCCCCGAAGGCCCCGACGATTTTAAATGGAAATATGTACATACATATTTTAGAAGCTCGGTTAATACGCAACATAGAAGCGCGTACCTCGGATAATCAGGTTCTTAGATTGGCTCGGTTAATCCGGAGCTCGGATAATCGCGACTCGGTCAATTAATCGGGGTTCTACTATATATATATATATATATATATATATATATATATATATATATATATATATATATATATATATATAGCATATATAAGAGTCAATTAACAGCAAGATCAATTTTTTTTTTCAACGATTAATAATATTTATGTCAAAACCATAGTATCTATTTATCTAATTTAAAAACAGTTTTCTAAAGCAGTTTTTGATTTCAATGTTTATTTCTGAAGAAGTACTTATTTATGGAACCCTGCGTTTACTAAAATACAATAAATTTTTAATCTAATAATATCAGTTTCTGCTTTATAAGGAGCTTGCCTAATACATATTCAACTTGTTTTGAATTTAGTAACAACGCAAGAAGTGCGACATCAAGGGGTTGGTTAATAATTATATGCTCGTCTCATAAAATACGCTAAAGAGTAGATGCTCAAAACATTTATACAGACAATAATAAAGAAAGTATTAGGTTCCAAGTCTCTGGCTTCCTGAAGGATGACGGGAGTAAAAGAGGATGATTTTTCTTTATACAATTTTAATGAGTTACATACACCTCGAATTTTCAGAAAATCCATTTTTTTACGGATTTTTATTCTTTATACTTCTAAGAATTATTCAAAAATTTTTTTAAAAAAAATTCCATTCCATTACAAAGTAAATGTGACATGGCGTCGGATTAGGACCGTTACCTGTTTTTAGACACTGTCTGCAATATTACTCAGTCAATTTTTAATATTTTATAGCTTTTTTTTTAAATCTTAATAATTACTTTTTCTACAAAAATGTTGAGATATTTTTTTAAAATTTTTCTAATAGACAATTTATCATAAATAATTAAGTATAAATTTTTTGGTCGAAAATTACCTACAAAAGTCTGAAACATTGTAAATTTTTTATTTTTGAAAAAAAACTTTGACAATTTTTAACTACTACAATATTTGTATTAAATTTTATTTCTGAAGATTGGATTATTTTTTATGAAGTTATCCTGCAGACAAGCAGGCACGATAGTTTTCATCTGTGGTCTATTTAAACCGATAAAAGTACTCTTCACATTTAAAACATAATTATAAAAAAAAAATTCTTATAATTTAAAGTACAATAAAAATACACTCCTGGGCAAAATTAACGCAACAATCTGAAAATTAATTTATCTTTTTCTTATGTCAGTTTTAAAGTTTATCGAGTATTTGAATAGTAGGCTATGCATATTTTGTTTCGTTGTTAATGACAGAAATCAAAACAATTCGTTTAGATTTACAGTTTTAAAGAATTTTTTAGAAGATAAACAATTTTCTGTAATAATGCGATAGATTTGCTTTAAAAGTAAGCTTATAAATTGTTCCCTTTTTCAAAGTAATACGTTTTT